>JACEFZ010021801.1:0-47500 GCA_014155875.1 Cepaea nemoralis
CCTTTTGCCGGGGGTTTCTTAGGACGTTAGACTCTCACCTGTTGTGGTGTTATCTCCATCCCAGCTGGCCCATATAGAACAGCCAAAGGCATCCTGGTCGCCCTCAAGGGAAGGCAGGGGCAGACCATGGGCATTCCCGCCATCCAAGGAGGCTTCCATAATTGCAGAGCCATCACACAACGCTCTCTGTTACTGGGCTCACCCAAGGAATCGTCACGTCCCTGCACATGGCTCTGCTTAGCCTCACTTTCCGTATATTGGGCCTTCGTTCACCATAGGCTGTTCTTCCAGGAAGCCAGAAGAATGCAGTGTTGCAGATGACATCCACACAGTGAGCTTTCGATTCGGACTTTCCATAGTAATGGATTTGCTATCCAAGCAATATTCCATTTTGTGCCACTAGGACACTTTTTCCACCTTTTATGAAGCCCACACAGTGAGCTTTCGATTCGGGACTTCCACGTAATGGATTTGCTATCCAAGCAATATTCCATTTTCATGCCTCTTGGAGGCTGTGTAACCGACATGCCTGTGGTATGAAGTGTGGCAGTCTAAATACTTCTTCATGTACATTTAAATGTCAACCTGAATACAGTTAAAGTAAGCTGCAGTCGACTTGAGCTTGTTGATATCTCCATAGAGCTTGTCCTCGAATGAAGCAGGTGTGGGCCAAAATATCTTTCTCTGTTCTGCATATATTGGGCACTCTTGCAGCAAATGTTTAGCTGTCATTTTACCAGTTCCACAATTACATTCATCTGTATCTCCTATCTTTAGTTTGTTGAACAAGTGGTATTTCAACCTGTTGTGTCCTGTGCGGAGTCTGAAGATTGCTACTTGTTCTCTTCGGTCGAGTTTGTAATATGCATCATCCTTCTGGTGGCCTGGATGCTCTGATTCCCATTTGGTTCTATAAGTGCTTTTTATCAACCTCTTTGCCTCATTATAGGTTATGTCTATGTCAGGCTGTGGTAGTCGTCCGCCCTCTTTTGCCAGTCTGTCAGCCTCTTCATTTCCAGGTATACTGCAATGTGATGGTATCCACTGTATTACAACTTTTTGGATTTCTGGCATAGACCATGGAGTGCTGCTCTTAGGTCAGCTATTTCTGTGCTGTTATTGCTCTTCAGTATTGAGACAGCTGACTTTGCATCTGTGAAGATAGCTATTTGCGTCTCTTTATTTTCCTCCATCAAGAGCATTTCTGCTGCAGTTTTCAGAGCCTCTACCTCCGCTTTGAAGTTACTTGAAAACTTTCCAGTTGCCACTGAATGTGTTTTTTTCACTCCATTTTTTAAATTTAGGAGAATTCCTCCTCCTCCATTCTCTACTGAATTTTTGGCTGATCCATCTGTATATGCATGGGTCCAATTGCTGCTTGGGTAATGTTCTTTTATGTAGTTTAGGGTTATTTCTCTTCTTTCGGTTTCATGCTGAGTGTTCTTTTTCTCAATACCAGGAATGTTTTCTATCATCTCAGGCAGTTGCTGCTGTCTCCAAGCTGGGAACTTGTCTGCATTGTAAATGGGTTTGACTGTTGATATGTTAAGTATGGGATCTGCCCTAATCTTTCGTTTTGCAGTTTCTACAAAGTTGCTACGCTTCAGTCTTCCCTTTCCAAAACCACTAAACCTTTTATACATAGGGTGGTCTGTCAATCTTCTAAATTTTTCAGCTTGTTGCTGGGCTCTGCTATCTCTTCTATCCTGCATTGGTTGTAAACAAGTGATCTTTTCTAGTTCATTAATAGGCGTTGTCTTCAGGCTTCCAGTTATGATTCGCATTCCTTGATTTTGGACTCTGCTTATTTTGTTAAAGTTTGACTTAGCTGCTGTTGCCCAAGCTGCAATGCCATATTCCAGTACTGGCCTCACCCGTCCAGTATATAACTTCTTGAGAACTTTCTCATCTGCTCCCCACGTTGTACCAGCAAGCTTTTTCATGATTGCCATTCTTTGCCTTGCTCTTGTTCGATTTTTCTCAACCTGTGTCTTCCATGTCAGGCGACGATCAAAGGTGACTCCTAGATAGTTTGGATTTTCTTCATGGCGCAATATTTTTCCATTCAATACCAGCTTAGGTTGCTGAGTTTTAGTTGAGAGGGAGAACTACTGTGCATGTTGTTTTCTCCTCACTTATCTTCACTAGCCATGATTTTGACCAGTCCTCTAGCGCTAATAGGGCTTGCTGTATTCTGCTGTTAGCTGTACTAATATATTCTTCAGATGTCCATATGGCTAGGTCATCTGCAAAGGATGATGTGTGTACTCTGGCTGGAAAATTTTCCGTGATGTCGTTTATATATGCTAGGAATAATGTTGGTGAAAGAACTCCTCCTTGGGGGACACCTTGCTCCAACAGCATCATTTTGCTGGTTTGTCCTTGTACTTTTGTCCTGGCAGTTCTGTTCTCAAGGTAGTGGCTGATCCATTTGTACATTTTCCCACAAACATGCATTTTTTGCAGTTTTACTTTCAGTCCTTCCTTCCATACTTATCAAATGCTTTTTCTAAATCTATCCAGACCGCTAGTGTGTGCTTTTTCTCTTGGAAGGCATCCTCTATTTCCTGAGCTATATAGGTTATTTGATCTTCAGTGGATCTGTACTTTCTGAATCCTGCTTGGTGAGGTGTTAAGAGTTGGTTTTCTTCCAGATGCCATGTTAGCCTGCCATTGATAATGCGTTCCATTAATTTTCCTACACAGCTAAGAAGACTGATAGGTCGATAGCCATTTGGTTCTTCCAGGTCTTTTCCTTTCTTTGGGACTGGTATTAGTATAGCTTCCTTCCATGCCTGTGGGACTATTCCCTCTTCCAGCTGTAATTTAGGACTGCTAGTAGTTTCTTTTTTGCCTTAGTGCCTAGTCCTATTAGCATTTCATTTGTGATTCCATCCTTTCCTGGTGATTTCTTCTTTTTTAGGGTATTCATTGCCTGTTCCATTTCTTCCATTGTTAGATTTGCCATCATATATTCTGCTGCTGTCTCTGTATATCTATGATGTATCTGTTTATCTTTGATTGCTTTCTTCTGTTCGGTCTGTAATATCAATGTGGTTTGCACTGGCATAGTGTTCCATTAGTGCATTTGCAGCCTTTTTTTCCTGTAAGCAAGGCATTTCCTTGTTTAATTGTTATTTGTGTGTTTCTAGGTCCTTCATTGTTCATGGCTTTCAATAGTTTCCATAGTTTGTTTAGGTGTCAGGTCTTAGTCAGATATGACTGAGCTACCGTATAACAGTATACGGTACTACCTGGTTTCTGTTAGCGCCGAACGTTGGGCGGCGCTTACCAAACCCGACACCCCACATTGTGCCAACGGCTTCGGGCGGAAAGAGCGCAATTGGGAGGGTACAAGCCTTACCCTGGTGCGAGGAAATGCAAGCTAAAGACAAAATGTCATGGCAGGGCAGACCAGGCCCTAAGCCTTGGTTGGCGACTGGTCTAGGATCGAAGCTCCGACAGGCGGACAGTTAGAGCATTGCTTTGCTGATCCGGCAGCTTCTGCAGCTTGTCTTGTTCCAGATGTAGGGGTGTTACCTTTCCTCTGGAGGTAAACTAGGCAGGCCGAGAGAGGGATCATGCTGCATGGGCAACACATGATCTCTATATTTTAGCCCAGGCTTTGTGCTATGGAGAGGCAATAACTCCATCCCTGGTCTTAACTGGTCTCGGAATCAAAGCGAGAGGCAACTGTTACGGGTTATAAGTCCTTGTCAGTTGGCGTAGACATGGGGCGCCACGCGTTGCCTCCTGACGGTGGGAGACACCTATAGGTGTCACTGATCAGCTACCGCCCGCCTCAAGCTGGGCAGCCCCCAGCCAATTGGGTGCTGATCCGCCACAGCCTGCCTGCTTCAATGGGTGCTTGGGGCTAGGACAAAATCTGAATCGCAGGCTGTAAAACCAATGCACCAGGTACAAACAAAATAAAAATAGAAACCTCAAGCTACGGCTTGCAACCTGGAACGTGAGAACCATGTGTCCAGGATTTTCCACTGACTTGACCAATACTGACGATGTGAGAAAAACGGCTGTGATTGATGCCGAACTCAATCGTCTAAACATTGATATTGCTGGCCTGCAGGAGACTCGCCTCGCTGAGGAAGGGTCACTCAGGGAAAACAACTACACCTTTTTCTGGAAGGGTAGAGGGCAGGCAGAAAAAAGGCAACACGGTGTGGGCTTTGCAGTGAAGAATTCGCTACTGGGAATGATTGAAATTCCAGCAGGAGGAAATGAAAGACTATTATCCCTGCGCTTGGCAACCTCTTGTGGGTTTGCCACCATTATTACTGCATATGCACCGACACTCGATTCCTCTGATGATGTGAAGGATTCGTTCTATGAGGAGTTAGACTCCGTGATCAAGGCAGTTCCAAAATCTGACTACATTTATATGCTCGGTGATTTCAATGCTCGTGTGGGCAAGGACTCGAGTTCATGGCCAGTGTGCCTTGGAAAATACAACATCGGTCGCATGAATGAAAATGGGCAAAGGCTGCTGGAGCATTGCACCAGTAATGACCTATGTATTACAAACTCTTTTTTAAAACAAAAGAGATGCATAAGGTCACATGGAAACATCCAAGATCCGGCCATTGGCACCAGCTGGACTTCATCATCACACGGAGACAACATCTGAACCATATATCATTGACATCGTAGTTACCACAGTGCTGACTGTGATACGGATCATTCTTTGGTTGTTGCAAGGGTTAGACTGAGACCAAAGAGAATCTACACAGCTAAACACAAATCTAGCCTCAGGATTAATATTATTAACACTCATGATCCTGAAAAGTGCTTTCAGTTTCAACAGCAACTTGAAGACGCTTTCACTGATACACCAGAAAATTGTACAGTAAATGAAAAGTGGGGTCAAATTAAGGAAACTCTTTATAAAACTGCCGTAGGGGTTTACGGCACTGTGGATCATAAGAGGCAGGACTGGTTTGCGGCCAACAGCGAGACTCTGCAGCCCTTGATTGATAAGAAGAAGAAAGCTCTCTTAAGAAACAAGGAAAGACCAACGCGTAACACTCTGAGTGAGCTTAGGCAAGCTAGGAAGGATGTGCAAAAGGCTGCCAGGCAGTGTGCAAATGATTATTGGATCAAGTTATGTGAGTCCATTCAAATCGCAAGTGATAAGGGAGACATAAGAAGCATGTATGAAGGAATAAAGAAAGCCTGTGGTCCAGTGATCAAAGAAGTGCACCATTGAAAACCTTGACTGGAGAAAGTCATCACTGATAAGAAACAGCAGATGGACAGATGGGTAGAGCACTATTTGGAGCTTTACTCAAGTGAGACCAAACTAGCGGATGATGCCCTCAACGCCATAGAGGCTCTACCAACTCTTGACCACCTGGACACACTTCCCACCATAACAGAAGTTAAGTGTGCTATAAATGAACTTGCATCTGGCAAGGCTCCAGGTAAGGATGGGATTCCATAGAGGTTATCAGGAGTGGGCAAGACACACTCACTCTACAGATCCAACCAGCTAATAGAGCTATGCTGGCGTGAAGGACAAGTCCCACAGGATTTCAAAGATTCAAACATCATAACAGCTGTACAAGAACAAGGGCTGATCGGAGCGACTGCTAACAACTATAGGGGTATCTCACTTCTGTGTATTGTTGGAAAAGTATTTGCCAGAATTGTTCTGCGCAGACTTCAAGTCCTAGGAGATCAAGTCTACCCCGAATCACAGTGTGGCTTTCGACAGAACCGGTCTACCACTGATATGATATTCTCATTGCGACAAATGCAAGAAAAATGCCGTGAACAGAATCAACCACTGTTTATTGCCTTCATCGACCTCACAAAGACATTTAATTTGGTCAGTCGTGAGGTCTGTTCAAGGCACTAAAGAAGATTGGCTGCCACCAACTCTTCTGTCCATTGTGGAATCGTTCCACACAGGCATGAAGGGTATAATCAAGTTTGATGGTGCAACTTCTGAAGAATTTGAAATCAAGAGTGGAGTTAAGCAAGGTTGTGTACTAGCTCCCACCCTCTTTGGAATATACTTTTCACTTCTACTGAAATATGCATTTCGTGATCAGGATGGTGGTATATACATTCACTCACGCTCAGATGGCGGCCTCTACAATGCTCAGAGATTGAAGGCTAAGACCAAAATTAGGAGGGTACTGATCAGAGAGTTGCTTTTTGCAGATGATGCTGCAGTTACGACCCACTCTGAGGAAGAATTGCAATGTCTACTATCTGCATTCTCCAATGCTTGTTCTGAATTTGGTTTAACAATTAGCAAAAGAAGACACAGATTATGTCACAAGGTGCACATGGGGTACCATCAATCTTTATTGACGACGCCGAACTAGAGATAGTAGACCATTTTACATATCTAGGATCAGTGGTAAATAGCAAATTATCCCTAGATCAGGAAATCAACATCCGGATTGGTAAGGCAGCAACAACAATGAACAGGTTAAGAAAAAGAGTCTGGGAGAACAGGAAGCTTACTGCCAAAACAAAAGTCCTTGTCTATCAAGCCTGTGTCCTTAGTACTCTTCTCTATGGCAGTGAAACCTGGACAACTTACTCACACCAAGAGAACAATTTAAACAGCTTTCATATGCGGTGTCTGCGAAGAATTCTTGGTATTAAGTGGCAAGACAAAATCACAAATACTGAAGTATTGGAAAGATCAGGTTGTGTGACAGTTTATTCCATGCTCAGTCTTCGTAGACTTAGATGGATAGGACATCTTAGGAGGATGGATGATGGTAGAATACCAAAGGATATCTTTTTTGGTGAATTACAGATGGGTAAGAGATCTCAGGGTCGGCCTCTACTACGATACAAAGATGTGTGTACGCGGGACATGATTGATACAGGCATTGATAATGCACATTGGGAGCAAGTCGCCGCTGAACGTGTTGCATGGAGGGCAAATATCAGAAATGGAATAAAGTCAAAGGAGAAAATTATTGCAGAAAAGTCACACACCAAGCGTTTGAGACGTAAGATGGTGCATGATGGTGGAAATGACCACGTGTTCACATGCACCCACTGTGAACGGACATTTACAGCGCAAATTGGCCTTATCAGTCACACTCGCTACCGCCATAGTTAAAAGTTATTATGCCTTTTTAGAGCACAAACTATCGTCTGTCAAGACGGCAAGGTGCCAATGATGATGATGATAGTTTGTTTCCATCCTGTCAAAATTCAGGTTTCTGTTTTTTCCTCCAACAATCTCTTGTGTTTGATTTACTGTTCTTTTATATTGTCCTGAGATGGCTTTGAGAGAGATGTTCGCTTCAATTGTTTGTTCTCTCTCTGCTGTCTTCCTGGCATCTTCAACTTTGTCCTCCAAACTTTGTAGTTCTTCAGTCCAGTATGGTTTGTAATTTTTCCTCGCTCTCTTGGAATAGACTCAGTGGCCGCCTGTATTATCGCTCTGTTTAGACTTTCACATTTGCTTATGTTGCCATATCGTGTATTATGTTTTCACAATATTGTCTGTAGTATGGAAAATCTGTCCCAATCTGCTCGTTTGTAATTCCAGCAGGGCAAAGCTTTTGCTCCTGTGGAACATACTCCATATTTATTACAAGCTTGATTGGTCTGTGGTCACTACCTGCTAATTGTCCAGCACATGGCGAATCGATTTTGTGGAGGATGTCTCCTGTGCAGAAAGCTAAGTCTGGAGTAGAAAGTGGTAAGCCATCTCTGGAGATAGAAGCTCGGTGTGTCATCCGCTTGTTGAGTAGATGGAGATTTGAGTCTATTTCCCAGTCCTCCACTTCATCTCCTCTTTTGTCAGTATCTGGGTTATCCCTATCTTTCTGAACGGCTATTAAAGTCTCCGACGACAATGCAATTTGTTCAGTTATTTTCCATGTTTGAGAGTGTAAGATCCTTATCTGCCGGCTATACAGATTGTAAATTCTTATTTTCACGTCCTTTATCATTATATCAACACCTATAATTCCGTTTGGTTGTCAGAGATCACAGATACTTCGCTGCAAGGTATTGTATTTCGTGTAAGTATTACAACTCCTCCTTTGTGTCCTTCGCGGTCGAAACGTGTGGCCTGATATCCCTCGACTGAAAATGTGCGATTGGCGTTGAGGTGTGTCTCTTGAATGCATGCCACATCTATTCTATCTTTATGAAGACGCTGTGTTAGGGAGGCTTTCTTGTTATAAACTCCTTCGGCATTCCATTGTAGTATGTTGAGTGTCCGGGGTGTTTGGTCAATAGCTCTTAACCTACTCCTCTGTGCCTTGACTCCACAGCACAGGGGAAGGTGACCACCAGTAGTCATGGGTGGACCCCTCGAGGCAGGGGGCCCGGCACTATCACCGCCTGATGGGACTTCACGGGATTAGCACCATAACGATTAATTTTCATCTGTGGCATCATGAAATGATAAAGTTACGTTGCACTTCTTTGTCAAGCCTGTGGCTCAGTACATCCGATTTCGACAAGCATTTGTTCGGGATGCTTTCCCTAGCCTTTGACTGTCCCCAGTCTACCTACAAGGCAGCAGGTTTGTGCGTCATCTTCGTCTGGTCCCTCTCCCTTGACCTGTCCGACATGGGTGACCCTACCAGTAGCTGTGCTACCGTCGGCATAGCTCTTGGGGTCATTGGAACGCTCAAGCCCCTCTACCTCGTCAAGGTGACGCACGGCAGAGTGGATCTCGAGTTCTGTTTTGCGATTTGATGATATTACACTTCCTAGTACTTTAAGCTCTGATGGAAAGATACAGAACGAAGCTATGCGCATTATTTTTGGATGTACAAGAGATACAGCATGCAGGTGCGATGCGCTACCTTCTTAGATTTTCCACCATTGGAGACAGAATACAAATTTGCAGAGCACGTGCCTACCTCAGAGTTAACGCAAAACACCAAATCCACTGCATAGTGAAATTAGGAAGGTGGAAGGACAGCAGATTAAAAAGAGCGAAGGTCGGTCGGATGGGTCCAGCCGAAGAAATTCTCAACAGGTGTGTTCACTTGAGGACTTAGAACCTGGCGAGGATCGTTGGGTACAAGTGCAACAGATTGCTTTACGTCCTTTTTCAGTTTGCATCCAACTAGACAGAAAATGCAGACAAGAAAGTCCGGGCTGTGGTGAGGCGGAAGTACAAGCGTTGATTTTCGAGAATTGGTTAGACCGGTGATGCTGTCATTTACACAGATGGTCGGTCGTCATGACGATGAGAAGCTCGGAGCCTTTACGGCTCGGCCGGAGGGAGACTTGTGAAGAGGACTTTTTTTCTTGGGTTTTTGGCCTTTTTTGTTGAGACCACAAGTAGTCTGACTTATGGAAGTCATTGCAGTAAGTAAAGCAATAGCATGGCTCGAGACACAGACATTCAATAGGGCATGTTTCCTTAGGAACTCAATGAGCATGATCAAGAGGATAGAGAGGGGTGGATCCGAAGGAGGGCGGAACTGTTCTCTGGAGCCCCCCCCCGGTCCTCGCGTTGGGCAAAGATTAGCTTCATCTTCGTGCAGGGGCTTGCAGGGGTAACAGGAAATGAGTTGACTGACAAGCTCGCAGGTAAGGCTAGCTGTGGAGGGGCGGACGCGCCATGGACCAGGCTTGACATTCTGATATGCTCTACGAGAAGTAAGGACTTTTGCCGGAGAACCAAGTGGATGACTGTGAATCTACAACCATGGCCAGACTGCGAGAACAGCAAATTAAACAGAGGATGTAGACAAACAAGAACACTACGCAGGAAGCCAAAGAAGATTTGATAAAGCCAAACACAGAACTAGGCTGTCGTTAGCCGCTACCACGCTGAGGGATTTGCTGAGGAGGGTATCCGAGCACTTATGGACTGAATGGTTCGATGTGCAATGAGGATGATCTGTCGACTAACTAACTAATAACTAACTAAATAACTAACTAAACTAAACTAACTAATAACTAACTAACTAACTAACTAACTAAACTAACTAAACTAACTAACTAACTAACTAACTAACTTAACTAACTAAACTAACTAACTGAACATACCAACTTGATGATAATTGACCAAATACACTTGATTCATTGTTGAACATACCAACTTGATGATAGTTGGACCAAATACACTTGATCATTGTTGAACATACCAACTTGATGATAGTTGACCAAATATACTTGATTCATTGTTGAACATACCAACTTAAGGATAGTTGACCAAATACACTAATTAATTGTTGAAACATAACAATTGATGATAGTCGACACACCCCCTTGATCATTGATGAACATACCAACTTGATGATAGTTGACCAAACCCCCTTGATTCATTGATAAACATACCAACTTGATGATAGTTGACCAAACCCCCTTGATTCATGATGAACATACCAACTGATTGATAGTTGACCAAACCCCCTTGATTCATTGATAAACATACCAACTTGATGATAGTTGACAAACCCCCTTGATTCATTGATAATCATACCAACTTGATGATAGTTGACCAAAACCCCTTGATTCATTGATAATCATACCAACTTGATGATAGTTGACCAAACCCCCTTGATTCATTGATAATCATACCAACTTGATGATAGTTGACCAAACACTTTGATTCATTGATAAACATACCAACTTGATGATAGTCGACACAACCCCTTGATTCAGATAAAAACATACCAACTTGATGATAGTTGACCAAACCATCTTGATTCATTGATAAACATACCAACTTGATGATAGTGACCAAAATATCTTGATTCATTGATAAACATACCCAAAAAAGGGGTCACCTGAAACAAACACCTCTTGGATAGTGATCTGAACAATCCCAGTGTACACAACATGAGACTCAGCTCTGCTGGTAAGTCTAAGTGGTATGGCATCTTTATAATCTTTATAACACACACACACACACACACACACTTACACACACACATACACACACACACACACACATATATATATATATATATATATATATATATATATATATCCGTCCATAATATTATATATATATATATATATATATATATATATATATAATATATATATATATATATATATATATATTATATATATATCCGCTTTGTAAGTTTCACTCGGATTCCCACCTCCCATTATAGTAGGATGTAGTAATTATATGGCTGAATGGTCATGGAAGAACTATTGATGGTAAAGAACTTCATCATGGCACTAGATGATGGTAGATTCTTCGTTCTTTCGAACTGTCTTGAGTAGGGATTTAAATTAGAGTGTTCCCAACAAGGAAATACATCACGCCGATTTCCAGGCCCTAATAGATGCCTGTTAATGAATTCATTCAATTAAATCCGCTGAAATATGCTTAACTAAAATACAACTTCAGGTGTTTACTGGCTAAAACCCGTTTAGCAGAACGACCTGCTGCGTGGTAACCTTGGCCATAATCGGCACAATTTAGTGGCTCTATTTTGCTCCCGCTATAGAAACAAGAAGTATAAATAAATCAAGATAAATTCAGCCACCTTCCTTGTGAGAATAAGACATCTTGTTCTAGAAGATATACTTATATCGCCATCTGCATATTAACATCATCATCATCAAGTGCCGTGCCGGCTGGCGTAGGCGTTCATGGCTCTCCATAGATCTCGGTCTTTGGTTTTCTGGATCAACTCTGCTGCTGATATTCCTCCATGCCACCGTCTCAATCCATCCAGCATCACTTCTCTTGGTCTACCTCTGCCTCTCTTCCCCTCGATCTTTCCAGTTGTTACAATGTTCTCCAATGCCTCTCTTCTCATCACATGACCGAGGAAAGCTGTTTGTCTCTGTCTTATTGTTGTATATAATGTTCTAGTTTCATTAGCCTGTTTCAGGCAGTCGTCGTTAGTTACTCTGGCAGTCCAAGGAATTCGCAACATTCGTCTCAGGAACCACATCTCTGTTGCTTCTAATTTCTTCTTAATTTGTTCATTTACATTCCAAGATTCACTGCCATACAGCAAAACTGGTTCTACATAGCATTTCAGCACTCTCTTTCTTACATTCAGTGACAGTGACTTATTGCATAAGATACTCTTCATTTTATGAAATGCGGCTTTTGCCTGCCCTATTCTGCTCCTAATCTCTGTTGTACATCTTCCATCTGATGTTATAAATGCCCCTAGGTATCTAAAATTATCAACTTGGTTAAGGATTTTCCCTTCTATTTCTATGTCACATTTTGGTGTCACCATTTTCTTTGATATTACCATTGTTACTGTTTTCTTGATATTCAAGTTGAGTCCTTTCCTTGCACTCTCTGTTACTACAACGTCTAATAATTGTTGTAGGTCTGTTGAATTATCCGCCACCAATACTGTGTCATCTGCATAGCGTATATTATTTATATTATAACCTCCAACTAGTATTCCTGGCATCTCTTTGATCTCTCTCATTATTACTTCGCTATACAGGGAGAAAAGATCTGGTGACAAGACACACCCTTGTCGTACTCCTAGCTTTATCTGTTCGTAACTACCCTCTTTATTTCCCATTTTAATTGCTGCTACTTGGTTCCAGTAAATATTCTTTATTATTCTTAAATCTTTTCCATCAGTGTTGATATCTTCCAACATTTTAATCAGTTCATCATGTTTCACTTTATCAAATGCCTTAGTATAATCTATGAAGCACAAATATATGTCCCTCTGTTTCTCTATTGACCTTTCTATTAGTGTCCGCAATGTATAAATTGCATTGTTTGTGCCCTTTCCTTCCACAAATCCATACTGTTCTTCACTAATTTCCATTTTTATTTTCTTTTTGGTTCTTCTCATTATGATTCTGAGTAGAAGCTTAGTGATATGGTTTATAAGGTTAATTGTACGAAAATCTTCACAATCAATTGCTCCTGGTCTTTTTGGTATAGCTATAAATACAGATTTCAGCATATCACTGGGTAAATATCCACTGCTGTAAATATCATTCAACATTTTGGTTAATATATCTACTCCAAATTCTCCCAATACTTCTAATTCTTCTATTGTGATTTCATCTGGCCCAGCTGTTTTTCCTTTCTTCATACGTTTCATAGCGTCAGCGACTTCTTCTTTCAGAATAGGTGGACCTTCTAAGTTACTATCTTCTGTTAATTCTGCCCTTTCTCCTTCATATAATTCTCTTATATACTCATTCCACCTCTTCATTATAGCATCTTCCTCTAATATTATCTTTCCTGTTTTTGATTTCAAACACCCTGTATTTATTCTTATTTTTTTTCCTGTAAGCTCACTGATTTGTCTGTGCATATTTTTTGTATCTTTAATGGAATTTAATTCAATTTTTTTGCATTGCTCGTTTAACCAACTTTCTTTAGCCTTCCCACATTTATCTTTTATTTCTTTATTTATCTTAGCGAATTCTTGTTTGTTATTTTTATACTGTTTTCTTTTGTCCATCAGGTTTAAGATATCTTCATTCATCCATTTTTTCTTAGCTATTTTGCCTCTCTCTGGTAATACTTCTTTGCTAGTTTGATGAATGGAGTCCCTTAACATTTCCCATTGTTCATCTATACTCTGTATTTTAGTTATTGCATTGTACCTATTTTTCACAGTCACTCTGTATTGTTCTTGCATTTCTTTATCTATTTTTAGAACCTCTTTATTAAGTCTCATGTTCTTAACCATTTTTTTCCCTCTTTTTAATCTTACTTTTATTTGTCCACATAGTGGTACATGATCACTATTACAGTCAGCACCAGGCATTGTCTTTACATTAATTAAAGCATTTCTAAATCTTTTATTAATTAGTATGTAGTCAATTTGGTTGCGTATATTCTTATCAGGGCTTATCCATGTGTACAGTCGTCTTTTATGGTGTTTAAACCATGTGTTTCCAATTATCATATCATTGATATTTGCCCATTCTATTAGCTTTTCCCCTCTTTCATTTCTTGTACCTAAACCATAATTCCCCACTACATCCTCCATTTTTCCCTTTCCTACTTTTGCATTAAAATCACCAAGTATTATCTTTATTTCTTGTGATCCAATTTGAGCCATCGCCATTTCTATTTCGTCGTAAAAGTGTTGTATTTCTTCATCACTACTGCTTGCTGTTGGTGCATATACTTGTATAATATTTATGTCTATTGGTTTGCCTTTGATTTTTACCATAATAACTCTATCTGAAATACACCAGTATCCATTAATTGACTTGGCTGTTTTTTCATCTAATATTATTCCTACCCCTTTCTCATGTGTCTCCCCTCCAGAATAAATTATTGTGTGATTGTCAGCTATAATTTTGCCCGATCCCTTCCATCTCATCTCACTAACGCCTAGTATATTCATTTTCATGCTATCCATCTCACTTAGAACATTGGTCAACTTTCCTAGCTCATTTAATGTCCTAACATTCCATGTTCCTACTCTAAATTTATTTATTTTAGTTAAGATTTTGCCATCAGTAGCTGGATGACGGTCTGGTGTCACCTGTGGCTCATGACTGTCCCTACCGGACGAGGATGCCCTAAGACAGCCATTAACGTCCTTCACTAACTTTGATTTATGTTTTGCCATGAAGTCTTGGGAAGATAATGTGGTGGTTTCCCCTTGCCTTCCACATTCACATGGTGGTCTTTTTACCTCTGCTTTTGACAGCCATTTCCGACTGTAAGGACAAGTGAGTGCCCTGCTCTGCTCAGCTGCAGAGTTGTCCACTTATTCCGGTGGATACTCGGTCCCCAGAGCTGTGTTAGCCACACCGTAGTGTGTTTCCATCCTCTACCGCGTGGAGGTGCAGTTGGGATTTTCCCTTCATAAAGTTATGGTCTCTGACCAAAACTCTCCAGTACTTTTAGAGGATAATTAGAGCATATTAACATAGGCGCGTTTAATACGCCTGCTTCTTAAGGCTGATGTTGTCTCACAAAGTGACTTTCTCGGTCTCTCTCGCCGGACGGTGTACAACTCAACAAGTCAATTTATGTTCTCTTAAAAAGTTAGTTCGGCGTTTTTCTGGAACAAGTGAGAAGTTGCGTTTTCACGCACAAATGTAGACCATTAGACCTAAATGTACTGTCTTCCCGAGAAATTGTGAATTCTTCTCTCTGAAATCCGTGTAGAGTAGTTTAGAGAAGTCATCTTATGAGATCACGCAAACATTCCCACCTGGGTTCTCGGATTGTACAGGTCTCCGGTTCCCCATTTATCAAACCGATTAGGGATGTGTTATCAGCTGGTAACTGACTTGGATTTTGTTACATTTACAATGTGTTTATATTTTAGTAAGACTAACCATATTCCACGCCTTGTAATAATCTGTTTATATGTCAGTAACACCAACCCTTTTTCAACGCCTTATAATAATCTGTTTATATGTCAGAAAGACTAACCCTTGTCTACGCTCTGAAACAATCTGCTCATATGTCAGTCAAACTAATCCTTTTCTTTGCCATGTAACACAGAGTAGTCAGTTTGTATGTTAGTAACACTAACCCTTTACTACACCTGGTAACAATCTGTTTATGTGTTACTAGAACTAATCCTGTTCCACGCTTTGTAACAAAGAGTAGACTGTTTATCCGCAATTAAGACTAACCTTTTTCTACGCCTTGTAACAATTTACTTATATGTCAGTAAGTCTAACCCTTGTCTACACCTTTTACCAATCTCTTTATATGTCAGTAAGACTTGCCCTTTTTACACTTTGTAACAATCTGTTATGCCAGTAAGACGAAACTTTGTCTACGCCTTGTTACAATCTGTTATGTCAGTAAAACTAACCCTTTCTCTCGCCTTTTAACAATCTCTTTATGTGCCAGTAAGACTAACCATTTTCCAAACCTTGTGACAATTTGTTTGTGTCAGTAAAACTAATGCTTTTCCACGTCTTGTAACTATATGTTCTTATGTGAGTAAGGCTAACCCTTTTTAACGCATTGTAACAATCTATATGTCAGTGAAACTAACCCTTTCTCTCGCCTTGTAACAATCTGGTTACTTTTCGGTAAGACTTAACCTTTTTAAAGCACTGTAACAATCTATTTATATGTCAATAAAACTAAATTTTTCAACCACTTGTAACAAAGATTCATATATTTTAGGTCAGTAAAACTAACCCTTTCTCTCGCCTTTGTAACAATCTGTTTATATGTCAGTAAAACTAACCCTTCCCCATGCCTTGTAACAATCTGTTTGTATTTCAGTAAAACTAACTGTTTTCTACGCCTTGTAACAATCTGTGTGTTAGTAAGACTAACCCTTTTCTATGCTTTGCAACAATCTGTAACTCGACACTTACAGGACATTGCTCTCACCACAGATAGTGGAAAAGACTTTGATCACCCGCCAGTTGTCCCCATGACTGGCACCCTGGCGAGTATACCGTAACAAGTTTGCTCTTTCCTTTCTAGACCAGTGGCTCTCAACCTTTTTTGGCCCGTGCCCCCCTTCACCATATTTTCAGAACGCCATTCCCCACCCTTCCTATAAAAAATTTGGCCCGTGCCCCCCTTCACCGTATTTTCAGAACGTCATTCTTCCCCTCTTCATATTTCCTATCTAAAAATCCCCCCACCCCTACACAGTATACGTAAAAGTGGAAGGCAAATGTAATAGCTTATACTAAAACAAGTCTAGACATCCACATAAAACATGATTTGTGGGTCTACTTACTTTATAAAATGAATTTTAGAAGGATGAGACATACATAACTGTAAAGTATGAAGGGAAAAACAATATCAAGTAATCGGTTCTTGTATTAACACGATCTTGAAATGGTCTTCATCCCCCCCCCCCCCCTGGAAACCCTAAAATTTCCCCCCTGGGGGGGGGGGGGGAATTCCCCCACCGGTTGAGAACCACTGTTCTTGACTATAGTGGTTGCTTACGACCTTTTTGGCCCCTGTTAGGAGGCCGAACCAGCTCCCGCCATCAAAGTTATTGTTGAATAGATCGATCCTGGGTCTGGCCCGTCAACACTACTGGACACTTCCTACTGGTTACTTTTATCAGGGGAGATAAGATGGCATTCCAAATTCTTTGCCCGTGAGGTGGCGCTGCCCTGTACAAGCAGACGTGAGCAATATGCCAGGCAGACAGAGTAAGAGTAGGATCCAGACCACCCCAAAAAGATATCAATATTTCACCTGGAGGGACTATCTCTTACCAAGTCCAGTGCTACCCCAGAAACACCGTGTGCAAATATTGACTGTACCTCTATTCACGGAAATCTTTCATACATCTTTCCAGTCAGCGAAACTTGGATCGGCGCTACCAACAGGTACCACAACTCTCTGTGGACATGGATACCAAGTTTGAAACCATTGAAGACCTACACAAACTGGGACATAGGACAACCAGATAACAACTATGCTGAGAACCCGACAAAATGTAAGTATTACATTTATGATCTGTGACTGTTAAATACACGTTCTTGGGTGCGTAAATCTTCATGCCAAAGAGGCAGCTGACACGGATTTCTATTTTCAGTGTCTCACACTGAGAACACAATATCACGGATTTGCAGTACTTTTTATATCTCAGATTTGTGTATGCCTAGAAACAGCGCAATTTGTAACTTAAATATTTCTAGCACTTTCTAAATCTCACACTGGAAAGACAATATTACGGATTGGTATAGTATGGTTGTTTTTTTTTTTGCCCCAATATAAACATCCATATCTCAGTAAACCAACTGAGGAGAAATTATGAGATTTAGTATATAACCTTTATCAACCACCAACAAAAAAATTTTTGTTCTGGAGATTTTACAGCAGATTTCAAAGTTTGTTTATATGCGGTATATAATTTACGGGTCTGAGATGAAATTCATAATTTTAAATGTATTACAGCGTAGCCAGACAATCAGCGCTCAATGTTGAATATTGTACGTGTTTTGAAGGGATTGGCCTTATGCCAACTCCCCGCGTTGTTAAAACTAGGACTGTTCAGAGGTGTCTCAAAATGTGGGTTATTTCATGAAACCTGATTAATATGATTTTTGTTTTTTTTTAAATCTTACCACTTATCGCTAACATTGAAATGTGTGAATATTTTCAATGGGATTTAATGCGAAATTGTACACTTCAAGAATCGCTATGAAGTTGTACACATATTTTTGTCAAGAAGCTGATCGCAGGAAACTGTTTTATACTATTACAAATTCCGAAAAAAGAACAGTGCATGCATTGGGTTTGAGTAAACGGTAATTTCGTCGATGGGTGCAAGAATCTGGAATTAAACCACCACGCAATAACAAAACGGTAGGTAGAAAGATTATTGTAGACAGCTTTGACAAAGATGTCATAAGGCGAGCTATTATAAAAATGCTTTAAAAAGTCGCTTAAAATTCGACAGGGTCGACTTCATTGCACCGGGTTCTATCCCATATGGCTCGGTCTCTTTCCGCAGCGCGGAAAGCATCGCACAAAGCACGAACTCCGCAGCTCTAGCGACGACCCACAGAAGTCTCCGAAAAATTTAACTCGTGAACCGAAGGATGCGGCCCGGAATCGAACCCACGACCTTTGGAGCCCGAGTCAAAAGGCTTGACCACTTCGCCACGGAGACTCCTAAAATTATAAAAATTTTGGATTTTATATCCAGGATTATCCAGCATTATAAAAATGCTGGATGCCAAAGAAACAGTGACTGTAAGAAAACTTAGGGTTTGGTTCAGAAAGAACAATAACATAGAGCTATCCAAAACAACTTTGTGGAAAATTATAAGGACATTATCTTCACTATTTGAAAGTACAAGGGCGGTAGAAATAATCTTTGCGAGCAACCGCATTTAGGAGCCATGAGAAGCAGATACCTACGTGAAATAAGGGAAATGCGCAAAGAAAATTATGGCATAGTGTGTTTGGATGAAATGTGGATCAATGCGCACCACACAAGTGATAAGGAATGGCAATCAGTGGATGGACAGATAAAGCGATATGTGCCCAGTAGTATAGGACAGCTTTTGGTCATGGCCCATGCTGGTAATACGCATAATGGCTTACAACAGAATGCTGGGCTCGTGTTCGTATCAAAGCATACAGACAATATGGATTATCATAATAAGATGAATGGTAATGTATTTAGAGATTGGCTCGAGAATACTGTGCTTCCATCCCTAGATAGACCGTCGTGTCCAATTATGGACAATGCATGATATCAATGTTGTTGCCCAAGAAGACAAAATACCTACAGCATCGAGCACAAAGGGAGCAATAAAGATATGGCTCCGAATGGAAAACATACCATTTCCAGAAACGTATTTCTAGCTAGAATTGTTGTCCCTTGTAAAACAGACGCCAAAAAGCAAGAAATATCAAATCGACAAGTTGATAGAAGAGCATCGTCATGGGTGCTTGAGACTTCCGCCGTACCATTCTCATTTTAACCCTATAGAACTTGTGTGGGCTAAAATTAAAGGACAGGTGGCAGCTGACAATACTATATTCAAATTGTCTGACGTCAGGATACTAATCCAGTCCGCGCTATTAAATATTGATAAAAGTTACTGGAAAAATGTGAGGACCATGTGTTGAAAGAGGAAGAGGATTATTGGAGAAAGGATGGATTGAATTTTATGCAACCGAGAGCAGTCATCAACCTACTGGAATCGTCCGACACAGATTAAGGTCTGAGCAGATCGCAGACCTTAATCCACGTGCACACCAACTGGGATATTTTGCTACAAATATTCAGAAGAATTGCAGGCCCTAAACATTACAGCATCAGCATAATGTCAATGGCAACAGTTTGTATTCCACAGTGATGAATTTTCAATTCCGCAAGCCCTCAGCGGTGACAAACAACTGTATTGAAACACACACACACACACACACACACACACACACACACACACACACACACACACACTAAACGCATTGAATACCAACAGAAGAGTAATATTGCGGTGGAAACTGACATATTGTGGCATAACAAGAAACGTGAGAGCAAACACGTTGTCAAATTAGGGGACAACACACGTGCATACGAATCAATCTATAAACTTCAATGAAAAGAGGACCAACATCTTGGTCGTTAAGAAGAAAGCCCACTACAGAGACACTGACAACTATTTTCATAGTGCAAAACAGGTAATCATGTTCCGTCTCTGAACGGTAAACAGCAGAGTAGACAATCTTTCACGAAGACTCAAAGCGGGTCTGTCACCCATGTGTACGTGTGAACAAACTACACAGACAGCTGAACAGATCCTTAAAAATGGAAACATGATGACTAAATTGCTGTATCATTTCTGGTCACTCCATACGCACATTAACGCACAGCTAATGGAAGCTATCACGAACTCAATATAAAAAGCTAACACGAATACTTGTGTACACATTATTAACCAGCAGCTGAAGAAACAAGAAGGAAATGAAAAATAAGGTAAGAAATATATTCCTTCTACTTTCCTGTCAATTTACAAATTATTTACCCCATGCCTCTGTAAATTCTCTGTCTTTACTAATATTACACATTGCACCCCTCTCGGGATTCTCCGTGGTGAAGTGGTCAAGCCGTCTGACTCGGGCTCCGAAGGTTGTATGTTCGATTCCGGGCCGCGTCCTTCATTTCACGAGTGCATTTTTTCGGAGACTCCCGAGGGTCGTCGCTGGAGGTACGGAGTTCGCGCTTTGTGCGACGCTTTCCGCGCTGCGGAAAGAAACTGAGCCATATGGGATAAAAACCCGGTGCAATGCAGCCGACCCTGTCGATTTTAAGCTACTTCTTTCATTGCACCCACTCCCATACGAATCCGGATACGCCTTGTGTGTCATCTGAATTGGCGGGGCTTTCATTACTGTAAACATAAATTTGTTAGCGAGAAATCACTAGTTTTTCAGCAAAACATCAAAGAAATGTCGCCGCTTTCGATGATTTAAGTTGCTTTTGGACCTATCAAAGACATATTCCTTGGGTGGGGGTAAATATAAGACGGCTGGAAAAATTTCATAACGATGCAACAGACAGTTTTCAAAATAATTGATCGTGAATGAAGGCATTCTTTTCGGGACATACTATAGTACGTTCTATTTGTCACATTGTTAAAAGTTAAAATTAGTTACATATCCTTTACAGGATGTTGCGGTCAACACCAGCATTTTTTTTGCTGTTGCGATCTCTTGGCAAGTTTACGTTCAGTAGTTTTATATTGCTTTCTGAACGACCGGTTCCCATACCATTTTGTAGAAAACCAACGCAAGACAGTTTGCTGCCAAATGGCCTGCAGCTGTGTTTCGAAAGCTGGTGTGCGGGATCACGAACTGCGCCTGTAACTCATGGCCACGCAGCTGGCATATCTCACATTGGGAAGACAATATCACGGATTTGTAGTACTTTCTAAATCTCACATTGAGAAAACATCACGGATGTGTGATACTTTATATATCTCACATTGGGAAAACATCACGGATGTGTAATACTTTCTATATCTCACATTGGGAAAACATCCCTAATTTGTAGTACTTTCTGTATCACACATTGGGAAGACAATATCACGGATTGAGTACATATCTCACATGTGGACAATATGATTTGTAGTCATTCTATATTCACATGTGCGGAGAGCAACCAATTCCGTTGACACAGAACATGGAAAGAGGCTGAAAGGTACAAAAAGTAAAGGAGCAGGTATTTCAAACATCCAGCAGCGGAGGCAAAGAGGATTAAGTGTGAACAATGAAGTCGGTGGGGATGTGACATTGGTAAAAATTCTGGAGGCTGCACCGACAGATGAAGAGACAGGTGATGCCTGGTACACATGGCACCGTTTATGATGATAACAACCGTCCTATGACGACTGACAAGAACAAAGGGGAGGCTTTACTTGCGCGATTTTTAAAGCAGACGGATCAGCAAGATATGGCTATTAGAGATAACGTCAGAGAAGCCTTGTCACGGGTCACTAGGAAGGAGGACTGTGAGATTAAAGTGGAGGACATTAAACGGGTACTGAAGCGGGCTAAAGGACACAGCGCCAGGTCCAGATGGGGTGAGATACTCCCATATGAGGAACATAAATGATGGGGACTTGGAGGAGATGGCTCTTTGTTTCAACCTAAGCATCAATACGCGGAAATACCCCACGATTGGCTGCATAGCTACCTGGTCCCACTCCCAAAGCCAGGTAAGGACCACTCCAGACTTAATGGATACCGAATCATAACCCTGCAAAACACGTATAGCAAAGTCCTCGAAAAGATAGTAGCACGCAGGCTCTAACAACATTTGGAAAGTCGGAATCTGCTTCCCAAGGACTCGGGAGCTGTCAGCCTGGAAAGGACACCTGGGCCAGTGCTGCAACTTTTGCATTTGATGTCTACGAGGGCTTCCAGGATAAACAAGAGACAGTGGCGGTAGCTCTTGACCTGGAGGATGCGTATAACAGGGTCAGGTATGATCGGTTGATATACACACTGTTGGACATGGAAGTCTGCCCTTGCCTTGTTAGATGGGTTGCGGCAGTCCTTTATGAGCGTAAGGTTGCACTGCGCATGGGTACCTGGACTTCTGACCCCTGTACTATTACACCTGGGTTGCCACAGGGATCTGCCTTGTCCCCGGTGCTCTTTAATGTCTACACCAGCAAAATCGCAGCTATTGAGACACCAGGTGTGGGTAGAATCTTGACATTTGCAGATGATGTGCTGGTGTACAGACAGGGCAGAGACAGGGCCAGTTTGGCGAAAGACGTACAGGTGGCGGTAAACAAGGTGACGGAGTGGTGCAGGGACGCAGGGGCCATTTTAAACCCAGACAAGGCATCGGTTGTGTGGTACTCCCTGGATAACCGGATCGTCAAGGCAGACGTCCCAGGTATTATGTTGAATGGATGTCCTCTTAGTCGAGAGAGTAAACTGAAGTACTTGGGTATCACCTTTGACAGGTGTTTGTCTTTTAAGGATCATGTGGAGGATTTGGTGGTGAAGGCTGGTAGGGGACTTAATGCATTGAGGGCTATGGCAGCAACCGGGGTAGATCAGAGGATGCTGTACAGGCTCTTTCAGCAGTTAATAATTTCTGTCATTGAGTATGGTTTGGGGCTGCTGACAGTATCAAAAAGCCAGCTTGAAAGGTTGGAGCGCATACAGAATGCTGCCATGCGGTTAATACTGGGGTGCACAAAGGACACACCAATTATCTGCATGAGGCATATCCTGGCGCTACCTACAATGACGGATAGACATAGGGTCCTTCAGGCCAAATGGTACCTGAGAGTTGCCGCAGACAGGGATCACCCGCTGCATGCAGCAATGGATATGGTAAAGGGTCATAGACTAAGACGAGGCAGGTCCTGGATGGCACAGGCAGAACTTTCTATAAGTCAGGTGTGTGATCTAGAGACCATCAATCGTGAAAGAGAGTGGGTTGAAGTTCCGGATGACATGACGGACTGGCACAATGTAATAATAACACTGGGTCGTGAGAGCAGAGAATGGGCAGCGGGCCGCACTGAGTTTGAAGTGCAACAGCTGATCCAGAGCAACACACATCAAGGTGACATAGTCATCTACACCGATGGGTCAGTGGTGAGAAACAGACGTAGTGGCTGGGGCTTTATTGCAAAGGCTAATGGGCGAGTCTTGAAAAAGGAGAGCCTGGCATATGAGACTACGACCTCCAGCATGAGAATGGAGGTGGAGGCAGTAACAGCGGCATTCCGGTGGCTAGAGGAGACTACTGCAACACACGTTGTGTTCATTACGGATTCAAAGAATATGCTTAGCAAGGTGGAGAAAGGAATGTTTCGTGTGGAATGGCTCTCGTCGCTTCAGAGGTCACAGATTGTGAGAATTGTATGGATATTTTGCCCTGGCCATGCGGGTGTACGGGGGAATGAACAGGCTGATAGGCTAGCAGAGAATGCACCTCTTGGTGGTATCTTGCCTATGGACAAGGGGGAGGTGGTCGTGCGCTTGTGGGACCAGGTGGAGAAGGCGGAGGAACAGATTGAGAACCCATATGTGGAAAGAATGAGATTGCGGGGGATCGGCAGGGGTTCTGGAAGAATCTCAAAACTGAGAGGGAAGACCAGGAGAACTTTTAATCAGATAGCGGTGGGAACGATTAGTAGTATGACTCTTCGCTGGCTGTTGAACGAGGGGACTGAGCACGTATGGGAATGTCCTGAGTGCAGTGATGTCGGTTCTTAACTCAACTCAACTCAATCTATATCTCACATTGGGAAAATATCATGGATGTGTAGTAATTTATATATCTCAACATTAGGAAACACTAATGTGTAGTAATTTCTATATCTCACCTTATGACGACAGCGTGTCACGTGTCTGTTGTACTTTCTATATCTTCACATCGGGAAAACATCAATGTGTAATACTTTCTATCTCACTTTGGGAAAATATCACGGATATGTTGCACTTTCTAAATCTCACATTGGTAAAACATCACGAATTTGTAGTACTTTCTATTTCACCTTTGGGGGAAAAATCACGAATTTTTAGTCCTTTCTATATCTCACATTGGGAACACATCACGGATTTGTAGTACTTTCTATATCTCATTGGGAAAACATCACGAATTTGTAATACTTTCTGTATCTCACAATAGAAAAACATCACAGATTTGCAGTACTTTTCTGTATCTCACAATGGAAAAACATCATGGATGTGTAGTACTGTCTGTATCTCACAATGGTAAAACGTCACGGATTGTGTAGTACTTTCTATATCTCATTAGGAACACATCACGGATTTGAAGTACTTTCTCTCTCACTTTGGGACAAAATCACGGATGTGTAGTCCTTTCTATATCTCACATTGGGAAAATATCTCAGATTTTCAGTCCTTTCTTTGTCTCACACTGGAAATCATCACGGATGTGCAGTACTTTTTTATATCTCACATTGGGAAGACATCACTGATTTGTTTTACTTTCTATAACTCACACTGGGAAAACATCACGGATTCGCAAGTACTTTCTATATCTCCCCGTGGGAAACATCCCTGATTTGCATTACTTTCTCTATCTCACATTGGGAAGAAAATATGACGGATGTGCAGTACTTTCTATATCTCACACTAGGAAGACAATGTGACTGATTTTGCAGTGCTATTTCACAATGAAAGACAATGTGACATGACAGTTTATGTTACTATTTAAAGAGATCCGAATTAGGCAGGGAATTTAGTCGACTGTTTAAAGATATCCTAAATCTGACAGGCATCTCAGTTAACAATTTTGAAGAGACCCACGCTTTCACAAGCAATGATGTGACTTGTTTACAGAAAATCCTGTTCTACACTATTACTGTTTTGAAAATGGCCCAATTCTGTCCGTGAAGTTTGTTTTGTGTGTGTGAGTGAATAGATCCAAGTTCTGTCGATGAATATTGAATTTTTGTGAAGATTTCCAGCTTTGTCAATGAATTTCCTCTTTTCTAAGAGACCCCAGTTCTGTATTTCAATTGGATTTTTTTAAAGAGACCTCAATCCTGTCTAATCATGAATTTTGACTTTTTTCGAGAGAGACCCCAATCCTGTTGTTGAATTTTTACTTTTCAAGACCTCAAGCCTGTCGATGAATTTTGACTTTGTGACATATCTGATATACCTTCTTGTGTTCTTACTGCACTTTGGCTCGAGTGATACATGTTTATGATGTTTTCTAGCAATTGCCCTTGTATCCCATAGTCTTCAAGGATGGGCCCATAATGTGTATCTGTCTACTCTATCGAAAGCCTTTTCCTGATCTATTCTTATACAAACCACAATATTCTGCTGGTCACTATATTCGATAGTTTTTTCACATATTTGTCTAAGTGTAAATAATGCATCAATGCAACTTTTAACTTTCCGAAAACCTAACTGTACTTTGCTTAACTGTTGTTCAACTATGGGTCTAGCTATGTGTTCCATTAGTTTTGCGTACATTTTCCCTATATGGCTCAGGAGTGATATACCTCAGTAAGTTTCACACCTTCTCATATTGCGTTTCTTTTTCCATATTGGTACTATTATTGCCTGTTGCCAATAATCTGATACTTTTCTTTCTTCCCATGCTATATTAAAAAGTCTTGTGAGCCATTTAACTGCTGTTTTCCCACAGGCCTGAATAGCTTCTGTGGTTATTCCATCTGGACCCGGTGAATTGTTTTTTATGACTTTTCTGTATAACTGCTTTGACTGCTGCAGGTATGAAATTTGGTTCTTGTTGTCTATGGCTTTTAGGCACAAAAGGGGAATTTTTTATGTTATGTGTGGGTTTGTTGAGTAGTTCTTGCAAGTATTCTGCCCACCTTGCTAGGCTTTGTTGTCGATTAAATATCGGTATACCTTTTTTTGCTGTTTTTGTCGGGTGGATACTGTAGTTAAATATGTAAGACAAAGTGAATAAATGAATTATACATTGGCTGAAATACTTGACACAGAAATACTGATGTTGTTAGAATGTGGGGCATTTGTTATCCTCATGGTTATCGCACATTTACAACGAAGTCTTTCTGTCTGCACAAAATAGCTGAAATCGCCTAATCGCTATAGCCTCGGTGTATTTGAGCAATCAATTACTAAACGCTTTTTCTTTAACTTTAAGGCCCAGATAGCTCCTGCTCACGGGTTCCTCCTGTACATTTCATCCCTTACCAAAAGCTGCAAAGATTCTATCCCATATTCCCAGATACTCCGTCTTCGTCGTATCTGTCAGGATGATAATGACTTTCTAGAGAAAGCCCATGAAATACTGAACTTTTTCCGCATGTGGGCCTACCCACAGCACATTCCGTCCACAGCTTTCTGTCGCCTAACACAGGTCTTGCGTGAAATGTCCCTTGTCAAGAAAACGCGACCTCCTAACAATGAACCTAAACTTATCCTCACCTTTCATCCACATGCCCATGCCATCAAGCATATTTTTCTCCGACACTGGTCTATCCTGGTATCTGACTCAACCACTAGTGCGGTGTTCTCTAACGGCCCTAGGGTAATTTTCCGCCGGAATAAGAGTCTCAGGGACCACCTTGTTCATAGTCGCCTCCCCACAGATACTTCATCTATGGGTACATTTAAATGCCAACGTAAGAATTGTCTGACATGCCCACACGTTTTTCAGACACAGGCAATTATATTCCACCGAAATACCTTCTCCTTGAAATATTCTTTCACTTACACATCCCACAATCGTATATATGTTATCATCTGCAAACAATGTGACATGAAATATATTGGTCAAATTGGCAGACGAATTGCCAACCTCTTTAGGGAACACCTTAGAGACATTAATCAAGGCGCTGACAAAAATGTCCCCAACCACTTTAATTCTTCTAACCACAATGGAGTCGACGATGTATGTGTCACTGCATTGAAACCTTGCTTCTCCAACAGCTCCATAAGGCTCAAAATTGAAAGCTAATTAATAAACTCTCTGGGTTGCATTCATCCAGCAGGAATCAATACTGTTGTTTTGGACCGGCAAACATCAAAATCTGTTCAAGGATATTGGGCCGTGTCAGACAGAGTTCTACTAGTTAAATTAAGCGGCAGGCCTTTTGGCACAAATGTTATTCAAGTATATGCCCCAACAGGAGAATCCACTGAGGATAGTGTAGAAGAATCTTATAATGACATGGAGTCTGCTTTAAGGCAATGTAAAACTTCAGAAATAAACATCATAATATGGGACTTCAATGCAAAAGTAGGAAGTCAAGATGATAGATACACAGTAGGAAAAAATTATGGTTTAGGAGAGAGAAATGAAAGAGGATACACACTTGTAGAGTGGGCTAAAGAGCAGGAAATGATTGTAGGAAACACCTGGTTTAAGCAACACCCTAGAAGATTATGGAAATGGAGGAGTCCTGATAGCAGGATTAAAAATCAGATTGATTACATTTTGTTAGCAGAAGATTTAGAAATGCGCTAACAATAGCAAAAACAGTTCCTAGTGCTGATTGTTATAGTGACCACAGATTACTTACGGGAACATTGAGGATAAAGTTAAAGAAGGTCAACTATGAAATAGGAAACACTAAATATGATTTGTGTACATTGAGTAACGACAAGGAAATACAAAACAAATTCAATATAGTAGTGCAGAACAGATTTGATATATTGTCTGATCTAGAGATCCAATTCCAGGATGTGGATGATCAATGGGAAATGCTTAAGAATTCAATCAGTTTGGCTGAAGAAACAACTATTCCAAAATTAAAGAAGGTGGGTCGTAAGAAATGAATGACTGAAGAAATTTTACAACTAATAGAAACAAGAAGACTCAACAAAAATAATTCTGCCAAATATGAAGAAATTCACAGACAAGTCAGAATATTATGTAAGGAGGCAAAAGAATCATGGCTTGTGAAAAATTGCTTAGAAATTTAAAAACAACACAACAGTCAAAATACCACATTAGTGCACAAAAGAATTCAGGAACTTACTTATAAAAAGAACAAGTACATCAGCAGGCTGTTTAAAAACTAAAGATGGCAAAATCATAACAGAAAAAGATCAGATTCTACATGTATGGACAGACCATGTGAAATACCTTCATGGTGATAACAGAGATGAACAATATGATATTCGATTTAATAATGAAGGACCGCCAATTTTGAAGATGGAGTTTCGAAATGTTCTTAAACATATGAAAGCTGGCAAGGCCCCCGGTTCAGATAACATCACAACAGAAATGATTAAAGCTTTAGAAGAATATGGAATAGATCAAGTCACCAGACTGCTGAACTCATTATATGATACCGGACATATACCTTCTGAATTATGTAATTCTGAATTTATTGCAATCCCAAAGAAATCAGGAGCCTTGGAATGTGATCAACATAGAACAATTAGTATAATGTGTCACATCACAATGATTTTGCTACGAATTATCATGCAAAGAGTGAGGAAGAAAATGCAACCTGAAATAGGGGAAGAAAATTGTGGGTTTATAGAAGGAAAGGGTGCAGTAAATGCTATGTATATGCTGTGTTCAGTTATTGAACGTTCTATAGAAGTAAACAAAGATATACATCTTTGCTTTATTGACTACACAAAGGCTTCCGATAGAGTAAGACATGTCATCATGGTAGATATTCTTGCAGATCTACAAACTGATGGGAAAGACATTAGACTTATAAAAACATATATTGGAAACAACAAGCTGCCATAATGATTGATAATGAAGTGGGGCAATATCAGTATATTAAGAGAGGTGTTAGGCAGGGATGTGTAATGTCTCCAGATTTTTTTCCCTATACAGTGAAAATATTTTCAGAAATGTAGAAGATATAAATGGAATCAGCATTGGAGGACGAAACATCAATAACATTAGATATGCAGATGATACAGTATTGATTGCAGACAATGAGCAGGATCTGCAACAATTAGTAGATGCGGTTGTTGCACACAGTGAACAACTGGGATTAGAATTAAATTGTAAAAATGACACAGATTATGGTCGTCACTAGGAAGAACGAAATACCACAATGTAATATACAAGTAAATGGGAATATTCTTCAACAAGTGAATCGGTACAATTATCTCGAACAGTCATAACATCTGATGGGAGATGCCTTGTAGAGATTAGAACAAGAATCGCCATGGCGAAAGTAGCCTTTAGCAAGATGAAAAACATACTGACCAATAAAAAGATGTCAATTGAAACGAGAAAAAGAGTGTTGAGGTGCTACATAGAGCCTGTTCTTTTCGTATGGATGTGAAACTTGGACAATGAGCAGTCAAGCTGAAAAACATCTGATGGCTGCAGAAATGTTGTTTCAGAGGAAAACGCAAAGAATACCATGGACAGACAGAAAAACCAATGACCAAGTGCTACAGGAGACAAATGAAAATCGTAAATTGATTAGAGAAATTAGACGTAGACAGTCAAAATTTTTGGATGTTACGTCTGAATGCCTCTAACAAATTAAGTTTTTCATTTGTTCCTGTAGCACTTGGGTCAATGGTTTTTCTGTCTGGTCCTGGTATTCTTTTGCGGTTCTTCCTCTGAAACAACATTCTGCAGCCATCAGATTGTTCAAGCTTGACTGCTCATTGTCCAAGTTTCACATCCATACGAAAGGAACAGCTGCTAGTGTAGCACCCTCAACAATCTTTTTCTCGTTTCCAATTGATCATCTTTTTATTGCTCAGATGTTTTTCATCTTGCTAAAGGTTACTTTCGCCATGGCGATTTTTGTTCTCATTTCTACAAGGCATCTCCCATCAGAGGTTATGACTGTTTCGAGATAATTGTTACCGATTCACACTATGAAGAATATACCCATTTACTTGTATATTACATTGTGGTATTCGTTTTTCTTAGTGACGGCCATACTCTGTGTCATTTTACAATTTAATTCTAATCCCAGTTGTTAACTGTGTGCAACAACCGCATCTACTAATTGTCGCAGATCATGCTCATTGTCTGCAATCATACTGTATCATCTGCATATCTAATGTTATGATGTTTCGTCCCTCCAATGCCGATATTCATTTATATCTTCTACCTTTCTGAAAATATTTCACTGTATGTGGAGAAAGATCTGGAGACATTACACATCCTGCCTAACACCTCTCTTAATATACTGTATTGCCCCACTTCATTATCAATCATAATGCAAGTTGTGTTTCCAATATATGTTTTATAAGTCTAAGTCTTTCCATCAGTTTGTAGATCTGCAAGAATAATCTACCATGATGACATGTCTTATCTATCGGAAGTCTTTGTGTAGTCAATAAAGCAAAGATGTATATCTGTGTTTACTTTTATAGAACGTTCAATAACTGAAAACACAGCATATACATAGCATTACTGCACCCTTCCTTCTATAAACCCACAACTTTCTTCCCTATTTCAGGTTGCATTTTCTCCTCACGCTTTGCATGATATTCGTAGCAAAATCATTGTGATGGACACATTATACTAATTGTTCTATGTTGATCACATTCCAAGGCTCCTGATTTCTTTGGGATTGCAATAAATTCAGAATTACATAATTCAGAAGGTATAGTCCGGTATCATATAATGAGCTCAGCAGTCTGGACTGATCTATTCCATATTCTTCTAAGCTTTAATCAATTCTGTTGTGATGTGTTATCTGCACCGGGGGCCTTGCCAGCTTCATATGTTAAGGAACATTCGAAACTCCATCTCAAAATTGGCGGTCCTTCATTATTAAATCGAATTACATTGTTCATCTCTGTTATCACCATGAAGGTATTTCACATGGTCTGTCCATACATGTAGAATCTGATCTTTTTTATACTAGTATGATTTGCCATCTTGGTTTTAAACAGCCTGCTGATGTACTGTCTTTTATATAGTAAGTTCCTGAATTCTTTTGTGCACTAATGTGGATTTTGACTGTTGTGTTGTTTTGAAATTTCAAGCAATTTTCCACAAGCCATGATTCTTTTGCCTCCTTACATAATATTCGACTTGTCTGTGAATTTTTAATATTGACAGAATTATGTTTGTGAGTTCTTCTTGTTTCTATTAGTTGTAAAATTCTTCAGTCATTATTTCTTACGACCACCTTCTTTAATTTTGGAATAGTTGTTTCTTCAGCCAAACTGATTGAATTCTTAAGCATTTCCCATTGATCATCCACATCCTGGAATTGGATCTCTAGATCAGACAATATATCAAATCTGTTCTGCACTACTATATGTGAATTGTTTTGTATTTTCTTGTCGTTACTCAATGTACACAAATCTATTAGTGTTTCCTATTTCACAGTTGACCTTCTTTAACTTTATCCTCAATGTTCCCGAAGTAATCGGTGGTCACTATAACAATCAGCACTAGGAACTGTTTTTGCTATTGTTAGCGCATTTCTAAATCTTCTGCTACAAAATGTAATCAATCTGATTTTTAATCTGCTATCAGGACTCCTCCATTTCCATAATCTTCTAGGGTGTTGCTTAAACCAGGTGTTTCCTACAATCATTTCCTGCTTCTTTAGCCCACTCTACAAGTGTGTATCCTCTTTCATTTCTCTCTCCTAAACCATAATTTTTTCCTACTGTGTATCTATCATCTTGACTTCCTAATTTTGCATTGAAGTCCCATATTATGATGTTTATTTTCTGAAGTTTACATTGCCTTAAGCAGACTCATGTAATTATAAAATTCTTCTACACTATCCTCAGTGGATTCTCCTGTTGGGGCATATACTTGAATAACATTTGTGCCAAAAGGCCTGCCGCTTAATTTAACTAGTAGAACTCTGTCTGACACGGCCCAATATCCTTGAACAGATTTTGGATGTTTGCCGTCCAAAACAACAGTATTGATTCCTGCTGGATGAATGCAACCCAGAGAGTTTATTAATTAGCTTTCAATTTTGAGCCTTATGGAGCTGTTGGAGAAGCAAGGTTCAATGCAGTGACACATACATCGTCGACTCCATTGTGGTTAGAAGAATTAAAGTGGTTGGGGACATTTTTGTCAGCGCCTTGATTAATGTCTCTAAGGTGTTCCCTAAAGAGGTTGGCAATTCGTCTGCAATTTGACCAATATATTTCATGTCACATTGTTTGCAGATGATAACATATATACGATTGTGGGATGTGTAGTGAAAGAATATTTCAAGGAGAAGGTATTTCGGTGGAATATAATTGCCTGTGTCTGAAAAACGTGTGGGCATGTCAGACAATTCTTACGTGGCATTTAAATGTACCCATAGATGAAGTATCTGTGGGGAGGCGACTATGAACAAGGTGGTCCCTGAGACTCTTATTCCGGCGGAAAATTACCCTAGGGCCGTTAGAGAACACCGCACTAGTGGTTGAGTCAGATACCAGGATAGACCAGTGTCGGAGAAAAATATGCTTGATGGCATGGGCATGTGGATGAAAGGTGAGGATAAGTTTAGGTTCATTGTTAGGAGGTCGCGTTTTCTTGACAAGGGACATTTCACGCAAGACCTGTGTTAGGCGACAGAAAGCTGTGGACGGAATGTGCTGTGGGTAGGCCCACATGCGGAAAAAGTTCAGTATTTCATGGGCTTTCTCTAGAAAGTCATTATCATCCTGACAGATACGACGAAGACGGAGTATCTGGGAATATGGGATAGAATCTTTGCAGCTTTTGGTAAGGGATGAAATGTACAGGAGGAACCCGTGAGCAGGAGCTATCTGGGCCTTAAAGTAAAGAAAAAGCGTTTAGTAATTGATTGCTCCAAATACACCGAGGCTATAGCGATTAGGCGATTTCAGCTATTTTGTGCAGACAGAAAGACTTCGTTGTAAATGTGCGATAACCATGAGGATAACAAATGCCCCACATTCTAACAACATCAGTATTTCTGTGTCAAGTATTTCAGCAATGTATAATTCATTTATTCACTTTGTCTTACATATTTAACTACAGTATCCACCCGACAAAAAACAGCAAAAAAAGGTATACCGATATTTAATCGACAACAAAGCCTAGCAAGGTGGGCAGAATACTTGCAGAACTACTCAAACCCACACATAACATAAAAATTCCCCTTTTGTGCTAAAAGCCATAGACAACAAGAACCAAATTTCATACCTGCAGCAGTCAAAGCAGTTATACAGAAAAGTCATAAAAAACAATTCACCGGGTCCAGATGGAATAACCACAGAAGCTATTCAGGCCTGTGGGAAAACAGCAGTTAAATGGCTCACAAGACTTTTTAATATAGCATGGGAAGAAAGAAAAGTATCAGATTATTGGCAACAGGCAATAATAGTACCAATATGGAAAAAGAAACGCAATATGAGAAGTGTGAAACTTACTGAGGTATATCACTCCTGAGCCATATAGGGAAAATGTACGCAAAACTAATGGAACACATAGCTAGACCCATAGTTGAACAACAGTTAAGCAAAGTACAGTTAGGTTTTCGGAAATTTAAAAGTTGCATTGATGCATTATTTACACTTAGACAAATATGTGAAAAAACTATCGAATATAGTGACCAGCAGAATATTGTGTTTGTATAAGAATAGATCAGGAAAAGGCTTTCGATAGAGTAGACAGATACACATTATGGGCCATCCTTGAAGACTATGGGATACAAGGGCAATTGCTAGAAAACATCATAAACATGTATCACTCGAGCCAAAGTGCAGTAAGAACACAAGAAGGTATATCAGATATGTCACAAAGTCAAAATTCATCGACAGGCTTGAGGTCTTGAAAAGTAAAAATTCAACAACAGGATTGGGGTCTCTCTCGAAAAAAGTCAAAATTCATGATTAGACAGGATTGAGGTCTCTTTAAAAAAAATCCAATTGAAATACAGAACTGGGGTCTCTTAGAAAAGAGGAAATTCATTGACAAAGCTGGGAAATCTTCACAAAAATTCAATATTCATCGACAGAACTTGGATCTATTCACTCACACACACAAAACAAACTTCACGGACAGAATTGGGCCATTTTCAAAACAGTAATAGTGTAGAACAGGATTTTCTGTAAACAAGTCAACATCATTGCTTGTGAAAGCGTGGGTCTCTTCAAAATTGTTAACTGAGATGCCTGTCAGATTTAGGATATCTTTAAACAGTCGACTAAATTCCCTGCCTAATTCGGATCTCTTTAAATAGTAACATAAACTGTCATGTCGCATTGTCTTTCATTGTGAAATAGCACTGCAAATCAGTCACATTGTCTTCCTAGTGTGAGATATAGAAAGTACTGCACATCCGTCATATTGTCTTCCCAATGTGAGATAGAGAAAGTAATGCAAATCAGGGATGTTTTCCCACGGGGAGATATAGAAAGTACTGCGAATCCGTGATGTTTTCCCAGTGTGAGTTATAGAAAGTAAAACAAATCAGTGATGTCTTCCCAATGTGAGATATAAAAAAGTACTGCACATCCGTGATGATTTCCCAGTGTGAGACAAAGAAAGGACTGAAAATCTGAGATATTTTCCCAATGTGAGATATAGAAAGGACTACACATCCGTGATTTTGTCCCAAAGTGAGAGAGAAAGTACTTCAAATCCGTGATGTGTTCCTAATGAGATATAGAAAGTACTACACATCCGTGACGTTTTACCATTGTGAGATACAGACAGTACTACACATCCATGATGTTTTTCCATTGTGAGATACAGAAAAGTACTGCAAATCTGTGATGTTTTTCTATTGTGAGATACAGAAAGTATTACAAATTCGTGATGTTTTCCCAATGAGATATAGAAAGTACTACAAATCCGTGATGTGTTCCCAATGTGAGATATAGAAAGGACTAAAAATTCGTGATTTTTCCCCCAAAGGTGAAATAGAAAGTACTACAAATTCGTGATGTTTTACCAATGTGAGATTTAGAAAGTGCAACATATCCGTGATATTTTCCCAAAGTGAGATAGAAAGTATTACACATCCTTGATGTTTTCCCGATGTGAGATATAGAAAGTACAACAGACACGTGACACTGTCGTCACAAGGTGAGATATAGAAATTACTACACATTAGTGTTTTCCTAATGTTGAGATATATAAATTACTACACATTCATGATATTTTCCCAATGTGAGATATAGATTGAGTTGAGTTGAGTTAAGAACAGACATCACTGCACTCAGGGCATTCCCATACGTGCTCAGTCCCCTCGTTCAACAGCCATCGAAGAGTCATACTAGTAATCGCTCCCACCGCTATCTGATTAAATGTTTTCCTGGTCTTCCCTCTCAATTTTGAGATTTTTCCAGAACCCCTGCCGATCCCCCGCAATCTCATTCTTTCCACATATGGGTTCTCAATCTGTTCCTCCGCCTTCTCCACCTGGTCCCACAAGCGCACGACCACCTCCCCCTTGTCCATAGGCAAAATTCCACCAAGAGGTGCATTCCCTGCTAGCCTATCAGCCTGTTCATTCCCCCGTACACCCGCATGGCCAGGGCAAAATATCCATACAATTCTCACAATCTGTGACCTCTGAAGCGACGAGAGCCATTCCACACGAAACATTCCTTTCTCCACCTTGCTAAGCATATTCTTTGAATCCGTAATGAACACAACGTGTGTTGCAGTAGTCTTCTCTAGCCACCGGAATGCTGCTGTTACTGCCGCCACCTCCATTCTCATGCTGGAGGTCGTAGTCTCATATGCCAGGCTCTCCTTTTTCAAGACTCGCCCATTAGCCTTTGCAATAAAGCCCCAGCCACTACGTCTGTTTCTCACCCTGACCCATCGGTGTAGATGACTATGTCACCTTGATGTGTGTTGCTCTGGATCAGCTGTTGCACTTCAAACTCAGTGCGGCCCGCTGCCCATTCTCTGCATCTCACGACCCAGTGTTATTATTACATTGTGCCAGTCCGTCATGTCATCCGGAACTTCAATCCCACTCTCTTTCACGATTGATGGTCTCTGAATCACACACATGACTTATAGAAAGTTCTGCCTGTGCCATCCAGGACCTGCCTCGTCTTAGTCTATGACCCTTTACCATATCCATTGCTGCATGCAGCGAGGTGATCCCTGTCTGCGGCAACTCTCAGGTACCATTTGGCCTGAAGGACCCTATGTCTATCCGTCATTGTAGGTAGCGCCAGGATATGCCTCATGCAAATAATTGGTGTGCCCTTTGTGCACCCCAGTATTAACCGCATGGCAGCATTCTGTATGCGCTCCAACCTTTCAAGCTGGCTTTTTGATACTGTCAGCAGCCCCAAACCACACTCAATGACAGAAATTATTAACTGCTGAAAGAGCCTGTGCAACATCCTCTGATCTAGCCCGGTTGCTGCCATAGCCCTCAATGCATTAAGTCCCCTACCAGCCTTCACCACCAAATCCTCCACATGATCCTTAAAAGACAAACACATGTCAAAGGTGATACCCAAGTGCTTCAGTTTACTCTCTCGACTAAGAGGACATCCATTCAACATAATACATGGGACGTCTGCCTTGACGATCCGGTTATCCAGGGAGTACCACACAACCGATGCCTTGTCTGGGTTTAAAATGACCCCTGCGTCCCTGCACCACTCCATCACCTTGTTTACAGCCACCTGTACGTCTTTCGCCAAACTGGCCCTGTCTCCGCCCTGTCTGTACACCAGCACATCATCTGCAAATGTCAAGATTCTACCCACACCTGGTGTCTCAATAGCTGCGATTTTGCTGCTGTAGACATTAAAGAGCACCGAGGACAAGGCAGATCCCTGTGGCAATCCAGGTGTAATAGTACAGGGGTCCGAAGTCCAGGTACCCATGCGCAGTGCAACCTTACGCTCATAAAGGATTGCCGCAACCCATCTAACAAGGCAAGTGCAGACTTCCATGTCCAACAGTGTGTATATCAACCGACCATACCTGACCCTGTTATCCTCCAGGTCAAGAGCTACCGCCACTGTCTCTTGTTTATCATGGAAGCCCCCGTAGACATCATATGCAAAAGTTGCAGCATTGGCCCATGTGTCCTTTCCAGGCCGGTAGCTCCCGAGTCCTTGGGGAAGCAGATTCCGACTTTCCAAATGTTGCTGGAGCCTGCGTGCTACTATCTTTTCGAGGACTTTGCTATACGTGTTTTTCAGGGTTATGATTCGGTATTCATTAAGTCTGGAGTGGTCTTTACCTGGCTTTGGGTGTGGGACCAGGTAGCTATGCAGCCAATCGTGGGGTATTTCCGCCGTATTGATGCTTAGGTTGAAACAAAGAGCCATCTCCTCCAAGTCCCTATCATTTATGGTCCTCATGTGGGAGTATCTCACCCCAGCAGGACCTGGCGCTGTGTCTTTAGCCCGCTTCAGTACCCGTTTAATGTCCTCCACTTTAATCTCACAGTCCTCCTTCCTAGTGACCCGTGACAAGGCTTCTCTGACGTTATCTCTAATAGCCATATCTTGCTGATCCGTCTGCTTTAAAAATCGCGCAAGTAAAGCCTCCCCTTTGTTCTTGTCAATCGTCATAGGACGGTTGTTATCATCATAAACGGTGCCATGTGTACCAGGCATCACCTGTCTCTTCATCTGTCGGTGCAGCCTCCAGAATTTTACCAATGTCACATCCCCACCGACTTCATTGTTCACACTTAATCCTCTTTGCCTCCGCTGCCTGGAGTTTGAAATCCTGCTCCTTTACTTTTTTGTACCTTTCAGCCTCTTCCAGTTCTGTGTCAACGGAATTGGTTGCTCTCCGCACATGTGAGATATAGAATGTACTACAAATCCGTGATATTGTCTTCCCAATGTGTGATACAGAAAGTACTACAAATTAGGGATGTTTTCCCAATGTGAGATATAGAAAGTATTACACATCCGTGATGTTTTCCCAATGTGAGATATATAAAGTATCACACATCCGTGATGTTTTCTCAATGTGAGATTTAGAAAGTACTACAAATCCGTGATATTGTCTTCCCAATGTGAGATATGCCAGCTGCGTGGCCATGAGTTACAGGCGCAGTTCGTGATCCCGCACACCAGCTTTCGAAACACAGCTGCAGGCCATTTGGCAGCAAACTGTCTTGCGTTGGTTTTCTACAAAATGGTATGGGAACCGGTCGTTCAGAAAGCAATATAAAACTACTGAACGTAAACTTGCCAAGAGATCGCAACAGCAAAAAAAATGCTGGTGTTGACCGCAACATCCTGTAAAGGATATGTAACTAATTTTAACTTTTAACAATGTGACAAATAGAACGTACTATAGTATGTCCCGAAAAGAATGCCTTCATTCATGATCAATTATTTTGAAAACTGTCTGTTGCATCGTTATGAAATTTTTCCTGCCGTCTTATATTTACCCCCACCCAAGGAATATGTCTTTGACAGGTCCAAAAGCAACTTAAATCATCGAAAGCGGCGACATTTTTTTGTGTGGATGTTTTGCTGAAAAACTAGTGATTTCTCGCTAACAAATTTATGTTTACAGTAATGAAAGCCCCGCCAATTCAGATGACACATAAGGCGTATCCGGATTCATATGGGAGTGGGTGCAATGAAAGAAGTAGCTTAAAATCGACAGGGTCGGCTGCATTGCACCGGGTTTTTATCCCATATGGCTCAGTTTCTTTCCGCAGCGCGGAAAGCGTCGCACAAAGCGCGAACTCCGTACCTCCAGCGACGACCCTCGGGAGTCTCCGAAAAAATGCACTCGTGAAATGAAGGACGCGGCCCGGAATCGAACATACAACCTTCGGAGTCCCGAGTCAGACGGCTTGACCACTTCACCACGGAGAATCCCGAGAGGGGGTGCAATGTGTAATATTAGTAAAGACAGAGAATTTACAGAGGCATGGGGTAAATAATTTGTAAATTGACAGGAAAGTAGAAGGAATATATTTCTTACCTTATTTTTCATTTCCTTCTTGTTTCTTCAGCTGCTGGTTAATAATGTGTACACAAGTATTCGTGTTAGCTTTTTATATTGAGTTCGTGAAAGCTTCCAAATAGCTGTGCGTTAATGTGCGTATGGAGTGACCAGAAATGATACCGCAATTTAGTCATCATGTTTCCATTTTTAAGGATCTGTTCAGCTGTCTGTGTAGTTTGTTCACACGTACACATGGATGACAGACCCGCTTTGAGTCTTCGTGAAAGATTGTCTACTCTGCTGTTTACCGTTCAGAGACGGAACATGATTACCTGTTTTGCACTATGAAAATAGTTGTCAGTGTCTCTGTAGTGGGCTTTCTTCTTAACGACCAAGATGTTGGTCCTCTTTTCATTGAAGTTTATAGATTGATTCGTATGCACGTGTGTTGTCCCCTAATTTGACAACGTGTTTGCTCTCACGTTTCTTGTTATGCCACAATATGTCAGTTTCCATCGCAATATTACTCTTCTGTTGGTATTCAATGCGTTTAGTGTGTGTGTGTGTGTGTGTGTGTGTGTGTGTGTGTTTCAATACAGTTTGTCACGGCTGAGGGCTTGTGGAATTGAAAATTCATCACTGTGGAATACAAACTGTTGCCATTGACATTATGCTGATGCTGTAATGTTTAGGGCCTGCAATTCTTCTGAATATTTGTAGCAAAATATCCCAGTTGGTGTGCACGTGGATTAAGGTCTGCGATCTGCTCAGACCTTAATCTGTGTCGGACGATTCCAGTAGGTTGATGACTGCTCTCGGTTGCATAAAATTCAATCCATCCTTTCTCCAATAGTCCTCTTCCTCTTTCAACACATGGTCCTCACATTTTTCCAGTAACTTTTATCAATATTTAATAGCGCGGACTGGATTAGTATCCTGACGTCAGACAATTTGAATATAGTATTGTCAGCTGCCACCTGTCCTTTAATTTTAGCCCACACAAGTTCTATAGGGTTAAAATGAGAATGGTACGGCGGAAGTCTCAAGCACCCATGACGATGCTCTTCTATCAACTTGTCGATTTGATATTTCTTGCTTTTTGGCGTCTGTTTTACAAGGGACAACAATTCTAGCTAGAAATACGTTTCTGGAAATGGTATGTTTTCCATTCGGAGTCATATCTTTATTGCTCCCTTTGTGCTCGATGCTGTAGGTATATTTCTTGGGCAACAACATTGATATCATGCATTGTCTATAATTGGACACGACGGTCTATCTAGGGATGGAAGCACAGTATTCTCGAGCCAATCTCTAAATACATTACCATTCATCTTATTATGATAATCCATATTGTCTGTATGCTTTGATACGAACACGAGCCCAGCATTCTGTTGTAAGCCATTATGCGTATTACCAGCATGGGCCATGACCAAAAGCTGTCCTATACTACTGGGCACATATCGCTTTATCTGTCCATCCACTGATTGCCATTCCTTATCACTTGTGTGGTGCGCATTGATCCACATTTCATCCAAACACACTATGCCATAATTTTCTTTGCGCATTTCCCTTATTTCACGTAGGTATCTGCTTCTCATGGTTCCTAAATGCGGTTGCTCGCAAAGATTATTTCTACCGCACTTGTACTTTCAAATAGTGAAGATAATGTCCTTATAATTTTCCACAAAGTTGTTTTGGATAGCTCTATGTTATTGTTCTTTCTCAACCAAAACCTAAGTTTTCTTACAGTCACCGTTTCCTTGGCATCCTGCATTTTTATAATGGTGGATAATCCTGGATATAAAATCCAAAATTTTTATAATTTTAGGAGTCTCCGTGGTGAAGTGGTCAAACCTTTTGACTCGGGCTCCAAAGGTCGTGGGTTCGATTCCGGGCCGCATCCTTCGGTTCACGAGTTAAATTTTTCAGAGACTTCTGGTGGGTCGTCGCTAGAGCTGCGGAGTTCTTGCAGTGTGCGATGCTTTCCGCGCTGCAGAAAGAGACCGAGCCATATGGGATAGAACCCGGTGCAATGAAGTCAACCCTGTCGACTTTTAAGCGACTTTTTAAAGCATTTTTATAATAGCTCGCCTTATGACATCTTTGTCAAAGCTGTCTACAATAATCTTTCTACCTACCGTTTTGTTATTGCGTGGTGGTTTAATTCCAGATTCTTGCACCCATCGAAGAAATTACCGTTTACTCAAACCCAATGCATGCACTGTTCTTTTTTTCGGAATTTGTAATAGTATAAAACAGTTTCCTGAGATCAGCTTCTTGACAAAGATATGTGTACAACTTCACAGCGATTCTTAGAAGTGTGCAATTTCGCATTAAATCCCATTGAAAAATATTCACACATTTCAACGTTAGCGATAAGTGGTAAGATTTAAAAAAACAAAAACATATTAATCAGGTTTCATGAAATAACCCACATTTTGAGACACCTCTGAACAGTCCTAGTTTGAACAACGCGGGGAGTTGGCATAATGCCAATCCCTTCAAAACACGTACAATATTCAACATTGAGCGCTGATTGTCTGGCTACGCTGTAATACATTTAAAATTATGAATTTCATCTCAGACCCGTAAATTATATACCGCATATAAACAAACTTTGAAATCTGCTGTAAAATCTCCAGAACAAAAAATTCTTTGCTGGGTGTTGATAAGGTTATATACTAAATCTCATAATTTCTCCTCAGTTGGTTACTGAGATATGGATGTTTATATTGGGGCAAAAAAAAAACAACCATACTATACCAATCCGTAATATTGTCTTTCCAGTGTGAGATTTAGAAAGTGCTAGAAATATTTAAGTTACAAATTGCGCTGTTTCTAGGCATACACAAATCTGAGATATAAAAAGTACTGCAAATCCGTGATATTGTGTTCTCAGTGTGAGACACTGAAAATAGAAATCCGTGTCAGCTGCCTCTTTGGCATGAAGATTTACGCACCCAAGAACGTGTATTTAACAGTCACAGATCATAAATGTAATACTTACATTTTGTCGGGTTCTCAGCATAGTTGTTATCTGGTTGTCCTATGTCCCAGTTTGTGTAGGTCTTCAATGGTTTCAAACTTGGTATCCATGTCCACAGAGAGTTGTGGTACCTGTTGGTAGCGCCGATCCAAGTTTCGCTGACTGGAAAGATGTATGAAAGATTTCCGTGAATAGAGGTACAGTCAATATTTGCACACGGTGTTTCTGGGGTAGCACTGGACTTGGTAAGAGATAGTCCCTCCAGGTGAAATATTGATATCTTTTTGGGGTGGTCTGGATCCTACTCTTACTCTGTCTACCTGGCATATTGCTCACGTCTGCTTGTACAGGGCAGCGCCACCTCACGGGCAAAGAATTTGGAATGCCATCTTATCTCCCCTGATAAAAGTAACCAGTAGGAAGTGTCCAGTAGTGTTGACGGGCCAGACCCAGGATCGATCTATTCAACAATAACTTTGATGGCGGGAGCTGGTTCGGCCTCCTAACAGGGGCCAAAAAGGTCGTAAGCAACCACTATAGTCAAGAACAGTGGTTCTCAACCGGTGGGGAATTCCCCCCCCCCCCCAGGGGGGAATTTTAGGGTTTCCAGGGGGGGGGGGGGATGAAGACCATTTCAAGATCGTGTTAATACAAGAACCGATTACTTGATATTGTTTTTCCCTTCATACTTTACAGTTATGTATGTCTCATCCTTCTAAAATTCATTTTATAAAGTAAGTAGACCCACAAATCATGTTTTATGTGGATGTCTAGACTTGTTTTAGTATAAGCTATTACATTTGCCTTCCACTTTTACGTATACTGTGTAGGGGTGGGGGGATTTTTAGATAGGAAATATGAAAGGGGAAGAATGACGTTCTGAAAATACGGTGAAGGGGGGCACGGGCCAAATTTTTTATAGGAAGGTGGGGAATGGCGTTCTGAAAATATGGTGAAGGGGGGCACGGGCCAAAAAAGGTTGAGAGCCACTGGTCTAGAAAGAAAGAGCAAACTTGTTACGGTATACTCGCCAGGGTGCCAGTCATGGGGACAACTGGCGGGTGATCAAAGTCTTTTCCACTATCTGTGGTGAGAGCAATGTCCTGTAAGTGTCGAGTTACAGATTGTTGCAAAGCATAGAAAAGGGTTAGTCTTACTAACACACAGATTGTTACAAGGCGTAGAAAACAGTTAGTTTTACTGAAATACAAACAGATTGTTACAAGGCATGGGGAAGGGTTAGTTTTACTGACATATAAACAGATTGTTACAAAGGCGAGAGAAAGGGTTAGTTTTACTGACCTAAAATATATGAATCTTTGTTACAAGTGGTTGAAAAATTTAGTTTTATTGACATATAAATAGATTGTTACAGTGCTTTAAAAAGGTTAAGTCTTACCGAAAAGTAACCAGATTGTTACAAGGCGAGAGAAAGGGTTAGTTTCACTGACATATAGATTGTTACAATGCGTTAAAAAGGGTTAGCCTTACTCACATAAGAACATATAGTTACAAGACGTGGAAAAGCATTAGTTTTACTGACACAAACAAATTGTCACAAGGTTTGGAAAATGGTTAGTCTTACTGGCACATAAAGAGATTGTTAAAAGGCGAGAGAAAGGGTTAGTTTTACTGACATAACAGATTGTAACAAGGCGTAGACAAAGTTTCGTCTTACTGGCATAACAGATTGTTACAAAGTGTAAAAAGGGCAAGTCTTACTGACATATAAAGAGATTGGTAAAAGGTGTAGACAAGGGTTAGACTTACTGACATATAAGTAAATTGTTACAAGGCGTAGAAAAAGGTTAGTCTTAATTGCGGATAAACAGTCTACTCTTTGTTACAAAGCGTGGAACAGGATTAGTTCTAGTAACACATAAACAGATTGTTACCAGGTGTAGTAAAGGGTTAGTGTTACTAACATACAAACTGACTACTCTGTGTTACATGGCAAAGAAAAGGATTAGTTTGACTGACATATGAGCAGATTGTTTCAGAGCGTAGACAAGGGTTAGTCTTTCTGACATATAAACAGATTATTATAAGGCGTTGAAAAAGGGTTGGTGTTACTGACATATAAACAGATTATTACAAGGCGTGGAATATGGTTAGTCTTACTAAAATATAAACACATTGTAAATGTAACAAAATCCAAGTCAGTTACCAGCTGATAACACATCCCTAATCGGGTTTGATAAATGGGGAACCGGAGACCTGTACAATCCGAGAACCCAGGTGGGAATGTTTGCGTGATCTCATAAGATGACTTCTCTAAACTACTCTACACGGATTTCAGAGAGAAGAATTCACAATTTCTCGGGAAGACAGTACATTTAGGTCTAATGGTCTACATTTGTGCGTGAAAACGCAACTTCTCACTTGTTCCAGAAAAACGCCGAACTAACTTTTTAAGAGAACATAAATTGACTTGTTGAGTTGTACACACGTCCGGCGAGAGAGACCGAGAAAGTCACTTTGTGAGACAACATCAGCCTTAAGAAGCAGGCGTATTAAACGCGCCTATGTTAATATGCTCTAATATCCTCTAAAAGTACTGGAGAGTTTTGGTCAGAGACCATAACTTTATGAAGGGAAAATCCCAACTGCACCTCCACGCGGTAGAGGATGGAAACACACTACGGTGTGGCTAACACAGCTCTGGGGACCGAGTATCCACCGGAATAAGTGGACAACTCTGCAGCTGAGCAGAGCAGGGCACTCACTTGTCCTTACAGTCGGAAATGGCTGTCAAAAGCAGAGGTAAAAAGACCACCATGTGAATGTGGAAGGCAAGGGGAAACCACCACATTATCTTCCCAAGACTTCATGGCAAAACATAAATCAAAGTTAGTGAAGGACGTTAATGGCTGTCTTAGGGCATCCTCGTCCGGTAGGGACAGTCATGAGCCACAGGTGACACCAGACCGTCATCCAGCTACTGATGGCAAAATCTTAACTAAAATAAATAAATTTAGAGTAGGAACATGGAATGTTAGGACATTAAATGAGCTAGGAAAGTTGACCAATGTTCTAAGTGAGATGGATAGCATGAAAATGAATATACTAGGCGTTAGTGAGATGAGATGGAAGGGATCGGGCAAAATTATAGCTGACAATCACACAATAATTTATTCTGGAGGGGAGACACAGGAGAAAGGGGTAGGAATAATATTAGATGAAAAAACAGCCAAGTCAATTAATGGATACTGGTGTATTTCAGATAGAGTTATTATGGTAAAAATCAAAGGCAAACCAATAGACATAAATATTATACAAGTATATGCACCAACAGCAAGCAGTAGTGATGAAGAAATACAACACTTTTACGACGAAATAGAAATGGCGATGGCTCAAATTGGATCACAAGAAATAAAGATAATACTTGGTGATTTTAATGCAAAAGTAGGAAAGGGAAAAATGGAGGATGTAGTGGGGAATTATGGTTTAGGTACAAGAAATGAAAGAGGGGAAAAGCTAATAGAATGGGCAAATATCAATGATATGATAATTGGAAACACATGGTTTAAACACCATAAAAGACGACTGTACACATGGATAAGCCCTGATAAGAATATACGCAACCAAATTGACTACATACTAATTAATAAAAGATTTAGAAATGCTTTAATTAATGTAAAGACAATGCCTGGTGCTGACTGTAATAGTGATCATGTACCACTATGTGGACAAATAAAAGTAAGATTAAAAAGAGGGAAAAAATGGTTAAGAACATGAGACTTAATAAAGAGGTTCTAAAAATAGATAAAGAAATGCAAGAACAATACAGAGTGACTGTGAAAAATAGGTACAATGCAATAACTAAAATACAGAGTATAGATGAACAATGGGAAATGTTAAGGGACTCCATTCATCAAACTAGCAAAGAAGTATTACCAGAGAGAGGCAAAATAGCTAAGAAAAAATGGATGAATGAAGATATCTTAAACCTGATGGACAAAAGAAAACAGTATAAAAATAACAAACAAGAATTACGCTAAGATAAATAAAGAAATAAAAGATAAATGTGGGAAGGCTAAAGAAAGTTGGTTAAACGAGCAATGCAAAAAAATTGAATTAAATTCCATTAAAGATACAAAAAATATGCACAGACAAATCAGTGAGCTTACAGGAAAAAAAATAAGAATAAATACAGGGTGTTTGAAATCAAAAACAGGAAAGATAATATTAGAGGAAGATGCTATAATGAAGAGGTGGAATGAGTATATAAGAGAATTATATGAAGGAGAAAGGGCAGAATTAACAGAAGATAGTAACTTAGAAGGTCCACCTATTCTGAAAGAAGAAGTCGCTGACGCTATGAAACGTATGAAGAAAGGAAAAACAGCTGGGCCAGATGAAATCACAATAGAAGAATTAGAAGTATTGGGAGAATTTGGAGTAGATATATTAACCAAAATGTTGAATGATATTTACAGCAGTGGATATTTACCCAGTGATATGCTGAAATCTGTATTTATAGCTATACCAAAAAGACCAGGAGCAATTGATTGTGAAGATTTTCGTACAATTAACCTTATAAACCATATCACTAAGCTTCTACTCAGAATCATAATGAGAAGAACCAAAAAGAAAATAAAAATGGAAATTAGTGAAGAACAGTATGGATTTGTGGAAGGAAAGGGCACAAACAATGCAATTTATACATTGCGGACACTAATAGAAAGGTCAATAGAGAAACAGAGGGACATATATTTGTGCTTCATAGATTATACTAAGGCATTTGATAAAGTGAAACATGATGAACTGATTAAAATGTTGGAAGATATCAACACTGATGGAAAAGATTTAAGAATAATAAAGAATATTTACTGGAACCAAGTAGCAGCAATTAAAATGGGAAATAAAGAGGGTAGTTACGAACAGATAAAGCTAGGAGTACGACAAGGGTGTGTCTTGTCACCAGATCTTTTCTCCCTGTATAGCGAAGTAATAATGAGAGAGATCAAAGAGATGCCAGGAATACTAGTTGGAGGTTATAATATAAATAATATACGCTATGCAGATGACACAGTATTGGTGGCGGATAATTCAACAGACCTACAACAATTATTAGACGTTGTAGTAACAGAGAGTGCAAGGAAAGGACTCAACTTGAATATCAAGAAAACAGTAACAATGGTAATATCAAAGAAAATGGTGACACCAAAATGTGACATAGAAATAGAAGGGAAAATCCTTAACCAAGTTGATAATTTTAGATACCTAGGGGCATTTATAACATCAGATGGAAGATGTACAACAGAGATTAGGAGCAGAATAGGGCAGGCAAAAGCCGCATTTCATAAAATGAAGAGTATCTTATGCAATAAGTCACTGTCACTGAATGTAAGAAAGAGAGTGCTGAAATGCTATGTAGAACCAGTTTTGC
>JACEFZ010021801.1:50000-185000 GCA_014155875.1 Cepaea nemoralis
CTTCGGATCCACCCCATCTCTATCCTCTTGAGCATGCTCATTGAGTCGCTAAGGAAACATGCCCTATTGAATGTCTGTGTCTCGAGCCATGCTATTGCTTTACTTACTGCCATGACTTCCATAGTCAGACTACTTGTGGTCTCAACAAAAGCACCAGAGTCCTCCTTCACAATTCTCCCTCCGGCCGGAGCCGTAAAGGCTCAAGAGCTTCTCATACGTCAGACGACCGACCCATCTGTGTAAATGACAGCATCACCGTCTAACAAATTCTCGAAAATCAACGCTTGTACTTCCGCCTCCACAGCAGCCGGACTTTCTTGTCTGCATTTTCTGTCTAGTTGGATGCAAACTGAAAAGGACGTAAAGAAATCTGTTTGCACTTGTACCCACTCCTCGCCAGGTTCTAAGTCCTCAAGTGAACACACCTGTTGAAGAATTTCTTCGGCTTGACCCATCCACGACCTTCGTCTTTTTAATCTGCTGTCCTTCACCTTCCTAATTTCACTATGCAGTGGATATTGTGTGTTTGCGTTAACTCTGAGGTAGGCACGTGCTCTGCAAATTTGTATTCTGTCTCCAATGGTTGGAAAATCAAGAAGGTAGCGCATCGCCCTGCATGCTGTATCTCTTGTACATCCCAAAATAATGCGCATAGCTTCGTTCTGTATTCTTTCCATCAGAGCTTAAAGTACGTAGGAAGTGTAATATCATCAAATCGCAAAACAGAACTCGAGATCCCACTCTGCCGTGCGTCCACCTTGACGAGGTAGAGGGGCTTCCGCGTTCCAATGACACCAAGAACTATGCCGACGGTAGCACAGCTACTGGTAGGGTCACCCATGTCGGACAGGTCAAGGGAGAGGGACCAGACGAAGTGACGCACAAACCTGCTGCCTTGTAGGTAGACGGGACAGTCAAAGGCTAGGGAAAGCATCCCGAACAAATGCTTGTCGAAATCGGATGTACTGAGCCACAGGCTTGACAAAGAAGTGCAACGTAACTTTATCATTTCATGATGCCACAGATGAAAATTAATCGTTATGGTGCTAATCCCGTGAAGTCCCATCAGGCGGTGATAGTGCCGGGCCCCCTGCCTCGAGGGGGTCCACCCATGACTACTGGTGGTCACCTTCCCCTGTGCTGTGGAGTCAAGGCACAGAGGAGTAGGTTAAGAGCTATTGACCAAACACCCCGGACTCTCAACATACTACAATGGAATGCCGAAGGAGGTTATAACAAGAAAGCCTCCCTAACACAGCGTCTTCATAAAGATAGAATAGATGTGGTATGCATTCAAGAGACACACCTCAACGCCAATCGCACATTTTCAGTCGAGGGATATCAGGCCACACGTTTCGACCGCGAAGGACACAAAGGAGGAGTTGTAATACTTACACGAAATACAATACCTTGCAGCGAAGTATCTGTGATCTCTGACAACCAAACGGAAATTATAGGTGTTGATATAATGATAAAGGACGTGAAAATAAGAATTTACAATCTGTATAGCCCGGCAGATAAGGATCTTACACTCTCAAACATGAAAATAACTGACACAAATTGCATTGTCGTCGGAGACTTTAATAGCCGTTCAGAAAGATAGGGATACCCAGATACTGACAAAAGAGGAGATGAAGTGGAGGACTGGGAAATAGACTCAAATCTCCATCTACTCAACAAAGCGGATGACACACCGAGCTTCTACTCCAGAAGATGGCTTACCACTTCTACTCCAGACTTAGCTTTCTGCACAGGAGACATCCTCCACAAAATCGATCGCCATGTGCTGGACCAATTAGCAGGTAGTGACCACAGACCAATCAAGCTTGTAATAAATATGGAGTATGTTCCACAGGAGCAAAAGCCTTTGCCCCTGCTGGAATTACAAACGAGCAGATTGGGACAGATTTTCCATACTAACAGACAAATATTGTGAAAACATAAATACACGATATGGCAACATAAAGCAAATGGTGGAAAGTCTAAACAGAGCGATAATACAGGCGGCCACTGAGTCTATTCCAAGAGGAGCGAGGAAAAATTACAAACCATACTGGACTGAAGAACTACAAAGTTTGGAGGACAAAGTTGAAGATGCCAGGAAGACAGCAGAGAGAGAACAAACAATTGAAGCGAACATCTCTCTCAAAGCCATCTCAGGACAATATAAAAGAACAGTAAATCAAACAACAAGAGATTGTTGGAGGGAAAAAACAGAAAACCTGAATTTTGACAGGGATGGAAACAAACTATCATCATCATCATTGGCACCTTGCCGTCTTGACAGACGATAGTTTGTGCTCTAAAAAGGCATAATAACTTTTAACTATGGCGGTAGCGATGGTGACTGACAAGGCCAATTTGCGCTGTAAATGTCCGTTCACAGTGGGTGCATGTGAACACGTGGTCATGTCCACCATCATGCACCATCTTAAGTCTCAAACGCTTGGTGTGTGACTTTTCTGCAATAATTTTCTCCTTTGACCTTATTCCATTTCTGATATTTGCCCTCCATGCAACACGTTCAGCGGCGACTTGCTCCCAATATGCATTATCAATGCCTGTATCAATCATGTCCCGCTTACACACATCTTTGTATCGCAATAGAGGCCGACCCCGAGATCTCTTACCCATCTGTAATTCACCAAAAAAGATATCCTTTGGTATTCTACCATCATCCATCCTCCCAAGATGTCCTATCCATCTAAGTCTACGAAGACTGAGCATGGAATAAACTGTCACACAACCTGATCTTTCCAGTACTTCAGTATTTGTGATTTTGTCTTGCCACTTAATACCAAGAATTCTTCGCAGACACCGCATATGAAAGCTGTTTAAATTTTTCTCTTGGTGTGAGTAAGTTGTCAAGGTTTCACTGCCATAGAGAAGAGTACTAAGGACACAGGCTTGATAGACAAGGACTTTTGTTTTGGCAGTAAGCTTCCTGTTCTCCCAGACTCTTTTTCTTAACCTGTTCATTGTTGTTGCTGCCTTACCAATCCGGATGTTGATTTCCTGATCTAGGGATAATTTGCTATTTACCACTGATCCTAGATATGTAAAATGGTCTACTATCTCTAGTTCGGCGTCGTCAATAAAGATTGATGGTACCCCATGTGCACCTTGTGACATAATCTGTGTCTTCTTTTTGCTAATTGTTAAACCAAATTCAGAACAAGCATTGGAGAATGCAGATAGTAGACATTGCAATTCTTCCTCAGAGTGGGTCGTAACTGCAGCATCATCTGCAAAAAGCAACTCTCTGATCAGTACCCTCCTAATTTTGGTCTTAGCCTTCAATCTCTGAGCATTGTAGAGGCCGCCATCTGAGCGTGAGTGAATGTATATACCACCATCCTGATCACGAAATGCATATTTCAGTAGAAGTGAAAAGTATATTCCAAAGAGGGTGGGAGCTAGTACACAACCTTGCTTAACTCCACTCTTGATTTCAAATTCTTCAGAAGTTGCACCATCAAACTTGATTATACCCTTCATGCCTGTGTGGAACGATTCCACAATGGACAGAAGAGTTGGTGGGCAGCCAATCTTCTTTAGTGCCTTGAACAGACCCTCACGACTGACCAAATCAAATGCCTTTGTGAGGTCGATGAAGGCAATAAACAGTGGTTGATTCTGTTCACGGCATTTTTCTTGCATTTGTCGCAATGAGAATATCATATCAGTGGTAGACCGGTTCTGTCGAAAGCCACACTGTGATTCGGGGTAGACTTGATCTCCTAGGACTTGAAGTCTGCGCAGAACAATTCTGGCAAATACTTTTCCAACAATACACAGAAGTGAGATACCCCTATAGTTGTTGCAGTCGCTCCGATCGCCCTTGTTCTTGTACAGTGTTATGATGCTTGAATCTTTGAAATCCTGTGGGACTTGTCCTTCACGCCAGCATAGCTCCATCAGCTGGTGGATCTGTATAGTGAGCGCGTCCTGCCCACTCCTGATAACCTCTATTGGAATCCCATCCCCACCTGGAGCCCTGCCAGATGCAAGTTCATTTACAGCACACTCAACTTCTGTTATGGTGGGAAGTGTGTCCAGGTGGTCAAGAGTTGGTAGAGCCTCTATGGCGTTGAGGGCATCATCCGCTAGTTTGGTCTCACTTGAGTAAAGCTCCAAATAGTGCTCTACCCATCTGTCCATCTGCTGTTTCTTATCAGTGATGACTTCTCCAGTCAAGGTTTTCAATGGTGCACTTCTTTTGATCACTGGACCGCAGGCTTTCTTTATTCCTTCATACATGCTTCTTATGTCTCCCTTATCACTTGCGATTTGAATGGACTCACATAACTTGATCCAATAATCATTTGCACACTGCCTGGCAGCCTTTTGCACATCCTTCCTAGCTTGCCTAAGCTCACTCAGAGTGTTACGCGTTGGTCTTTCCTTGTTTCTTAAGAGAGCTTTCTTCTTCTTATCAATCAAGGGCTGCAGAGTCTCGCTGTTGGCCGCAAACCAGTCCTGCCTCTTATGATCCACAGTGCCGTAAACCCCTACGGCAGTTTTATAAAGAGTTTCCTTAATTTGACCCCACTTTTCATTTACTGTACAATTTTCTGGTGTATCAGTGAAAGCGTCTTCAAGTTGCTGTTGAAACTGAAAGCACTTTTCAGGATCATGAGTGTTAATAATATTAATCCTGAGGCTAGATTTGTGTTTAGCTGTGTAGATTCTCTTTGGTCTCAGTCTAACCCTTGCAACAACCAAAGAATGATCCGTATCACAGTCAGCACTGTGGTAACTACGAGTCAATGATATATGGTTCAGATGTTGTCTCCGTGTGATGATGAAGTCCAGCTGGTGCCAATGGCCGGATCTTGGATGTTTCCATGTGACCTTATGCATCTCTTTTGTTTTAAAAAAGGAGTTTGTAATACATAGGTCATTACTGGTGCAATGCTCCAGCAGCCTTTGCCCATTTTCATTCATGCGACCGATGTTGTATTTTCCAAGGCACACTGGCCATGAACTCGAGTCCTTGCCCACACGAGCATTGAAATCACCGAGCATATAAATGTAGTCAGATTTTGGAACTGCCTTGATCACGGAGTCTAACTCCTCATAGAACGAATCCTTCACATCATCAGAGGAATCGAGTGTCGGTGCATATGCAGTAATAATGGTGGCAAACCCACAAGAGGTTGCCAAGCGCAGGGATAATAGTCTTTCATTTCCTCCTGCTGGAATTTCAATCATTCCCAGTAGCGAATTCTTCACTGCAAAGCCCACACCGTGTTGCCTTTTTTCTGCCTGCCCTCTACCCTTCCAGAAAAAGGTGTAGTTGTTTTCCCTGAGTGACCCTTCCTCAGCGAGGCGAGTCTCCTGCAGGCCAGCAATATCAATGTTTAGACGATTGAGTTCGGCATCAATCACAGCCGTTTTTCTCACATCGTCAAGTATTGGTCAAGTCAGTGGAAAATCCTGGACACATGGTTCTCACGTTCCAGGTTGCAAGCCGTAGCTTGAGGTTTCTATTTTTATTTTTGTTTGTACCTGGTGCATTGGTTTTACAGCCTGCGATTCAGATTTTGTCCTAGCCCCAAGCACCCATTGAAGCAGGCAGGCTGTGGCGGATCAGCACCCAATTGGCTGGGGGCTGCCCAGCTTGAGGCGGGCGGTAGCTGATCAGTGACACCTATAGGTGTCTCCCACCGTCAGAGGCAACGCGTGGCGCCCCATGTCTACGCCAACTGACAAGGACTTATAACCCGTAACAGTTGCCTCTCGCTTTGATTCCGAGACCAGTTAAGACCAGGGATGGAGTTATTGCCTCTCCATAGCACAAAGCCTGGGCTAAAATATAGAGATCATGTGTTGCCCATGCAGCATGATCCCTCTCTCGGCCTGCCTAGTTTACTCCAGAGGAAAGATAACACCCCTACATCTGGAACAAGACAAGCTGCAGAAGCTGCCGGATCAGCAAAGCAATGCTCTAACTGTCCGCCTGTCGGAGCTTCGATCCTAGACCAGTCGCCAACCAAGGCTTAGGGCCTGGTCTGCCCTGCCATGACATTTTGTCTTTAGCTTGCATTTCCTCGCACCAGGGTAAGGCTTGTACCCTCCCAATTGCGCTCTTCCGCCCGAAGCCGTTGGCACAATGTGGGGTGTCGGGTTTGGTAAGCGCCGCCCAACGTTCAGCGCTAACAGAAACCAGGTAGTACCGTCTACTGTTATACGGTAGCTCAGTCATATCTGACTAAGACCTGACACCTAAACAAACTATGGAAACTATTGAAAGCCATGAACAATGAAGGACCTAGAAACAAACAAATAACAATTAAACAAGGAAATGCCTTGCTTACAGGAAAAAAGGCTGCAAATGCACTAATGGAACACTATGCCAGTGCAAACCACATTGATATTACAGCCGAACAGAAGAAAGCAATCAAAGACAAACAGATACATCATAGATATACAGAGACAGCAGCAGAATATATGATGGCAAATCTAACAATGGAAGAAATGGAACAGGCAATGAATACCCTAAAAAAGAAGACATCACCAGGAAAGGATGGAATCACAAATGAAATGCTAATAGGACTAGGCACTAAGGCAAAAAAGAAACTACTAGCAGTCCTAAATTACAGCTGGAAGAGGGGAATAGTCCCACAGGCATGGAAGGAAGCTATACTAATACCAGTCCCAAAGAAGGGAAAAGACCTGGAAGAACCAAATGGCTATCGACCTATCAGTCTTCTTAGCTGTGTAGGAAAATTAATGGAACGCATTATCAATGGCAGGCTAACATGGCATCTGGAAGAAAACCAACTCTTAACACCTCACCAAGCAGGATTCAGAAAGTACAGATCCACTGAAGATCAAATAACCTATATAGCTCAGGAAATAGAGGATGCCTTCCAAGAGAAAAAGCACACACTAGCGGTCTGGATAGATTTAGAAAAAGCATTTGATAAAGTATGGAAGGAAGGACTGAAAGTAAAACTGCAAAAAATGCATGTTTGTGGGAAAATGTACAAATGGATCAGCCACTACCTTGAGAACAGAACTGCCAGGACAAACGTACAAGGACAAACCAGCAAAATGATGCTGTTGGAGCAAGGTGTCCCCCAAGGAGGAGTTCTTTCACCAACATTATTCCTAGCATATATAAACGACATCACGGAAAATTTTCCAGCCAGAGTACACACATCATCCTTTGCAGATGACCTAGCCATATGGGCATCTGAAGAATATATTAGTACAGCTAACAGCAGAATACAGCAAGCCCTATTAACGCTAGAGGACTGGTCAAAATCATGGCTAGTGAAGATAAGTGAGGAGAAAACAACATGCACAGTATTCTCCCTCTCAACTAAAACTCAGCAACCTAAGCTGGTATTGAATGGAAAAATATTGCGCCATGAAGAAAATCCAAACTATCTAGGAGTCACCTTTGATCGTCGCCTGACATGGAAGACACAGGTTGAGAAAAATCGAACAAGAGCAAGGCAAAGAATGGCAATCATGAAAAAGCTTGCTGGTACAACGTGGGGAGCAGATGAGAAAGTTCTCAAGAAGTTATATACTGGACGGGTGAGGCCAGTACTGGAATATGGCATTGCAGCTTGGGCAACAGCAGCTAAGTCAAACTTTAACAAAATAAGCAGAGTCCAAAATCAAGGAATGCGAATCATAACTGGAAGCCTGAAGACAACGCCTATTAATGAACTAGAAAAGATCACTTGTTTACAACCAATGCAGGATAGAAGAGATAGCAGAGCCCAGCAACAAGCTGAAAAATTTAGAAGATTGACAGACCACCCTATGTATAAAAGGTTTAGTGGTTTTGGAAAGGGATGACTGAAGCGTAGCAACTTTGTAGAAACTGCAAAACGAAAGATTAGGGCAGATCCCATACTTAACATATCAACAGTCAAACCCATTTACAATGCAGACAAGTTCCCAGCTTGGAGACAGCAGCTACTGCCTGAGATGATAGAAAACATTCCTGGTATTGAGAAAAAGAACACTCAGCATGAAACCGAAAGAAGAGAAATAACCCTAAACTACATAAAAGAACATTACCCAAGCAGCAATTGGACCCATGCATATACAGATGGATCAGCCAAAAATTCAGTAGAGAATGGAGGAGGAGGAATTCTCCTAAATTTAAAAAATGGAGTGAAAAAAACACATTCAGTGGCAACTGGAAAGTTTTCAAGTAACTTCAAAGCGGAGGTAGAGGCTCTGAAAACTGCAGCAGAAATGCTCTTGATGGAGGAAAATAAAGAGACGCAAATAGCTATCTTTACAGATGCAAAGTCAGCTGTCTCAATACTGAAGAGCAATAACAGCACAGAAATAGCTGACCTAAGAGCAGCACTCCATGGTCTATGCCAGAAATCCAAAAAAGTTGTAATACAGTGGATACCATCACATTGCAGTATACCTGGAAATGAAGAGGCTGACAGACTGGCAAAAGAGGGCGGACGACTACCACAGCCTGACATAGACATAACCTATAATGAGGCAAAGAGGTTGATAAAAAGCACTTATAGAACCAAATGGGAATCAGAGCTTCCAGGCCACCAGAAGGATGATGCATATTACAAACTCGACCGAAGAGAACAAGTAGCAATCTTCAGACTCCGCACAGGACACAACAGGTTGAAATACCACTTGTTCAACAAACTAAAGATAGGAGATACAGATGAATGTAATTGTGGAACTGGTAAAATGACAGCTAAACATTTGCTGCAAGAGTGCCCAATATATGCAGAACAGAGAAAGATATTTTGGCCCACACCTGCTTCATTCAAGGACAAGCTCTATGGAGATATCAACAAGCTCAAGTCGACTGCAGCTTACTTTAACTGTATTCAGGTTGACATTTAAATGTACATGAAGAAGTATTTAGACTGCCACACTTCATTACCACAGGCATGTCGGTTACACAAGCCTCCCAGAGGCATGAAATGGAATATTGCTTGGATAGCAAATCCATTACGTGGAAAGTCCGAATCGAAAGCTCACTGTGTGGGCTTCAAAAAAGGTGGAAAAAGTGTCCTAGTGGCACAAAATGGAATATTGCTTGGATAGCAAATCCATTACGTGGAAAGTCCGAATCGAAAGCTCACTGTGTGGATGTCATCTGCAAACTGCATTCTTCTGGCTTCTGGAAGAACAGCCTATGGTGAACGGAAGGCCCAATATACGGAAGTGAGGCTAAGCAGCCATGTGCAGGACGTGACGATTCCTTGGGTGAGCCCAGTACCAGAGCGGTGTGTGATGGCTCTGCAATTATGGAAGCCTCCTTGGATGGCGGGGAATGCCCATGGTCTGCCCCTGCCTTCCCTTGAGGGTTGACCAGGATGCCTTTGGCTGTTCTATATGGGCCAGCTGGGATGGGAGATAACACCACAACAGTGAGAGTCTAACGTCCTAAGAAACCCCCGGGAAGGTTAACCTGGTCAACAAATGCCCGCAGAAGTCGGATGTGTCGGCCTAACGGCGCAAGAACGCAGCTCTGCTGTAAACAGGCACAACGCAATCACGTCCGAAAAAAAAAACTCCGGATGAACGAAGAAGAAGAAGAAGAAGAACTCGAGATCGAAAATAGAGGCAATGAAGCAAATCAACTCATTGGACAAATGGCACCAATAGTAAAGTACAAACAGGTATCAATAACTACCAAGAAAGCACTTCACAACACAATCTTCCCACCAACTCTGTGTTACCAATGCCAATCCTGGACATTGAGAGGAAAAGAGAAAAGAAAATTCACAACAACAATCATGACATTCCTGAGAAGAATGGCTTGGCCGAGTAACCAGTTTACCAACTAACAGTATACCACAACAAGCAATGATGTACAAACCAAATTGAAGCAGAAGAAGAGGCCGACCACGTAAACGATGGACAGAGAGAATAGCAGAGTCAACGGGAATCTCGATACATGAAGCCCATAAACGGTAACTCTCCTGCTATTTATGCTTCACTTCGACACCGCAAGGTACAAGAGGAACAATATGAGATGATGAGACTGTTACAATGCGTGGAAAATCGTTAGTTTTACTGATATATAAACAGACTACTCTTTGTTACAAGGCGTGGAAAATTATTAGTTTTACTGACATATAAACAGATTTACAAGGCATGGAAAAGTGATCGTTTTCATGTTACATACAGACTACTATGTTACAAGGCATGGACAAGTGTTCGTTTTCATGTTACATACAGACTACTATGTTACAAGGCATGGACACGTGTTCGTTTTCAATTTACATGCAGACTATTATGTTACAAGGCATGGACAAGTGTTCGTTTTCATGTTACATACAGACTACTATGTTACAAGGCATGGACAAGTGTTCGTTTTATGTTACATACAGACTACTATGTTACAAGGCATAGACAAGTGTTCGTTTTCATGTTACATACAGACTATGTTACAAGGCATGGACAAGTGTTCGTTTTCATGTTACATACAGACTACTATGTTACAAGGCATGGACAAGTGTTCGTTTTCATGTTACATACAGACTACTATGTTACAAGGCATGGACAAGTGTTCGTTTTCATGTTACATACAGACTACTATGTTACAAGGCATGGACAAGTGTTCGTTTTCATGTTACATACAGACTACTATGTTACAAGGCATGGACAAGTGTTCGTTTTCATGTTACATACAGACTACTATGTTACAAGGCATTGACAAGTGATCGTTTTCATGTTACATACAGACTACTATGTTACAAGGGGTGAAAAGGGTTATTTAATATAACGTTCTACACATATACGCAGTGTCACCCACGATGTATATCATATTTCTGCCAAAGTATCATTCTTTTTTCACGTAAGATATGAAGCGGAGGGAAAAAAAGAAATATAACAATAGAGGCGTAAACTACTCTTATACTCTTTACGGTGATGTGAGGTAGAGAGCGCAACTCTGACTGCCATCGGGCCAAAGAAAAAAAAAAGCAAAAGAGGAAACCTGTAAACGCTCCCAACTTACAAGAAAAAGGACAGTAAATAAAAGATTTCCAGGATTTCAGAAACAGAGGCTGGAACTGTTGTTTATGTTCCAGCCCAGACAATGGATTAAACTATTAGGCTGTAACAGCAACAATGGATGTACAATTAAACTTACACAGACTAAACTAACAAGTCAGGAACACCCCAAAAAGCTCTATATTGATCAAATTTAACAACTTCAGAGACAACGGATGTTCATATGCACTTTGAAGCATAAAGCCAAGCAGTAAAGATAACTGCAATTTAAAATCAAACATGGATGGTCCCTAGCATATAACCAGACATCTGCCTTCTAGGCCAAGTCTATAAGGTACATCGAGTACCACAACTGAACGCTTCAACGCTTAAACTGGGTAGAATGTGACACTTAACAAAACCTAGCCACCTTACCAAACGATGTGACACCTTCACAGGAAGTACTCTCACACTGACAACTATAAGACATCATCAACATGGGGAGACATAAATGATAACAACACCACCTGAAACAAGTCAACTTACAAAGGAGATTTCTACAGGAATAGTTGCAACAAACACAAGAATGAGTCGCCTTACAGGGGGGACTTAGAAATGGTTGTGATACCAACAGAAACCCAAGAGAGCTCTGACATTACAGTCATTAGCCATTCGGTTTTACATACACATAGGTTGCCAACAAATCTATTTACACAAGGCGAATTCCTGCGGTTTTCGTCTACGCAATCAAGATGGGGCGACGACGACGACAACAACAACGACAACAACAACAACAACAACAACAACAATAATAAAACCACAACAACAACAATACACAGAAATCACAGACTGTCCTATTTTTTTAATAAGCTTTTTTTTCAGTTGGTAGCGAAATTGTTCTGCTTTAACCGGTCAAATCTAATAAGTCAATTTGAGCGGATCAGATATATACCTATGTTATATGAACCCGCTTGAAACGTCACGAAAGTTTGGAGAGAACAATAATGGAGGGGTATATGCCTGGGAAGAGAGGAAGAGGAAGGTCAAAGAGAAGATGGGTGCAGGATGTGGCTTATGATCGAGAGGTTTTCCGGAAGGTTGTTATGGGAGCGAGGTTCTGCAAGGGACATGCTACTGAATGAATGAATATGAACCCGACGAGATGCAGCAAAATATGCCAGGCAAGAAATCGTGGAATATGTTATTTCTGGCGTGTGTGTTTAAATGTACCTCTATGTCAATCTCTGTCTCGAAATCTATCGAATGTCCTGATTGTCACAATCTTCTTCCGACCAGTCACATCATAATATCAACACGACCGCGATTGTCTGTCCCTGGTGTTAAAATGTTAGTTGCGTATCCTTTACAGAACATTGCATCCACCTCCAGAAATTATTGGCTCTTTGTGATTTATTGTTTTTGAATGAGCACGTGGTGCAACTGATGTTATTTGAACAATTGAAGTTCATACCATTGTTAAAAGTAAATGCAAGGAAGCCTGCTACCAAATCACCAGGAGCTGATTTTGAACCTTTTCTGCAGGACTGAAACGTATTCACTACCCTTAGCCATATACATCAGTGGTGTGAAGATAAATGAACAAAGGCCACTAAAGTAACTTACTCTTTTGCTCCTTGAGTTGGCTGACGATCCAGTCTTGTTTGTCTTGGCTTCCAATCTGAACCAGTCTAGCGTTGTATACATCGCACACGGCCTGTTGGTTAAAATAATTTAATTCATTAGTTGATCGTTGGTTAGGTGATTGGTTGGTTGTTTGATGGTTGGTTAGGTTGGTTGAAATCAATTACAACTAACATTGAATGTGAACAATTACAACTAAAATGATATTAAATGTGAATAATTACAGCGAAAGTGATACTGATTTTGAACAATTACAAATAACATTATATTAAATATGAACAATTACAACTAACTTACATTAAATGTGAAGAATTACAAAATGTCTCCACTCTGATGAAGATAACAAAGGCAATCCCATAGCAGATACTACTCAATAGTGGTGCGTATCAGATCGCGTGATCTTGACTGCAACATACTGAGATTAGATGACCAGTACCTCTGAAGTCGGAGCAGGTTCACCTGATGGCGAGGGGCAATGGTAATAGGGAAAGCTAATGCATACGCAAAAATTAGTCCAGTGCACGCAGCACGTATGTGGACTATGCTTCAGCTCGAAGAAGATGAACGAAAGAAACAAAACAGAATAAAGGCCAGTTTCCTGTTTTGTCAGCTTTCCCTTGCAGACTTTTGTCCAGATAATTTTCAAAATTATCCAGTACATATTGTGTGAGTATTGGTCAACCACAGAACAGTAGTGAAGTAGATATTTCCACTGCCTTGGTAAATAAGCCCACTAACCGCTATAGTGCCGGCAAATAAGGACAGAACGAGCAATACATACTTACCGCTGCAGTGTACCAATCTAATTTGTCCGGGCTGAAGGCGACACAAAAGTCATCGAACAGTACCCAGCCTTCATCACAGACACTGTACACTGAAAGGATAAACCCGTGATACCACAGAGTATAAACTTATGTAAACAACACAACAACAACCTGATTAATAGGTGATTGTACAAGACAAAACTAATGAAAACAATTAAACATTTTTCGTCTCCCCCTGCCTCCCCTCCCCTCCAACTTTCCCTTTGTGACGACTTACTTCCCCTCTGCTCTTTGCATGACATGTCCGAAAATTGACGTGTCTTTGTCTGAAGCGAGTAACTCTTTATGTGTTAACTAATTTCAAGATACCTTCATTGCTCTTTAGCCGCCCACGGTATTATTATTCTATAAACCATAGCTTCGCAGCTTCCACATAATTATAGCCACTTTATACCTGGTACTACAGGGAACTTTAAACTATCACCAAGTGACAAGAAAAACAAGATTAGTAGAAGATGTCCCATCCTGAACGCCATGAACTCTTGGCCTCAACTCTGGCGTCCCGACCTGGAGTGAATGAAGTCTTTGTACCCCTGGGTTTGATTCTGCCGTTCTTTCTATTAACAGACATTGATGATGTAAACATTACTGGTAATTGAAATTATAAGTGCACAATTTCACAATCAGAAACTCATGTAAATACTATTGTTTTTTTTTTAAACTTGAATAAAATGAGTGAACAACTTCACAATTTAAAATGTCTTTAAACACTACTAAAACATTACATCGAAATTAGACATTCTCAAACGTATGAAAACTGAAAACTAATGTGAGCAATTCAACAGTCTGTACAGACTTAGAAATCACATCCTCCATTCCCCTCTATCATATAATCTAATGACGTTAAAGTTGCTTATTATCTTTTGCCCATCTTTCTAAACACGTTTTTATTTGTCGTCATTTAATACTTTGGCTCAGCGATTTGTCGGGCTCTATCAAGTCATTCACATCTGTTTTAACATTCACATATGAACCTTACGTACAAAATCATCAGTCTTAAAACATTTCTTGTCGAGGTCAGCGTTAAGTTAACAACTCACAACACTTTTGTCGACAAAGTAAACATTCAGTTGACCCACGTGTAAAAATAATCAAACACGAAGTCAGGAATGCTGCCTTTTATTGAAGAATTTTCCGTCCTGTTTGTTCAATGTGTGCCTGGTTTAATCCAGCTGCACATGGTCTGGCATTATCGTAATGGTACAATACCCACTAAGCGATAGGTTTGAACGTTTTCTCGGAATTCAATCCCAAATCAAAAATATTTCAGAGTGTGATGATACCGCCACCAAATGACACCTTCAGAAATTGCCAACTACCATCAGTTTGTCACTTACAGACTTTCTCTCGCAACTCATCTATAACTGATCATACACAATAACATAGTAATTATGGAGAAACAATGCCGATGGAGGCTATGCAAAATTCACAAACTAATAGCGACAATAACATGTAAGCAAACACGTACCACTGTGTGTCGCCAGCACGAGAATAAGAACAATCTTCAGCTAAGGAAAGTAAAAATGTGCTTATATTAATTGATATTTCTATGAATAGGTGTTTGTTGTATGCACAATAACACACTTTGTAACCTATCACATTCCGTGCCAAACAACACAACAGTCATTGGCTATTTCCTAGTCATGAACTGTTAACTCTCTTCCCTCGAGGGCTATCACTTCACGGCAATTAGTCTTAGTCTTTCCTCTTGAGCCTAAGGCGGCGCATAGGGCAGAAGTCCTGACTCTCCATGCTTGGCGGTTCGCTGCTACCTGTTGTAGATCTTGGATATTTACTTGGCCATTGAATGAGCCTTCTCTAATGATGGTTATACGCAGGATCTCTCTTGGTCTTCCCCGTTTTCTTTTCTCTACTGGTGACCATATGAGGGCTTGGTAGGGGAGTCTTGTCTTGTCCATTCTGAGTACATGGCCGATGTAGTTCCAACGGCGTCTTCTTATGAAATTGGATACTGCATCTTGCTTAGTCTCTTGTCTTATTTGCGTATTGGTTCTGAAGTCTGTCCAGTGGATGTTTAGAAGTCTTCTAAGACATTTGTTCTCAAAATTATCTAATTTTTTATCTAAAGCTACCGTTGATTTCCAACTTTCGCATCCATACGTTAACACTGAAATCACACAAGATTTGAAGATTTTAAGTTTTGTGTGTTTGCTGAGTGTCTTTGACTTCCAGATGTTTGACAGTTTATTGAAGGCACCAGATGCCAGTGCGATTCTAGATGATATTTCTGGTGTTGAGTCCCCTGTAGATGTCATTTTGCTTCCTAGGTATGTGAAGCTGTTGACTTTTTCAAGAACGTAGCTGTTCAATTTGGTGTCATCTGAACTGTTGGTAAGATCAATAGTCTTTGTTTTTGTGGTGTTAATTTGGAGACCAATTTGCCCTGAAACATTTTGGAGGTGGTTTATTTTCTCTTGGGCATCCGGGTGTGTTGAACTCAAAAGCACTATATCGTCGGCAAAGTCCAGGTCTTCTAGAATTTTGTCAACCCAATAGATACCCATATTTGTGTTTGTGCATTTGCGCATGACCCAATCGATAGCTATTCCAAAGAGCATCGGTGATAAGACACAACCCTGTTTCACTCCTGTTTCGACTGAGAACCAGTCAGAGTTGCCTGTTTCTGTTCTTACGCAGCAACGTGTCTCTTTGTAGAAAGATTTTATGACGTTGGTATATTTGGTAGGAAAACCATAGATGTTAAGTAGATTCCAAAGTGAAGTACGGTGGATACTGTCGAAGGCTTTTTGAAAGTCGAATAAGTTGGTGATTAATTTCGACTGGAATTCTACGGAGTCTTCAATGATTATTCTGAGGGTGAAAATGTGGTCTATGCATGACCGTTTTGGTCTGAAGCCTGCTTGTTCTTCTCTGATCCTTTCATCTATACCCTTTTTCAATCTCTCAAGTAACATGCTACAAAAATGTTTTACTGGTACTGACAATAGAGTGATACCACGCCAATTATTGCAATCAGACATATCGCCCTTTTGAGGCAGTTTGAAAATTACACCATCTTTCCACTGTTGTGGTGGGGATTCACTTTGCCAGATTTCATTGATCAGCTGTAACAAACGTTGTAAGGTGTTCTCATCTGCTGCTTTGAGCATTTCTCCTGAGATATCAGGAGAGATGGATTAATAATCATAAGCATTTCTTATACAGCTACTCTATGTCAGGTTAAGTATTACTCGTTAAGGGCGGGCGCGACTGTGTAGTTGGTAAGTAGCTACTCTGATAATCAGATATCAGTTATCAATTGGGGTATCTTCATTGCACTCCGGACAGGTCCATAGGTGCTCAGACCCCCCCCCCCCCCCCCCAGCATATGCATCAGCGTCCATTTCTGTGTTGGTTGACGAGGCACCTCGTTTTTCCGATGTACCTCTCGCGTCTGGCCGTGCCAATTCTTACACCCAAGTCTTTCATCCTGGACAACGATGTGTATTCACTGACGTCAAAATCCTCTGTTCTCGACATATCTTTAAGGACGTTAATAACATCGGCACGATCCATGGGCTGGCCATCCACATAGGGTGCAGAGTCAGCCAGTTTATCATCTCGTTCATTTCCCTCGACTCCCGAATGTCCCGGGACGAGGATGAAGGTGACTTTACGGACAACAGACTTCCGCAACGACTCAGTCCACTGTCTATGTACAGTTTTAGCTTCGACCTTCCGAATCATGCTCATTGAGTCAGTTAGTACACACACGTTGGTATAATGCTGTGATTCCAGGCATATGAAAGCCTGTGTAACTGCCATCACCTCCATCGTCATGCTGCTCGTGGTCTGATAATGTCATAGGCGTTGATACGACTCCTACGTTTATCGTCTCGCTAAGTGAGGGAAGGACAGGTGTGAGATATTCCCACCCAACTCACAGCCTTCGACTTCATAGTTCTGATAAAAACGGTACGCCATACTTTTGCGTTGCGCAGAGACGATCAAAACATGCCTATTGCCGGAAATAGCAAGCGGAAGCCGCTAGGCACAATTGTGGGGGAACAGGAAATATGACTCTCACTTTAGATTTTAAGTTCACATGTTGTGTTCAAGCCTAGCAGGTGTTCTGGGTCCTCGGCAGGCAAATCTTCATTGTGTGACCAATCTATTCTTGAAGCAAGGTAATACAATGGTTACATTTATTATAATGCTGATGTACTGTTTAAAATGTTTACAAATGATCATAGTCTAACTATGTGTTCTTGTGGGATTGAAAACAAGCGCCATGTTTCTGTTTACGGCACTTGTTAGTAGAAACTTCAGCTAGACACTCTGTTGTCATTGACTACTAAAGAATATTTCCGTACATTTTGTTGCAATCTACTGGTAAAGAATATTTCTTAATTCTTTCACGATATGCGGCTAAAGTAATATTTCTTTATACTCTTTCACATATGTGGCTAAAGAGTATTGGTGTTTCATTCTGTTGCCATGTGTGGCAAAAGAATATTTCTGTTTTGTTAACACGTGCTACTAAAGTATATCACTATATCTCTTTATAGTCGGTTACATATGCGACTAAAAGAAGATTTCTGTATATTTTGTGACAATATACCAAGGAAGAAGATTCCCTTCTATTCTTTTACAATGTATATATTTACTTTTCTCAATATATGAATAATGTGCTTTTCAAATGTACTCTTTAAAACCATTTACACTGACTCACACCTGTAGGGATGTATATATCTGGTTATTCTTTTATTCACATTTTTCCCCTGAATATGTTTTGTGAAATTGTCATGGTTGTTCTGAGAAATAATGCTCATTAATAAGAGTTGCACCATATACCCAAATGTTAGCCGGACGTTGCACACACCGACAACCTTACGTAGTCATATAATGATTAGGTGGTTCTTACGGTCAAGGGCATGCCATTTATGTTCTGAAATAGGATTGGAAAACAACCCATTTCTGTCTAGGTGCCTGAGATAACCTGCAATCTTGGGTGGTTTAACAATGTCGTCCTCCAGGCCTTTGCTTAGAAGAGACCGTGGAGAAAGAGCAGACCTATTTGTTTAAATCAGTGCTTATGCTAAATACATAACGCGTATAAAGGCAGTTATATCAATACATGATGATGATGATGATGATGATGATGATGATGATGATGATGATGATGATGATGATGATGATGGTGATGGTGATGATGATGGTGATAGGCATTGGAGATCTAAGCTGAACCCAGAGAAAATAGTATGAGCTTAATGACAGGCACCGGATGATGACAGTGATGATGATGATTTTATAAGGTTGACCATTAACTCAACTTACATCCATCTCAACACACCCTGAGTTATCTAGCAACAGTCTCAACCTATCTCTGGCTTAATAGGAAATGTCACTACATGCACCTTCCCAATGCATCTATCATAGTAGGCATCTAGTTCCACCCACTTTCATCACAATATACCTTTACCTTAATCCCATCATGCCTCTACCACAACCTATTTACAAACATGTCTGTTACATCCTGATAACTTTGAATCAACTTAATTTAATATAACCAGAGAACCTGATCACAATCAGACTCCCTGGTCTTAAAGTGTCACTATTTTATTTCACTGTCCTGGGTGCACCAATAGGTGATCCCATCAGGACCATACAGCATATGATGGATTGAAGGCCATCTATACAGATAAGAGGGAGCTCTCACTATTGAGTAGACACATGCTTCCCTCTCTTATTGTCTTATTCTTTTTTTTTTTTTTGGTCTTTATTTTGTTATTCTGTTTTACTGTTTCATGACAGGTTTTATGATTTACTGATATTTAAATTGTAGGCAAATGCTTATGAAGTTGTATTTTGTTTGGACCATCAGATGGGGGCTAACGAAAGCCTACGGTTGTGAAGGATGCGGTCTTGGTTGCTGAGGGCGGTAAACTTGTATGTCATGTCCATCTTTTGCCAGCCCAAATATTAATACAGCCCATTTCCTTGCATCATTCACCACCCCCATCCTACCAAGATCTCACCCATGTAACCCATGAACCCAGTGAGAATTCCTGATGTTAGATCCAAATTGAAGACCTTACCATTCCTCACTCACTTTGATGATGACCCCTTGAGAGAAAACTGGTTCCCCGGAAGAGACCTGCATCCATGTGAATCTTAAACCCACCGAAGTACCTACCGGCAGATATCAACTGCATCAAATATATAAATATCCTTTTTATTACTTTTGGTAGTACTTTGTTATACATTATGATATTTTAATGATGTTGGATGATTTCACTATTTGTGTTCCACAATTATGCATTTACCTCAGCTGATATTCCATGTGAACCTGACAATGTTTTCTCCAGAGATGTAATCAATGTGAAGAATATATTTGGTTGTCATATTTTTTTGATTTATTACACTTTATGTTACCAGACCATTTGTTGATTGATTCTTACATATTGTTTGTAAACACAAATATTATGTGATGACACTGTATGTCCTGTTTATACTGTGAATGGTTTGTTATGATAGTGTTGGTCTGGTCTATCAAATACTTGTGTATTATAAATCATATGTGACCATATTAATTTAGACCATATGAGGGCGGACACCTGCACACTAGCACCTTTTCCCCAGTGATAGAAAAGGGCATCCAATTTTGGGGTAGTGGCAACAGTCCGTGGTCTCCACACCTTTCCAAGAAACTTAAACTTATATCAATATATATTTTTTTCTTCATTAATTCTTCTTCTTCTTCTTCGTTCATCCGGAGTTTTTTTTCGGATGTGATTGCGTTGTGCCTGTTTACAGCAGAGCTGCGTTCTTGCGCTATTAGGCCGACACATCCGACTTCTGCGGGCATTTGTTGACCGGGTTAACCTTCCCGGGGGTTTCTTAGGACGTTTGACTCTCACTGTTGTGGTGTTATCCCCCATCCCAGCTGGTCCATATAGAACAGCCAAAGATCCTGGTCAGCCCTCAAGGGAAGGCAGGGGCAGACCATGGGCATTCCCCGCCATCCAAGGAGGCGTCCATACTTGCAGAGCCGATACATAGCGCTCTGGTACTGGGCTCACCCAAGGAATCGTCACGTCCTGCACATGGCTGCTTAGCCTCACTTCCGTATATTGGGCCTTCCGTTCACCATAGGCTGTTCTTCCGGAAACCAGAAGTATGCAGTCTGCAGATGACATCCACACAGTGAGCTTTCGAATTCGGACTTTCCATGTAATGGATTTGCTAGCCAAGCAATATTCCATTTCGTGCCCCTAGGACACTTTTCCACCTTTTATGAAGCCCACACAGTGGGCTTTTGATTCAGACTTTCCACGTAATGGATTTGCTATCCAAGCAATATTCCATTTCGTGCCACTAGGACACTTTTCCACCTTTTATGAAGCCCACACAATGGGCTTTTGATTTGGACTTTCCACGTAATGGATTTGCTATCCAAGCAATATTCCATTTCATGCCTCTGGGTCTTCATGCACCTTTAAATGTCAACCTGTATATAGTTAAAGTAATCTGCGGTCAACTTTAGCTTGTTGATATCTCCATAGAGCTTGTCCTCAAATGAAGCAGGTGTGGGCCAAAATATCTTTCTCTGTTCTGCATACGTTGGGCAATCCTGCAGCAAATGTTTTGCTGTCATTTTTCCAGTTCTACAATTACATTCATCGGTATCTCCTATCTTTAGTTTATTGAACAAGTGGTATTTCAGCCTGTTATGTCCTGTGCGGAGTCTGAAGATTGCTACTTGTTCTCTTCGGTCGAGTTTGTAATATGCATCATCCTTCTGATGGCCTGGATGCTCTGATTCCCATTTGGTTCTATAAGTGCTTTTTATCAACCTCTTTGCCTCATTATAGGTTATGTCTATGTCAGGCTGTGGTAGTCGTCCGCCCTCTTTTGCCAGTCTTTCAGCCTCTTCGTTTCCAGGTATACTGCAATGTAATGGGATCCACTGTATTACAACTTTTTTGGATTTCTGGCATAGACCATGGAGTGCTGCTCTTAGGTCAGTTAGTTCTGTGCTGTTATTGCTCTTCAGTATTGAGACAGCTGACTTTGCATCTGTGAAGATAGCTATTTGCTTCTCTTTATTTTCCTCCATCAGGAGCATTTCTGCTGCAGTTTTCAGAGCCTCTACCTCCGCTTTGAAGTTACTTGAAATTTTCCAGTTGCCATTGAATGTGTTGTTTTTCACTCCATTTTTTAAATTTAGGAGAATTCCTCCTCCTCCATTCTCTATTGAATTTTTGGCTGATCCATCTGTATATGCATGGGTTCAATTGCTGCTTGGGTAATGTTCTTTTATGTAGTTTAGGGTTATTTCTCTTCTTTCGGTTTCATGCTGAGTGTTCTTTTTCTCAATACCAGGGAATGTTTTCTATCATCTCAGGCAGTTGCTGCTGTCTCCAAGCTGGGAACTTGTGTGCATTGTGTATGGGCTTGACTGTTTGATATGTTAAGAACAGGATCTGAACCTAATCCTTCGTTTTGCAGTTTCTACAAAGTTGCTACGCTTCAGTCTTCCCTTTCCAAAACCATTAAATCTGTTGTACATAGGGTGGTCTGTCAATCTTCTAAATTTTTCTGCTTGTTGCTGGGCTCTGCTATCTCTTCTATCCTGCATTGGGTTGTAAACAAGTGATCTTTTCTAATTCATTATAGGCGTTGTCTTCAGGCTCCAGTTATGATTCGCATTCCTTGATTTTGGACTCTACTTAGTTTGTTAAAGTTTGACTTAGCTGCTGTTGCCCAAGCTGCAATGCCATATTCCAGTACTGGCCTCACCCGTCCAGTATATAACTTCTTGAGAACTTTCTCATCTGCTCCCCATGTTGTACCAGCAAGCTTTTTCATGATTGCCATTCTTTGCCTTGCTCTTGTTCGATTTTTCTCAGACCTGTGTCTTCCATGTCAGGCGAACGATCAAAGGTGACTCTAGATAGTTTGGATTTTCTTCATGGCGCAATATTTTCCATTCAATACCAGCTTAGGTTGCTGAGTTTTAGTTGAGAGGGAGAACACTGTGCATGTTGTTTTTCCTCCTCACTTATCTTCACTAGCCATGATTTTGACCAGTCCTCTAGCGCTAATAGGGCTTGCTGTATTCTGCTGTTAGCTGTACTAATATATTCTTCAGATGTCCATATGGCTAGGTCATCTGCAAAGGATGATGTGTGTACTCTGGCTGGAAAATTTTCCGTGATTTCGTTTATATATGCTAGGAATAATGTTGGTGAAAGAACTCCTCCTTGGGGGACACCTTGCTCCAACAGCATCATTTTGCTGGTTTGTCCTTGTACTTTTGTCCTGGCAGTTCTGTTCTCAAGGTAGTGGCTGATCCATTTGTACATTTTCCCGCAAACATGCATTTTTTGCAGTTTTACTTTCAGTCCTTCCTTCCATACTTTATCAAATGCTTTTTCTAAATCTATCCAGACTGCTAGTGTGTGCTTTTTCTCTTGGAAGGCATCCTCTATTTCCTGAGCTATATAGGTTATTTGATCTTCAGTAGATCTGTACTTTCTGAATCCTGCTTGGTGAGGTGTTAAGAGTTGTTTTTCTTCCAGATGCCATGTTAGCCTGCCATTGATAATGCGTTCCATTAATTTTCCTACACAGCTAAGAAGACTGATAGGTCGATAGCCATTTGGTTCTTCCAGGTCTTTTCCTTTCTTTGGGACTGGTATTATTATAGCTTCCTTCCATGCCTGTGGGACTATTCCCCTCTTCCAGCTGTAATTTAGGACTGCTAGTAGTTTCTTTTTTGCCTTAGTACCTAGTCCTATTAGCATTTCATTTGTGATTCCATCCTTTCCTGGTGATGTCTTCTTTTTTAGGGTATTCATTGCCTGTTCCATTTCTTCCATTGTTAGATTTGCCATCATATATTCTGCTGCTGTCTCTGTATATGTATGATGTATCTGTTTATCTTTGATTGCTTTCTTCTGTTCGGCTGTAATATCAATGTGGTTTGCACTGGCATAGTGTTCCATTAGTGCATTTGCAGCCTTTTTTCCTGTAAGCAAGGCATTTCCTTGTTTAATTGTTATTTGTTTGTTTCTAGGTCCTTCATTGTTCATGGCTTTCACTAGTTTCCATAGTTTGTTTCCATCCCTGTCAAAATTCAGGTTTTCTGTTTTTTTCCTCCAACAATCTCTTGTTGTTTGATTTACTGTTCTTTTATATTTTGCTGAGATGGCTTTGAGAGAGATGTTCGCTTCAGTTGTTTGTTCTCTCTCTCTGCGGTCTTCCTAGCATCTTCAACTTTGTCCTCCAAAAATTGTAGTTCTTCAGTCCAGTATGGTTTGTAATTTTTCCTTGCTCCTCTTGGAATAGACTCAGTGGTCGCCTGTATTATTGCTCTGTTTAGACTTTCCACCATTTGCTTCATGTTGCCATATCGTGTATTTACGTTTTCACAATATTTGTCTGTTAGTATGGCAAATCTGTCCCCGATCTGCTCGTTTGTAATTCCAACGGGGCAAAGGCTTTTGCTCCTGTGGAACATACTCCATATTCATTACAAGCTTGATTGGTCTGTGGTCACTACCTGCTAATTGGTCCAGCACATGGCGATCGATTTTGTGGAGGATGTCTCCTGTGCAGAAAGCTAAGTCTGGAGTAGAAGTGGTAATCCATCTTCTGGAGTAGAAGCTCGGTGTGTCATCCGCTTTGTTAAGTAGATGGAGATTTGAGTCTATTTCCCAGTCCTCCACTTCATCTCCTCTTTTGTCAGTATCTGGGTATCCCCATCTTTCTGAACGGCTATTAAAGTCTCCCGACAACAATGCAATTTGTGTCAGTTATTTCCATGTTTGAGAGTGTAAGATCCTTATCTGCCGGGCTATATAGATTGTAAATTCTTATTTTCACGTCCTTTATCATTATATCAACACCTATAATTTCCGTTTGGTTGTCAGAGATTACAGATACTTCGCTGCAAGGTATTGTATTTCGTGTAAGTATTACAACTCCTCCTTTGTGTCCTTCGCGGTCGAAACGTGTGGCCTGATATCCCTCGACTGAAAATGTGCGATTGGCGTTGAGGTGTGTCTCTTGAATGCATGCCACATCTATTCTATCTTTATGAAGACGCTGTGTTAGGGAGGCTTTCTTGTTATAAACTCCTTCTGCATTCCATTGTAGTATGTTGAGTGTCCGGGGTGTTTGGTCAATAGCTCTTAACCTACTCCTCTGTGCCTTGACTCCACAGCACAGGGGAAGGTGACCACCAGTAGTCATGGGTGGACCCCCTCGAGGCAGGGGGCCCGGCACTATCACCGCCTGATGGGACTTCACGGGATTAGCACCATAACGATTAATTTTCATCTGTGGCATCATGAAATGATAAAGTTACGTTGCACTTCTTTGTCAAGCCTGTGGCTCAGTACATCCGATTTCGACAAGCATTTGTTCGGGATGCTTTCCCTAGCCTTTGACTGTCCCTAGTCTACCTACAAGGCAGCAGGTTTGTGCGTCACTTCGTCTGGTCCCTCTCCCTTGACCTGTCCGACATGGGTGACCCTACCAGTAGCTGTGCTACCGTCGGCATAGCTCTTGGGGTCATTGGAACGCTCAAGCCCCTCTACCTCGTCAAGGTGGACGCACGGCAGAGGGGCTTCATTAATTCGTGTAGATACAAAACATCCTTAGTATCTTCACGTGGGGGGACGAGCCAATAAAATTTAGCTTCCAGAAGGTGATCTTGATAGAGGATAGGAATCCATCCCCTTTGGGCTTACCCTGATAATATTCCTCAGACAATTAAATTCCTCTTAAGTGGGTGTTACATTCTAACAGATGTAACCCCTAGAAATAAACCTCACAACAGGCGACCTATTCCTTCGGGGAACCCGACCTACAAACTATAATGGCCCTGTCACATCACAGACCTACAAAATATGATGACCTTGTCACATCACAGACCTACAAAATATGATGGCCCTGTCACATTACAGACCTACAAAATATGATGGCCCCGTCACATCACAGACCTACAAAATATGATGGTTCTATCACATCACAGACCTACAAAATATGATGGTGCTGCCACATCACAGACCTACAAAATAAGATGGTTATGTCACATCACAGACCTACAACATGTGATGGGAGAACGAGCAAGTAATAATGTTAAGACAGACACCGCATACTTCGAGAACCAAATATATCGCAAATTCACAATTTGACAAGAGTTCTGAATGTGTGGGCAATCAAACAGAGGCGGAGGGAGAGTAAATTCTCGACAAGTCTGACCACCACAGACATCTCCGAGCACAGTAATGGCCCCGAGAAACCCCAGTTACAAATTGTACAAATGAGAATTAAAATAAAATCCATCTGTATATTATAACAACGGAATCAATCACTAACAGCATGCAAGAAAAAGAAGAGGAAGAGGAAGGAGAGGATGATGAAGAGAAAGAGGATGAAGAGAAGGAGGAGGAAGAAGAGAAAAAGGATGAGAATGACAAGGAGGAGAGTGAAAAGGAGGAGGAGGAACAAGCAGAGGTCGAGGAGGAAGATTAGAAGGAAGGTGGAAAAGTAGACGGAAGGTGGAAAAGGAGACGAAACATGGAAGAGGAGAGAGAAGAAGAATAACAAATACAAGAAGATGAAGAACAAAAGAACAAGAACAATAAAACTAGGCTAATCAAACTAGAGTATAATATTCAACAATAAGAACAAGACAATCAACTCGCTTTAGCCATGTGGTGAGATGAGAGGCATTAGGGATCATCGTGACGACTTAAAAGATCAATGGGAAGAGATGCAGACCAAGAGAAATTATGCTGGCATGAAGGTGGCATGAAGGAATATCATCAACAGAGTTGATCGAGAACACCAAAGACAGATCTGTGGAAAGACATAATCGCCTACGCCAGCTGGAAAGGCACTTGATGCTGATGACTGAGATCTGCACAGAACAGATGGTCTAAACTGGTATGATAGAATCAGTTACGCCAAAGAACTGGACAGATTCCAGCCAATCAAAACGTGAGGAAAAGACGCTAGTGAAAGGGCTGAGGCAACCTGAGAATAGTATACAAGATAGCCCTTTCCCTGGAACCCACAAGGCAAGAGAAACAGGGGACTCAGAGACACCGAGATTAGAATTAGGGATAGAGAATTAAACATTTCTCAGAAAATTTCGAGGTGCCCATTTTTAGGCTGGGTTAACCTGTTTGCTCAGGTCAATGATCAAAATCCCTAGCCAGGTACTGGATTTAAACACATCACTAGACCGGGAGACAAGTTGATAGCCACTAGCGCTGCCCATGGTCAACGTGGGGGTCCAGATCAATAAACCAATGTTCCTGTCTGGAATGAATTTGAACTCATCACTCCCATATCAGCGGGCAAGGTTAACAGCCACTACACTACCGCGACTCGAAGATAATAGTACTTCCGGCGACTCGAAGATAATGTACTACCGCGACTCGAAGATAATGTACTACCGCGACTCGAAGATAATGTACTACCGCGACTCGAAGATAATATACTACCGTGACTCGAAGATAAAATACTACCGCGACTCGAAGATAATATACTACCGCGACTCGAAGATAATATACTACCGTGACTCGAAGATAAAATACTACCGCGACTCGAAGATAATATACTACCGCGACTCGAAGATAATATACTACCGCGACTCGAAGATAATATACTACCGCGACTCGAAGATAATATACTACCGCGACTCGAAGATAATATACTACCGTGACTCGAAGATAATATACTTCGGCGACTCGAAGATAATATACTACCGTGACTCGAAGATAATATACTTCGGCGACTCGAAGATATATACTACCGTGACTCGAAGATAATATACTTCGGCGACTCGAAGAGATATATAACTACCGTGACTCGAAGATAATATACTACCGCGACTCGAAGATAATATACTACCGCGACTCGAAGATAATATACTTCGGCGACTCGAAGATAAATATACCTACGTGACGTCGAAGATAAATATAGCTAACGTGACTCGAAAGATAATATACAACCGGCGACTCGAAGATAATGTACTTACCGCGACTTCGGAAAAGATAATTACTAACTACCGCGACTTCGAAGATAATATACTACACGCGAACTCAGAAGATAATATACCTGACCGCGACTCGAATGATAATATACTACCGCGACTCGAGATATAATATACTACCGCGACTCACGGAGAATATAATATACTAGCCGTGGACGTGAGATAATATACTGCCGCAACTCGAAGATAATATACAACCGCGACTCGAAGATAATATACTACCGTGACTCGAAGATAATATACTGCCGCAACTCGAAGATAATATACCAGACTAGACTCGCGATGATGCTGCGCTAGTCTCCAGATGAAACGGTCAGTACCTCAGTTCCCGCCCTGAGAACGGGAATGAAGTGGAAAGTCGTCTGCGCGGTTGAAAATCCCCAGGCAGCACTCCAACTGAAGGAAGTCATGGGGCACACCCAGTCGGACAGAAGGGGCTTCGGATGTCATGACAGAGATCCGATTGGTCTAAGGCGACGACTAAGGAACGCAGAGAACTGGTGGTTAAGGAGATCCGCAAGGGAGAGAATGACGAAAGAGTCCATGTGGCTGCCCAACAGGCGCAGCAGGGCCAATGGAAGTCATGGGAAGAGATAGTGCAGAGATCTATTACCTGGAATGAAATATGGCGTATACTGCGCTTAAGTTTCGTCGCCCGATCCCTTTATGATGTCGTGCCATCGACTCGTCCTGTCCCTTCTGTGAAAAGGTGCAGACAGCGGAGCACGTATTGTCCGCATGTAAAGTCGCCCTGACCCAATGCCGATTCACTTGGCGGCACAACAAAGCCCTTACTGGGTTGGTGGTCTTAGTGGGTGTAGCCAGAATGGAGGCGAACAAGGGGGCCAGGCCGAGACCGATGGATATTTACTTCGTCCAAGTCGGGCAGCAACGCAGAGACAACGAAGGCAGCGTTGACGACTTGCAGCTTCCGACCATTTTCGATGGTGCTGAGGACTGGGTATTGACTCCTGGATCTAAAGGACCGTGGCAAATACCCTGAGGTGATCCAAAAGTTTGGCTTGCGATCTGACATTGTACTTTGCTTCTCGCCAGCCAAGCAGCTAACGCTGATTGAGCTGACCGTCCCTTACGAGTCAAACACTGAGGAGCAGCATACGTACAAGATGGAGAAGTACGATGACATGGTCGCAGGTCTCAGGTTGGAAGGATACACTGTCAGGCTATTCGCTGTAGAGGTAGGCGCGAGAGGTCTGGTCTCCCACTCTGTGTATGATGTGCTAAAGCAATTGGGCAATTAAAAGACAAGAGAGAACTCGGGCACAAAAACAACTGTGTGAGGCAGCCGAAAAGTCCTCGTGCTGGCTGTAGAATCGTCGGAACCTGAGTTAGGACATGTCTCCAAACTAGTATGGTTAAGCGGTAACTGCAGAGCTCCTATCAATCTCTCAACTAAGACCACGAACTTGCAACGTCTCGTGTCTACTCTATAGTCCTTTCCTCCGAGCGAGGGTGATGAGTCCGAGCGTAGTCAAATCATAAAAATGTTGGCCGAAGTCCAGCCTCCATACCAGACCACGTGATCGTCCGTAAGTCGCGCTCACCTTCAGAGACCAAGAGGTGGGTCGAACAACCAGAAGGAAGAACCGGCTTCCTAATAAAGAGAGGCATCGTGAACGGGGCACGAAGAAGAAACATGGCAACGGAGACGTATGGAGTCAATAGGGGCCGTGTTTGGGGAAGAAGCAGGCTCCCCACGATCTCGGGTGCTAATGGGCAAGCACAGACTGCACGGACTCGCCTCACTGAGGGAGGGGAGGCTTGAGAGTGGACATGTTAACAGCTAAGGGACAAGAACAACAACAAGGACAACGAAATCGACCGAATGTCTGGCACGGCAGGGGAAAGACGCTTGGAGTCATGACCCGAACGGGACCGTCCCCAAAGAGTGTAAACAGTACAGTGGTCCGAAACACTTGGGGAAGGGGTACGCTTCTGACGATAAGACCGCGGCAGAGTTTCTATCACTAACTGTCGCGACTCTAAGATAATTTAATATACTACCGCCACTCTAAGTTAATACACTGCCACCACTCTAAGATAATAGATTACCGGGACTCTAAGATAATTCACTACTTCGACTCGAAAATAATATACTACCGCCAATCTAATCTATCACTAACTGTCGCGACTCTAAGATAATTTAATATACTACCGCCACTCTAAGTTAATACACTGCCACCACTCTAAGATAATAGATTACCGGGACTCTAAGATAATTCACTACTTCGACTCGAAAATAATATACTACCGCCAATCTAATCTATACTGCCACGTATAGTGTACTTGAGCTGCAGGGAAAGCAATAGTTAACGTATCGTAATCGGCAAGAACAAACCATTTTCACGATGAGTATGATGGCTTGGCCTGCAGTCACAGGATGGTAAAGTGACACAAAACGTATGATTTATAAACCATTCTGTGACTACGTTATGAGGTCTAAAACTGCCAGTGGCCCCCGTAAAATGGTATAGTATCAACAATAATCTCACACATCTTATCAGATTTCACTCCTGGCTGTGGTAATCAATTTGGACTACTGAGTTCGCAACCAGTCTATTTCATTCATGCGTAGATATGTTTTATTAACTCACTAATGTCCAAGTAAGCAATTGTTAGTTATGTTTTGTTCGCCTCTATTTTATGATATATCTTTATTGTAATCCGCAGTTTCTAGATGAACAAACAGATATGTCATTAGTATACACACACGCCGTGTGACTGAAAACAGGCCTAGGTGTCCATTCGCAAGGGCGTCGGAAAGCTGATTTTACCCTCCTTTGTCCTCCCTCCATTCCTTCCTCTTCCATCCTTCCACCCCACACCTTCTTTACTTCCTGCTTTATTCCCTTACTCTTCCCTCCCTCCCTTTCTCCTTTCCTCTTCCCTTCTCCCACCTTACCCTCCTCCTTTCCCTTCTTCTTCTTCCTCATATTCCTCTCCCTTCCTTTCTCCTCCTTCCCTTCCTCTTCCCTCCCTCCTTATCTTCCTTTCTTCTCCTTCATTCCCCTCCTATCACCTTAGTCCTCCTCCCTACCTCCTTACTCCTCCCTCTTTCCTCCTTTCATTTGTCATTCATTTCTTTTTTCTTTTGTTGTTGTTGCGAGTATATGTTTAGGTGGAATGATTTCTTTTGATGCCCCATTGTTCATTAATTGTCTATATTATCTCCATGGCAATATATCTGTTCTGTACAGTAACATTTCCCTATTACCTAATATATTTATATTCATTCTTTCCATTTCCTTCTTGGTGTTTTCTAACTTTCTTTCAGACTACGTGTTCTGACATTCCGTGTACCATCCATTTAATATATTTTTAACATTTAATGTGCACACAGTCATTCGAAGAAGATCGGGTATCACCTGTAGCACATGATGCCCCCTACAAGACGAAAAGCTTTCAAATGGAATGTATAAACTTAAGACTAGGAGAACTTCCAGTCAGATAGCGGTGGGAACGAATAATAAGTAGTGTGACCCTTCGCTGGTACGGAGCGTCTATGGGAATGTTCTGAGTGCTGTGATGTCAGTTCTTAGCGCAACTCAACTCAACTCAGCTCAACTCAGCTCAGCTCAAAGGGCTATATTTCTGTTAATCGGGATTGATTTTGTTTTAAAGTAGGCACACCGTGCCTATGTTTGTTTACTCTCTCTTTTTCGCAGGAATCACACAGATCTACTTTCACTTAACATTATCACATCCTGCAGCAGCAGTTAGTATGTTTTCTTCTAACCTATACAAGGCATCTTCCGTCATTCGTAATAATTCTAGAAACCGACTCTTTGGAGAAGTGCTTACGAAAGCATTCTTAATCCCGCATACCGCATTCGATACACAGCTGCGGGAGATTTATAAGCAGGCCAGCTTAGCGTTGGTTTTCCAACATTAGTATGAGCGCCGGTCGATCAGAAAACAAAGGCAAACTAAAGAAACAAAAGTTAGTTGCATATCCTTCACAGGACGTTTGCAGTCAACACCAGCACTTGTTGATGTGATATCTTGGCATATTTACGTTGCCATTGCTTTCTGTAAGGCCGGCATATATACCATTTCGTAAAACACCAACGCAACGCGGTCTGCTACCAAATCACGCGCAGATGTGTTTCGAACGCGGATTAACCTGATTACGAACCGCGTCCGTAACACCTTCGCCACGGAGCCCGGCAATGGCAAACTGAACGTAAACTTGCCAAGAAAACACAAACACCCACCTCTTTCTTCTCCCCCCCCCCCCCCCCCAAAAAAAAGAATAAAAATGTATCTTTGACCCAGCAAAACAACCGCAAGTGTTCGTATGTTTGTTACTTCACTGATGTGTATCTAATATACACTTCAAAGACCTAAGGCCCTATCCAATGGCTGGATAAGAGTTGTGTCTATATACCCTAGTTGTCAATTCAGGTCATTGGTAGACCTATCTAACGAAGTCCCGTCTTTAAGAGGCGACTTTTTTTAAAGCATATCCTATGTACGCCGGTCTCCCTGATCGAGGAGTTAGCAGCTTTCTCCGTAACCCCGAATACTCTCATGGTTGACGTGAGCGCACGAGAATTGGAAGCGGTTCGAATCGCGCCAGTGACTTATGAGAGTATGGAGCCGGTCGCTCAGAAAGTCGTGGAGTGCTGATGAGCGTAATCTAGCCAAGGAATCAACATACAACTGAAAGATGCTGATGTTGACCGCAATATCCTGAAACAGGATGGAAACGCGGGAAAAAAAATATCCTATGTACAGGACATTGCAGTCAACAACAGCATTTTTCAGCAGCTGTTGATGTCTTGGCATGTTTTACGTTCAGTAGTTTACCATTGCTTTCTGAGGGACCGGCTCACATAACTTTCCTTAAGTGCCGAATCTCGTGCAGCTGTGTTTCGTACGCGAGTATACAGGATTACGAACAGCCTCCTTAACTGATTCGCCAGGGAGACCGACAAGAGGCGCCTAGCTTGCTGGAAATCTTGCGGATACAAGGTGAGTTGTTTTAACTAAAAGCAAAAAGAAGACACAGATTATGTCACAAGGTGCACATGGGGTACCATCAATCTTTATTGACGACGCCGAACTGGAGATAGTAGACCATTTTACATATCTAGGATCAGTGGTAAATAGCAAACTATCCCTAGATCAGGAAATCAACATCCGGATTGGTAAGGCAGCAACAACAATGAACAGGTTAAGAAAAAGAGTCTGGGAGAACAGGAAGCTTACTGCCAAAACAAAAGTCCTTGTCTATCAAGCCTGTGTCCTTAGTACTCTTCTCTATGGCAGTGAAACCTTGACAACTTACTCACACCAAGAGAAAAATTTAAACAGCTTTCATATGCGGTGTCTGCGAAGAATTCTTGGTATTAAGTGGCAAGACAAAATCACAAATACTGAAGTATTGGAAAGATCAGGTTGTGTGACAGTTTATTCCATGCTCAGTCTTCGTAGACTTAGATGGATAGGACATCTTAGGAGGATGGATGATGGTAGAATACCAAAGGACATCTTTTTTGGTGAATTACAGATGGGTAAGAGATCTCAGGGTCGGCCTCTACTACGATACAAAGATGTGTGTAAGCGGGACATGATTGATACAGGCATTGATAATGCACATTGGGAGCAAGTCGCCGCTGAACGTGTTGCATGGAGGGCAAACATCAGAAATGGAATAAAGACAAAGGAGAAAATTATTGCAGATAAGTCACACACCAAGCGTTTGAGACGTAAGATGGTGCATGATGGTGGAAATGACCACGTGTTCACATGCACCCACTGTGAACGGACATTTACAGCGCAAATTGGCCTTATCAGTCACACTCGCTACCGCCATAGGTAAAAGTTATTATACCTTTTTAAAGCACAAACTATCGTCTGTCAAGACGGCAAGGTGCCAATGTGTTTTAACTACAAATCGGCCAAGAGGTGACCTTGACACAGCGAAGGTCATCTCTTGAAATACACAAGTGGAATTTAACAGCGCCAGCAAGCCAGAAAGTGGACATTTTGCAGACAGTGATCCGTTATACAGAAGTTCATCTATTGTTGAAGCTCACCTTGTGGTGTTTAAGCGAAGATGTCTTTACGACAAACATGATCCGCAGTCAAGACCTTGAGCAACCATAGACTGAATTATTGTCCCTTCGAACTGTCTGCGAGTATACTGTCCCCTCCATATCTGCTATTTGGCGAATTAACTAAGACTAAAAACGAGGTAGGCAATGTATTTTGGGGCGTGAATATAACATCATGCTTGTTAGCTTGCGTAACTCATGAGTGAGTTGATCATATCACCTCATATATCGCAAGCTGTCACTGTTGTGGTTCTATCACCTCATAAATAATTATTGTTCATTGTTGTGGTTCTATCACCTCATAAATAATTATTGTTCATTGTTGTGGTCCTATCACCTCATAAATCATTATTTGGCATTGTTGCATAACGATTCTGCCCACGGGTCGGCAAAATTATAGTTTAGTTACCCAATGTTAGTGACTATAGTTTATACCATTCTGAGGCATCAGCTCACACATGTTTACATGTCGGTCAACAGCTGTCATTTCCGCTGCCTATTGCCACGTTTTCTATTTTGAGTGTAGTCATTGATAATTACTACTACTACTACTACCGCTATCACTAGAACTGCCACTACAACAACTACTACTACTACTAATGCTGCTGCTGCTGCTGCTGTTGCTGCTAGCAAAAAAAAAAAGAAGTCAAATTTTCATTTTCTCTTCATTGTTCTCAATATTTTTTCATCGCTTTATTCTTCTCATTCCGTTCTTGAGCATTAATCTGGTCACTGGAGGGTCTTCTCCGTGATTATATGTTGTGTATTGTGTATGCATTTATTTGCTGAAGAAGCCTAGTAGCCGCAAAGTCCTGTATTTTTAGTAATTCTGTTCTGTAAAGCTGTATTACTTTATTTTATTGCATTATTTTATAATACAACTGCTACAACAACTACTACTATTGCTGCTGCTGCTGCTGCTGCTGCTGCTGCTGCTGCTGCTACTACTAATACTGATTATATCACTAATACTGATGCTTCTACTGCTGATGCTGCTGTTATATCACTACTGACGCTACTGTCACTGCTGCTGCTGCTGCTGCTGCTGCTGCTGAGTATACCAATACCATTGCTACTACTGCTGCTACTTATACCATTATTGCTGTTACTTACATTACTACTGCTGTTTATACCACAATAGTAATGTAGGGTAATTACCCACTGTTTTCAGGTCGCAGGTCGGAGTTTAGAGCAGACCAATCATAATGATGCGGACACCACGAAGAATATGCAATATGAAGACATACGGGTGGAAGATGTTAAACACATTTTGAAAAAGGCAAAAGACACAGCACCAGGGCCCGATGGGGTCAGGTATGGCCACATGAAGGGTTTGAGCGATGCAGACCTGGAGGAGATGACCGACTGCTTTAACCAGAGCATTAGGACAGCATCAGTACCGCAGGATTGGGTGCACAGCTATCTCATCCCTCTCCCAAAACCATTCAAGGATCAGTCAAAGCTTAGCGGCTTTAGGATCATCAGGTTTTAGAGAAGATAGTCGCTGTTAAGCTGCAGGATTATTTGGAAAGGGGGAAGCTTCTTCCAAGAGGCCTGGGGAGCTACAGACCAGGAAAAGATACCTGGTCAAATGCAACCACTTTTGCCTTTGATGTTTATGAGGGGTTCCAGAGTAGACAAAAACGATGGCGGTAGCGCTTGATCTCGAGGATGCGTACAATATAATTCGATATGATATTTTGATGACCGCACTGATGGAGAAGGGGGTCAATCCCTGGTTGGTGAACTGGATAGCAGCCGTCCTGCACTCTCATCGGGTTGCTCGCCGTCTGAGTGCATGGACCTCAGAGCCACATATGTTAACCCCGGGACTGCCACAGGGATCTGCAGTCTCACCGGTACTCTTTAATGTGTATACGAGCAAGATTGCAAACCTAGAAGCACCAGGGGTGGGAAGAATACTAACATTTGCAGATGATATTCTTGCATATAGGCAGGGGAGAGATAGGGGCAAACAGCCCAGGAGTTACAGGCGACAGTAGATAAAGTGATTGACTGGTGCACAGAAATGAGTGCTGTCATCCACCCGGAAAAGGCTGCTGTATTGTGGTGCTTTCTGGACAACAGGATTGTAAGAGCTGATGTCCCAAGCCTCGCGATAGATGGTAGAAATGTGAGCAGAGAGAACAAACTGAAGTATCTGGGGATCACATTTGACAGGAGCCTATCCTTCAAGGACCATGTGGAGACAGTTGTGACAAGATCTCAAAAGGGACTCAGTGCACTTAAAACTATGGCTGCAATGGACACAGAGCAGAGCATGCTTTTCACACTATACCAGCACTTGATCCTCTCAGTAATTGATTATGGATTAGGTCTGCTCACTGTCTCAGAGAGTCAGCTGGTGAAGTTAGAGCGCATACAGAACGAAGCTATGCGGGTCATTCTGGGATGCACTTAATACACCCCAGTAGTGTGTAGTTATCAGTGTTATCCTGGCAGGGGATTTCAATTGTGTTCTCTCACAATTGGCTATAGTAGGGGGAGGCAAAGCAAAGCAAAGGAATTAAGACATAATTAAGGAGAAGTAACAGGAATGGAACAGCATCCTTAGTCTGCCGACTGTTGCTGGTAGGCTCAAGGTGATGCAGGCGAAGGCATACCTCAGAATAGCTGCAGACACAGACCACCCACTGCATGAGGCGCTGGACGCAGTTAAGGGTCAGCGACTGATAAGAGGGAAATCATGGATAACTCAGGCGGAGGATACGATCAGACAGGTATTTACCTTAGAGAACATTAGGCGTGGAGAGAAGTGGGCCAGAGTGCCAGCGGAGCAGTCAGACTTGTGCAGAGTTATAATCACATTAAGCCGGGAGTGCAGGGAGTGGCCAGCATGGGCCACGGAAGTGGAAATTTAGCAACTAATTCAGGACAATGCTCACTCGGGTGATGTGATTATCTACACAGATGGTTCGGTGTCAAGAGGTGAGAGAAGTGGCTGGGGGTTCATAGCCAAAGCTAATGGTCGATGTTTGGGGCAGGAGAGCCTGGCTTATGATACCACAAAATCCAGCTTAAGAATGGAGGTTGAGGCAGTCACAGCGGCTCTCCGCTGGATGGAGAATACGACACACACACACACACACACACACACACACACACCATCGTGATTGTAACTGACTCAGAAAGCATGCTGACAAGGGTGAGGACGGGCAGATTGGCTTGCTTCGCTTCGGAGGTCACGGGTGACAAGCATCGCCTGGATCTTTTCTCCGGGGCATGCCGGTGTGCTGGGAAATGAACAAGCGGACAGATTGGCTGGCTCTGCAGAACTTGGTGGTTGCGGCCTTGTGGGAGCACGTGCACGCCTCGGTGGAGCAAATGGATTACCATGGTCTGGCAAGAATGAGACAGCGAGGAGTGACGAGGGGATCTGGCCGACGCTCAACGCTCAGAGGAAAGACGAGACGGATTTACAATCAGATTGCTACTGGTACTATTAGTGTTGGAACTCTTCGCTGGCTACTGAGGATGGGGACGGAGCACTTATGGGAATGCCCCAAATGCTGTGATGTCGATTCCTAAATCAATCAATCAATCAATCAGGTCGGAGGGTTGCAGGTCGTGGGGTCCCTGGCCTGAGACTGTTCGTGTATATATGATGTGATATGAGTCTGAAGAGGGGATTGACATGTAAATATGGCGAGTATATGGTCTTTTAGAGGGCCGTATTGGTTTATTCACTATCATCATACGGGTTACAAATGAAAACCTGTAATTACTCACTGTTTTTCAGGTCGCAGGTCGGAGGGTCCCAGGTCGCAGGTCGGAGGTATATGGGGTTCCTTGCCAGAGACTGTTCGTGTGTATGGGTTGTGATATGAGATCTGAAGAGGGGATTGACAAGTAAATATGGTTAGTGTATGGTCTCTAGGGGGTCATATTGGTTTATTCACTATCATACGGGTTACAAATTAAAACCTTAAAAAAATAAAACAGGTTTGGTGGTTGGTGGTGGCTGGCCCAAGAGGTCAAAGGGTTGTCAAGTGACTCATCAAAATTTGTGTGGTCAAGAGGTAGTCAAACGATGGTTAAGAGGTGGTCAAGTGACCCCTTAAATTGTAGGAGGAGGGTTGATTAGGACTATAGTAGTGGGTAAAGTGAGCGATGACGTAAGAGATGGTCAAGAGGTGGTCAAGTGACCCCTTTGTCAGAATCTCCATCGCCATCGCCTGTAGGCGACGGACAAGCACGACGATTAACCCGGCTGGCAGCTACTACGCAGTTGATGCGGAGTGGTCAGCGTGACGCACGAAGCGCACGGAGACTAAAAGCAGGGCTAACGAGAAAAATCGGTGATTAGCTCAGACTGCTTCAGGACTCGAGACAGGACGGACATGAGAGAAAGTGTTGCGTGTATTATTCTATGCTCTATGTGAGAAAGCCTGTATGTTGAGTAGAGTCTGTTTAGGGACCTGAGTGAGTGCTTTGTTCTATGCATTTATGAACTTGTATATTGTATATATGTATTTGCAATGGCATTGTCGCTAGTTGTGAGCGCAGCATTATATGAATGCCGTTGAATATGTGATTAAAGTGTTTCAGTTACGTTGCCGAGTGTCTGAGTACAATCATTCTTTGTGTATGATTGTTTTCACTCCTGTTAGAGAACACGAGCCACTGTTAGTTGAAAGTAAGACCCTGACACCCTTAACTAGTAAAGTAGGGTGTTATTAGGACTATAGTACTGGGTAAAGTGAGCGATGACGTAAGAGGTGGTACAAGTGGTCAAGTGACGCTTTAAATTGTAGAGGAGGGCGTGATTAGGACTATAGTAGTGGGTAAAGTGAGCGATGACGTAAGTGGTGGTTAAGTGGTTCAAAGGTGGTCAAGTGGTCAAGTGACCCCTTACATTTTAGATGAGGGTGTGATTAGGACTATGGTAGTGACTAAAATGAGCGATGACCTAAGAGGTGGTAAAGAGGTGGTCAAGTGACCCTTAAATTGTAGAGGAGGGTGGGATTAGGACTATGGTAGTGGTTGGTTGCTGGTGGCTGTGGCAGCGGTCAGTAATTCGCGGTTGTGACTTGAAGCTGTGTCTTAAGAGTGATTGGTCTGTAGAGGGAACCCTTGTTACTACTCTTAAGACTAATAATACTTATGCTACAACAACTATGCTACGGGGAAGTAGGAATGTGGCTGGGTAGTGTGAATGTTGGTGTTCGTCGTGACAGCAGCGAGGAGGGCGGGCAAGGAGAAGTGATTCATCGGTTGCATGGGGTCGATTTATAACCATTAACACACACTTTCGTCAGCGGGCGCGTACGGAAAAGTCATTAAGTGAGTAGCAGTTGTGGTGATGGTTGTAGTAGTAATAATAGCAGCAATAGTAGCATTAGTAAAGGTAATAGTAGCATGTGAGGCGGATCCTCTGTGGCGTTTTGAAATGTTACCAGTAAAACCTTGGCAGTGGTATGCATGGGTGATTATCATAATCGTAGTAATGGTAATACACACAAGTACAGTCACACGTACACACACACACACAAGACCAGACACACACCAAGTACAGAGACATCACAAGAATAGACACACATACATACACACACACACAAGTACAGCCCTACTTACACAAACATACAGAGGACAAAATGTTAATCCTGGCAGGGGATTTCAATTGTGTACTCTCACAACTGGCTATTGTAGAGGGAGGCAAAGCAAAGCAAAGGAATTAAGACATAATTAAGGAGAAGTGACAGGAATGGAACACATCAACTGGATATACTACATAATACCTTACACACACACACACACACACACACACACACACACACACACACACATATATATACACACACACACACACACACACACAACACAATTTAACAGACGCTTTCAGACACAGACACCCTAATAACATTGCAACAACACACAAACATAGGGCTCACAGTAGATCAGCCAGACTAGGCAGAACCTTTAACACACCATATAATACACACAAAACACATAAAAGAGCAGTACTAGCACATATCACTACAGACACTGCAAAGGCAAGGCTGTCAAAACGATCACCACATTTTAAATTCAACAACACACTACTCCAACACAGAGGTTATGTACAAAACATGACACACCTTATTCTAACATACACTAATAGTGCACCAACCAACAACATGACACAAATTTGGGATCTATTAAAGAATACAATGCGTAATAGAACACAACAATTAGCATCCATCACTAACAAATACAGATTACAACAAGAACATATTATACAAAACAGCAGTACAACTCATTAAACAGACTGACAGGAATGCACTACATCTGCACACACTAGAATCACAATTATAACAGCACAAATTCTGTGGTGCACTCCTTAGAACTAAACTTACTACCATATCAGATGAACCTCCCAGCAAACAACATATGACAGTAGAACAAAACATATCACGCAACAGACAAATAGGAGGAATACTAAACATGCTAGGAAACACACAAACACATTCAACACATATACTAGAAACATTCCAAGAGTACTACCCTGACCTATATACAACAGAACCAGCCAAAACACAAACACAAAAATAGGTTCTTACAATACACAATGAAACTGTCTGACACAGATAAGGACATACTCAACACAGAGCTTACATTGGCATACAAAACACATGCACTCAGTCAAATGCAGAAAGAAAAAAAACACCAAAACCAGATGGACCCGCTGTAGAATCCTACCAACACTTTTTCCCTATCATCATGGGCAACTTCCTTTTAAAAGTCTACCAAGAAGCTTTTCACAAACAAGAACTCCTAAACACTTGCACCATATCATACATAACACTCATACCTATAGACATACACCAACACACACACACACACACACCACACACACACACGCACACACACACACACACACACACACACACACTTCATTAGAGATTTCATCACGTATACACACCAGAAAGACTGTCAATCTTCCCTCTTGTCATTAGACCAGGAGAAGGCCTTTGCAGAATTTCATACTCATACTTATACAAAACACTAGCACACTACAACATAGGACAGTACTATAGACAGCAGATGTAAATATTGTATAAAAATCCTGAAAGTAAGGTACTGGTGAATCATTCACTCACTGCCAGTTTCAGGATCAGAAGATCTGTCAGACAAGGGTGTCCACTATCACCAGTCCTATATGTACTCACGCTAGAACAAATCTTAGAAGCACTTAGACAGGACACTAGCATTAAACGTACATTTATACAAGGGTTTGGGGAACGGACATTCATTGCTTATGCAGATGACACCGTCTTTTCCCTACAACCAACACTGCCATTACGCACTTACTTCGCACCTTCAGACAGTTTGATGAAGGAAGTGTGGCCAAAGTAAACATACAGAAGTTGGAAGAATAAAGCAGATCTAACAGTCATAGAATATGACTAGAAAATGCAGACAAGAAAATCCGGCTGCTGTTGAGGCTGAAGTACAAGCGTTGATTTTCGAGAATTCGCTAGACGGTGACGCGGTCATCTACACAGATGGGTCGGTCGTCCGACATGTGAGAAGCTCATGGGCCTTTACAGCTCGGGCCGGAGGGAGAATTTCACTGAAACCACAAGTAGCCTGACCATGGAAGTCATGGCAGTAAGTAAAGCAATAACATGGCTCGAGACACAGACATTCACTAGGGTTTGTTTCCTTAGCGACTCAATGAACATGATCAAGAGGATAGAGAGTAGTGTAGTAACGTGGTTATCCAGTGCTTTTGTGGTGGTGGTGGAAATTGATATTCCACCACAAAGGGCGATAACTCTTTTTCCCCCAAAAAGTAGGCGTGGCGTAGTGACTCATCATAAGTGGCGTGGTCTAGTGACTCATCATAGGTGACGTGGTCTAGTGACTCATCATAGGTGGCGTGCGTGGTCAAGTAATTATAGGTACGACATAAAAAATACGACATGAAACATCAATAAAGAAAACAAACAAAAAGGTAACATTTTTCACACAGATTTTATTGGTAGACAACATCTATTCGGTTACAACATCTAAAGCTTGCGTCGTTTACGTCCCAAAGGGATCAGCGGGATTTGATTACTGTAGAAAGCTGTCTGGTCATTCAGTGGCATGTCTTGACTGTAGTCATAGGTGGGCGGATCTGGTACGTCTAAGTTGTAGGTAGACTGGTCTTGATAAAACGTCACGGGGTCTTGAGTGTAGGTAGCCTGGTCTTTACTAGACACCTCGGGTGGTTGGTAAGTTAGTTTATCGAAATCCGCTAGAATGTCATCCTTCATTGATAGGAGAGACTCAAACTCGGCTCTCGTGAGTGTAATTCCCACCTTGGTCGGGTACTTGAGCTCAGAGACACCGAAATACTTGCGTAAATGGAGAGTCGTAGTGCCTCGGTATTGAGAAACTGTCGCCGCTTTCAAACCGTTGGCTAGTGGTCTGGGCATTTCAGCAGTTCTTGACATGAATATCCAGGTAGCTGTAGACATCTTGAGGGTGGTGGGCACGAAACACGAAGGTGGTCAGTTCGTCTCGTTTTATAGGACATAATTTATCGATTGATTTTAAACGTGTCTGGACTTGTCTTTTTCAACCACGGGCTAACCAATCGAAACACGAGGCGGTCATTCACGTGTTGTCTGTGACCAAACGGCTGCAGGATACGCGACAGGCTCGCGCCGCGGCATTTCATCACCAGAAAATACAGGGCGTACAGCCCGCAAGTGGCGTTATTGATGTCTTGTAACATACGGGTATTGTACATAGGTGATTGGTCCGAGTTACGTCGTATAAAGCGGATAATGTCGGCGTGTAATGGCGGCAAACCAAACGAATCGAAATATTCAAACTGACCTAGGCCATCGAAATATAGGGCGATCCAATGTGACCCAGAGTAAACACTGGTGTCGGTGTTGACGATAAAAGCGGCTGGTTGTGTTCTATCAATGTGTCTAGGCAATTGATCTCTAGCACAGACGTTGACTAGCGAAAGGCGTCGAACAAACGGGTCAGACATGAGTAACTGTCTTAGGTGTTGGGTATCCATTATGCTACGTAATCGGTCAGCACTTGCCTTGTCTTGGAAATTTCTAGAACCGAATCGAGTTCCGCGTATATGATGACTTGTAGAGGTGCATCCGTTATAACGGCAAACTTAAGTTCCAGTGACAGTGGACCGGATTTGGCCAGTTCAAACTGCTCACCGTCTAATATACTGGGAGTCAGATCAAAAGCGTACAGAGCGAACCCTTGACTGAAACTCTCAAAATTGATACCATTCCCGACATCCTTACCGGTCAGACCGAGGGCCAAATTGGTACCATGGAAAGCTCGCGCATACTGACCTGTGGTATAATTCATGGTTAAGGGTTTGCCTGTGACACTACGCCCATCTACCATCAAACTCAAATAGTTTAACTGATAATGATTGAATATGAAGGGGTTAGTGTTTAGCTCGCCGTTGAAACACGACGCATTCACTAAACCGATCACCACCCGGGTCGGCGTCTGGCTGAGGAAGAGGTTATCTTGCGTGTGGGAAAACATACCTTTCGGGATAGAAAAGGTTTTTACCACTACCCTTTTAATGGGATACTTGGCATTGGCTCTCAATAAGGCTTTTTCATGAGCCAGAGAGATAGCTGGATTTAACTTAGCTTTCCTCACCAAGAGGGTGGCATGAGTAATGACACTTTTGTAACCACCGTTTACATCCGTGGCAATCAAATTAAAGACAGATTTTGAGGGGGTTAGTTTGATTTTGATATCGATCCCATTCAGCATGTACCTGTCCTGATTGAAAATATCGGAATGTAGACGGCCCATCATATCCATCGCCACACTAGAGCTGGCTAAAGATCGTCTTTTGGCTAGACCTTTATTGGTTTCACCCTTCGTGTCTGTCATATACAAAGGAGTATCTGGGTAGTATAGTGCTGAAGTCAGATGACTCTTTTTGGCCTCTGCACCATAATTCAGAAGAGCTTCCAAGTAGGCCCGGTACGGATACGAATTTTCACTCGGTGAAATAAGAGTGTCATTCAAAGACACGTCTACTTGAGAAAACAAACTATGCAAATAATAATTTATGGGACCGACTTCGGCGGTGCTCGGTAGGTCGTCACCATTGGGAAGTGTAACTTTGGCCCTCACGTGCAGAAAAGTATTAAACAAATCTATATAATCCTCTCCCACGCCAGAGATGGAGAACTCGATGGGTGCCCCATAGGCTAACGTGGCCAACGGATGAATCTCCACAAACTGTCCTTCTTCCACGGCCGTCTGGGTAGGTGGCACGCTAAACAAATCCAGACCAGAATGTAGGCACTCACACGACTTGGGATGTATTAACGCCATTACGAGAAAATATCCGAATGTCCCCGCTGGTGTTGGTGGTTCTTATGAGCCGATCGCTTTCTGCCGGCTGGTTTTATTCTTTTACTGGGCTGACCGGGCGGGGCGGCTCGTTTTCGTTTCCTGACGCCGCTACCTGATTGGCTGATATGTTGAGCAGCGCCCTGGAGCAGTCGTTGACCGGCGTCCCTGGCGTGTTCTTTGAAGGACTCGCCAACATTCCGACCGGCTAGGGCGTCTTGAGCCACCTGCAAACCCGTACCCAACCCTTCCCGCAAAAGGGCTTTGCCACCAGTCTTCAACCAAGGAAGAATTGTTCGACCAAGGCCACTAAAGAAACTACCAATTCCATGACCTCGCTGACTCCGACCACCCACAAAAACGGGTAGACCGCTGCCGGCTTGATTACAGAAATATTCCTCGTATAGTTTGGGATTGCGTCGGATTGGCACGTGTCTAACCATGGTTAAACCACCTCAAAACGTTTGTTGGTTCGAAAATGCAGCGTCACTACCGATGTCCCACCTGTGAATGGGATAGGTTTCCCCTGTTCGTCGGTTATAAGAGGCTCAATCGTGTCAAAGGAGAACCGACAGAGTGGAACGTAATGTGGTTTATCGTACAGCCTAAATACAGAGGTGGTGGATCTGTCTAGGACAGATAGAATCCGTAGTAATGGTACCAGCACAGCGCCGACCACACGCGAGGTGACAATGTCGGAATAGATAATTTGCTGGTCCAAATCTACTTCACCCAGGCCGGAAAGAACGGACGTCAGTCTCGCTGACGAGGGGACTTGTAAAATATCCACCAACTAAGTCTAATTTCAGCACCCTGTTCGTCTAGTGGGAAACGCGTCGATAGCACATAAAAACACATTTTAGTCTATTCGAGTTCTGAGAGTTTCCGGGCTCGAAAATGTAAAGTTAGCACTGAAGTCCCATCGTTGAGTGGTATCGTTTTTCCCGTCTCCGTAGTTAAAAGTATTTCCACCGTGTCGAAGGAGAATCGACTTAAGTGAACGTAGTGTGGTTTATCGTAGACACGATGCACTGACGGCAACAAGCGATCCAATATAGGGACAGTCCTTAGTAAAGGAACCATGGCGTCTCCGACTGGTCTGGCAGCTACGAGATCAGAATAGACGTAGATATTTTTAACGACGCTATCCATCTCCAATTCCACATTACCGTATAATAAGGCATTCTCGTCTGATAGAGTCGAGGTTGGAAAACCCAACATTTTTTTCAACCTCTCACTAATTTTAACGTGGGCGCCTTTTTCAAGTAGTTTCATTGCGACTTTGTTCCAAGGTGTACGTAGCGTGAATTTGATGTTTACTTTCTCGTCTACTTGGGTTTCGACACACAACTTATTCAACTCCTCGATGAAAGCTTCTGGGGTGGTGAACGGACCCGGTGGACATTCAAGGGTTACAGGTTCCAGACCACTACCTTTGGGCGGAAAGTACTGGATCCAAATTTCCCCCGACAAACTGTTAAAATACGTATTGGGGAATTGAATTTCGGCCAGGCCCACTTCGTATTGTTGACTCACCTCAATAGTCTGCGGCAACTTGACGAAAAAGTGACCTGGGTGGTTGTTCGGGAACACATCCGGGGCCGTAACACTCGGTAACACCAAATAAAAACTCATTGTTTATCTAGCTTAGGATTAGGTAGCATATAACCCAAACAACTACTCATTAGAGCGACCCACAGTTTGCCTTCTGCTGCGTCTGCGCTGCCTTGAGTCAGATTGAATAGTGACACAGCAATTACGCTATATATAACGAGGGTTTGGCAGATGAATACAATCTCTGGCCGCGGCACGCGTTGTCCAAAAAACGACCAGAACGAAGTTCTTTCCCCGTCCCTAGTCTGTGGACGCAACACCATATTATCCAGGTTGTCTTCGGCCATACCACTAGTCTCCATAGCTGGCTAGTTGCGTGTCGGCTATCCAACTGTTGAATGAATTGGGATAACCAAACCACTTGACTAAATACTCTTTACCACTACCTTTCCTCCACCTTTCTTGTAAGATGGTTTCAATACGATAAATTTCTTTATCACCCACCAATTGTATTTCTTCTCGGTAGAATGACCCTTTAAGTTCCTCTCCTGAATCGTCTTTTAGCACATACGTCACCGGACTAGTCTGGTTTATACGACTAAGGGTAAACAGTTCTTCTGTCCAACCCGACATATAACCTTTTTTAAAAGGTTGTTGGCTTTGAGCTAACCTGACACGATCGCCGGCTGTGAAATACACTTTTCTTGATGCGTCTGTTTTACGGTATAAATTATTCCACACTTCTTCTTGATTAGTGTTGTTAACTTGCACAGGGGCCATGCGAATACTCCGGTGATACGAACCATTGTAGTTCTGGATCAATTTATCTATCACGTCGACGTAGCGCAGTGTATTGGTCTTGGTAAAATAACGCCACATTTTTTCTTTAAGAGTTCGGTTGAATCTTTCTACCACGGCGGCTTTCACATCTTCGTTCTCAGTGGTAAAGAAATGCACGCCTCGGTCAGTCAGAAATTTTAAGAAGGTCCGATTGACGAATTCTGAACCTTTGTCGGTCTGAAAGTTTATCGGTTGGCCCTCTTCAAATATTTTACTCACGACCGCCACTAGTTCTTTGCCCGTTTTCTTCTGGATCGGGATGGCCCAGGCATATTTACTAAACACATCGATACACGTCACTAGGTAGCCCATACCGTCATTGTACCTTCGTAATTTTTGCATATCTATCAAGTCGGCTTGAAACTGTTGATTTATACCCCCGGTAATGGTCTGACGTCTCTGAAATCGGCGACGATTCGGTTTATGTAACGTGTAGGTATCCTGATGACGTAACCATTTCTGAATGGTTTTAGCTGGAAGTTTGTTATTTCGATGTAAAGCGACAGCACCACCATAGGCTCCCGGTTTCTCTGGGTCATAGTAATACTTTCTTAATTGCGCGGCCATTTTTCCCATCGGGGTGTAGGTATCCTACTCTTCTTCTTCCGCAGTTTATAACCCACTGTAGCCACAGGTGTCTCTGCTGGGGCTTTGGGTTCGTCTACCTTCGGTGTTAGCTGAGCAGGCGGTGTCTCGACTACTGGTACCGGTAAGGCGCTGACTTCGGGTTTTTGTTCCTTGATATCCACCAGACCTAATGGTTTGTGTCTATGCTGCTCGAGGCGATTCAGATACCGCTGTAAGGTTTGTTGATATAGTCTGGCTTTGTCACGGGGTGGTAGATCTTCTGTTTCCAGGACTTGTTGCATCTGATTATCCAAGTCTTGTAGGCTATCGGTTAGTGTGTCGGGTGGTACGTAGGGTTTTTCCAACACCCGAGGATCGACCAGGATCATTTTCTTCATTATAAACCCACAATACCTTTCAAGACGTTAAGGATGGGTCCGAGCAGGGCGCCGATGAATCCACCCTTTTGCAAGATCTGTTTCCGTTTCTTGAGTGATAGTTTCTTACGAGTGAGCGCTCTCAGGACTGTTTTTGTGACGTTGCAGACGAAGCTTCTGAGCTGGTGTGAGGGGAACATTACCTTTTAATACGTTGTGACAGCATTCGCAAATTGATTGGACGAGGTCTGGGGAAGCTGTTTTAATAACAGCTTTTACGGCAGGTGGCTTGGCTTCACCCAAGTACCGCAACATGGATTCGTTGCGTTTAAGTTGACTAGACATGTTATTTAGGGACGTAGACGACTTGTCTTTGGTCGGGAAATATATGACTTCGTAGACGGAGTTGATCCGGTGTTTCCTGGCGGAGGTCAAATAACAAATACCCGTGTGGAGCCGATGTAGCGTCCTTAAAACTCTCTTGGACATATGACACCCGCCCTGGAAAAATTTGTTTTCCCAAATTATTAACTTGTGCACCGTCTCGAGGGTTCTTAAATACTACTAGGTAATGTGAATTCAAACTAATGGTTCTTTGTTCTTTATTCTTCCCAAAGAGGTTCTGTACAATATACATGACGCTGAGGTTGCGATGATGACTGCCCTTAGTAAATAGTTTAGTTACCCTATCATCTGTCTCGGCCATTAGATCATCTATGACTACCAACCGACGTCTATCGCCGGTCCACTGTTCCATATCAGGCAGCCCTTCATTAAACTGCACTCCTTTCATATTCTCGTACATGGGTTGCCACTCCCCATAGCACCATATAACCTCCTCTGGAATCGGGTCTACCATGGCGGGAAGATGGGTCAGGAAGCGCTGGACAAAGACGGTTTTACCGCTCGCTGTCGGGCCAGCAATCAAACAAGTAAAAGGATGTTTCCAACGAGGATCCATGGCCACTAAATGACGGGGTATGACTCGCACACCCGTCTATATATTTCAACGATTAGTGACCCGACAACTCTTGATGGTAATGTTTAGCCAGGGCGCCACCTGATAGTGATTACCTACGCCGATGTTTAAAGAATTACTCCCCCTACGGTTCTGGTAGATAATGATCGCTTATCGGCACGGCACACGCTAACAGATGCCATTTCCACACACCGCGACGGCTTATCGCCGCTAAGCCTTTACAGAACTTAGCTGTATGTTGCTCGCTTGGCAAGGTTACGCTCAGTAGTTTGCCATTGCTTTCCCGGCTCAGTATCCACCAAGTCACGAGCGGGGGTCGAACCGCCTCAGCTCTCACTCCGCTACGAGCCTCTGCGTGATAAATGGGATTACAGAGAGAAAGTGTTGTAACCCCACAGCCACAGAGCCCGGTTTATACAAAGAACACAATTGTTTTAACCGTCGCGTCTTTGAGGCACATTCTGTGATTCTATATTTCTTGCGTCTGGTGAATTAATCAAAAAATATTCTTCTGTTAAATCTTTTCCCCACTCACCAGGCAAAAAACTACCAACACACAGACAAATCAATACGTCGTGTTTCGTTGTTCGGTGTAATTTCAATCGATGAAAACAGGGTGTTGTTCGCCCTTGTGTTAGTTGCGTTGTGAATGAAAGAGAATGTGGGTAAATTATTGAACATAGTATAGGTATTCGTGTTTGTTGACAATTGTAATGTTGCCGTTTGGTAAACCCAGGCGGTTCTTTTTAAAAAACGCGCGTCTTTTTTGTAGTAATGTCTTTGTAAATGTGTGTTGTTTTATTAAATAATGTCTTTGCGTATACTGTCTTTTGTGGGTTTGTAGCCATGTTTTTATATTAAAGAATGTCTTTCCGTATAATGTATTTTGTGTTATTAAATAAGGCGTTTGTAGCAATGTTTTTGTCTGACGCAAACAGGCAGTGATATTTTCTGTTAAACAAAGATATATGACTCACGCAAAACTGACACTAAGCTGAAGACGTTAAATTATCGTGCCTCGGGTACACAATAATTATGTTTCGAGAGAGACATTTTTATAATTTCAGGGTGATGTTCTCTAAAGAAAATTAACATCTTACCGGGCAATTAGGGTGGCAGCAAAAACTGTTTGAAGTAAGGACAGCATACTTACAGAACTGGTGCACTGCAGTCAAATCCAATTATCTTTCCCTCCCGGAGATAGAAAAACGTACGAAAGAGATGCAATTACGAGTTGACACAAAGTACCTAGGTACGTAATTATGGTGGCAGACAATGACAAAGAGTGTAGTAGCTAATGTATAGTCGATGAAAAGTCGTGGTTCTTTCTGCGTGATTATGAATCTATACTCGAGTGAAATGTGCCAGCCACAAACCCGCCTTTTGACAGTTCGCCCGGCCCCCCGTGTGACAGTGGCGGTCAAGCAATGTGGCTACTTATTTTCCCGACATCTGATTGGTTGATTCAAATGACAACTTGCTTGTTTCAAATATACGACAAACAATCACGACAAGTTATTCATGCAACGCATGTGAAGTCATTTGAGTTCTGGCAGTTAACGAGGAAGGATGTATTTTTTATTCAAAGGATAATAATTTCAACATGTTTTGTAATTCTTCGGACGTTAACAATCGTGCCTTCTGATACAGAAAGCTACTTGTCTTCTGCACGAAACTGGTAACAATTTGCTCGACATGATCGTCAGAATTATACAACGAATCAACGAGTTTTTGCTTCATATATCTGCTCAAAGACATTAAAATTATTATCCGGCCACAGTTGACGCGGGCATCAGAAAATAATTCGTCTGCGATATTCTCAAAGACAGTGTATGCTTGATCAGTTGGTATATTGTCTACAACAGACTCAAACAACGTTGCATGTTGACGAATCAACCCAGCTAATAATTGCGTCATCTCACAAACTTCATCCTGCTGGATAACATTCACAAAGAGGTCGGCCATTTTATCAGAGAATGTCAGCTACGCAGAGGCACGGATGTAATCTCTGTAATAAAACCTTCACACGTCTTGATGCTTTATTACGACATCGTACAACTACTCATTCGACACAACAGTTTACATGTGATTTTTGTGATCGGATGTACACTCGCAAAGACGCCTTACAGAGACACGTAAAGACCGAACATGAATCAGTATCCAGTGCCGTGTCGACCACTCAACCATCATCTAGTGCTGCTAATAATCAACAATCCACAAGTCGCAAGCGGCGACGAGAACCGAATACAGACGAACAATCTACTGGTAAACGTCAGAAGTCAACCAAACAACAAGTCTCGAATGACAGAGCGTCGGCGATTACAGACACTCAAATACCGTCAACTACCACATCAATACAAGCAGCAGCATCATCCTCCGCCAGCCGTAGCGGGCAGACGTTATCAACATCCGGTGCCCTGTCAGATGGCGATCGTGTTTCACCGACCACCGATGAACAGTTACTAACACCAAGCGCCCTGTCGGCCGAACACGTGTCACCGCTCAACAATAAGCAACAATCATCTGGTGCCTTACCGAGTGACGCAGCAGCATCAACATCAAGCATGTTGCCGCGTGACGCAGCATCAGATACCTTGTCGGGTGGCACAGCCGATCATGTTTCGCCGACCACCGATGAACAGTTACTAACACCAGGTGCCCTGTCGGGTGGCACAGCCGATCACTTGCCCCCTACTACCACAGTGAGTGGCGGAACAACAGATACCTTTTCGGGTGACACAGCCGATGACGTATCGCCTACTAACAATATGCAACAAGTATCTAGTACCACAAGGAGTGACGTTGAAAGCATAACTTCTATTTTTAACGCATTATCACGTACCACGCCGAGTGACGCATCATCATCAACAACAAGCGTGTTGCCAACAGAAGAGCAACTATCGCCTACTACCACAGTGAGTGGCGCTTCATCAGATACCTTGTCGGGTGGCGCAGGCGATGACGTATCGCCTACTAATAATACTCAACTATCATCACGTGTCACGGCTGGCAACGAATCGGCGGGAACCTCTGGTGTTAACACAACTACTGAATATTTGTCATTACAAAAATTACCCCCGGATGTTCGAGCTGTGTATAACGAGCACTGGAATACGATTAGATCACACATACGACACGGTCGGTATCTGTGTGAATGGACATTTTTTAACCGACCAGACACTGACATGCCGACAGATTGGAGTTCTCGTTTATTCCGACTTTTTAATGTTCAAAACTCCCGCTTCAAAATAATCGCCAGTCTGCACACAATACTAAGACATCGAGAGACACAAGCCCTACGGCTCTACCATGCCAGTTCCAATAACTCTTCCTTGTTCCCTACACCCTTTTTAGTCTCCAATAGGTCTGATTTCGAGGCCTTTGTGACCAAGGTGAATGCTGTTGATTTGGTCAATTCAGCGACATTAACCCGACCAGATACGAAATACTACGTAGAAACAATTCCCAGTATAACTTTTTACATTTACAAGTTGATAGAATTCCCTGTTGGTTGTTGTATAGAATCAATCCCCGACTTTATCAAACAAAACAAATTTATTAATACACTTCAAACCGACTCACGCGGTAAGCCGTACACAGACAACTTGTGTATATTTCGCTGTATATCTGTGTTTAAATCACAAGGAAAAGATGTCAGGTATCTTAGAAAAGATACACGAAGACTGTTCACCAAATGGCTGTGTTATAAAGAGTTGGACGCCCACACCCCTTTTTCTGGTGTTAGTTTAGTTGATTTACCTGCCCTGGAAGAATGCTTTAAATTACAGATAAATGTGTTTGCCTTTACAGAGGAGGAATATCTGGTTCCGAAAATTAGAAGCACTAGTACACATCCAGATATAGTGAATCTTCTTCAGCATGAAAACCATTTCATGTATATTGTTGATGTGGCCAAGGCCGCTCGGTGTTTTTCTTGTGGGAAATGCGGTAAGCTGTTTAAGATGTACTGGCGACTGACACCCCACGAACTTAGGTGCAAAGGCATAGCCACTATCGAAACGTATAAAGGCGGGGTTTATCGCCCGACCGAATCGATCTTGGATTTGCTCCGTGACCACGGGTTTGACGTAGAAGAAAATTTTATTTTCCCCTTTAGAGCGTGCTACGATATGGAAAGTTTTTTCTCCAATGAAAATTTACCAGATGATTCAAAGTCGACGACCTTCATGGCCAAACACATCCCTCTCTCGTGCGCGGTCGCCTCTAATGTCCCTGGGTTCGACACCCCTAAATGTTTCATCACCACCGGTGATCCGCAGGTCCTCGTAAATGAAATGTTGGATTATCTCCATGACATAGCTGCTAAATCGTATGAGCTTTTACTCAAAAAGTTTGAGTCAGTCTTTGCTAAATTAGGTGACCACCCAAAATTAAGTGAGAGGCTCGACTTGTATTTGTTCCAACTCCCCGTTTTTGGAATGAATAGCGGTAAGTATGACATTAACCTTCTGAAACCTTATTTGGTACGGTATTTCCTTGATCGGGAGGCTAACCCGTTCAAGTTTATAGTCAAGAGAAATAATAATTTTATGTGTATAGCGACAGAAAGACTGAAATTCCTCGACGTCTCCAACTTTCTGGTCCCGGGCGTAAGCTATGCGCAGTATTTGGCCTCGTTTGGGATAAAAGAAACAAAGGGATTTTTTGCATATGAGTATCTGACCGACCTCAGTAAGCTAAATGAGACAGCCCTACCACCGCATGCCGCCTTTTTCTCAAAACTTAAAAACCGTAACATTTCCGAAGCAGAATACGCCGTTTGTCAGAAAGCGTGGACCGATAATAAAATGACTACCTTGCGGGACTTTCTAATTTGGTACAACATCAAAGACGTGTCTCCTTTTCTACAAGCCCTGGAAAAACAAGTAGCCTTTTATGCCAGTTTAAATATAGACATGTGCAAGCAGGCCATCTCCGTCCCCGGCATTACTTTACAGTACTTATTCAACACTATGAATAAAGATGTTTCTTTTGTTTTGTTTTCGAAGAAGGAGGAGAAGGTGCACAAGTTGTTACGAGATAACGTCGGTGGGTGGACCGAGTATCATTTTCCATCGCTATCATCAAGTCAATGAGACCCGTATCAGGGGTAATAAGATGGTAAAAAGCATTAAAGGATTTGATGCGAATGCCTTATACCTTTGGTCTCTTATGAAAGAGATGCCATCAGACTTCCCCATATATCGAAGCCGCGAGGATGGGTTTAGAGCACACAGATTACACAAGTACACACGTCAGAGTCGAGAGTGGTTAACGTGGGTGTCACACAACAACAACATAGATTTAAAAACCCAATTCAATAGTCACGAGATGCAGCTCGGCGACCGACATATTCGCGTAGATGGGTGGGATAAAAAGAATACGACAGCTTATCAATTCCATGGGTGTTTGTTCCACGGGCACCCCTCTTGCCGTCTAACTGCTGGGAAAACGATTAATCCCGTCAATAAAAAACCGTTAGTCGAACTATACCAGAACACGTGTGACATCCACGAGTATCTAGAAAAAACTGTTGGGGTGACCGTTAAGGTTATTTGGGAATGTGAGTGGCAGAGATTAAAGAGGTCAAACACAACCATCAAGTGTTTCTTGCGGGAAACGTTTCCACCATCAGAACTTCCTTGGGGATCGTTGAGTGAAAACCAGATCATCGACGCTGTAAAAAGTGATACATTTTTCGGGTTGGTTGAGTGCGATATAGAGACCCCGACTGATTTAAAAGAGTCCTTTGCCGAAATGCCCCCTATTTTCAAGAACACGGAGGTGTCGAGAGATGATATTGGGGAGTTTATGCAAGAATATGCCATAAAAAATAAACTATTGAGTACCCCACGACGGACATTGATCGGTAGTTATTTCGGGAAGAAAATTTTATTAGCCACCCCTCTTTTAAAGTGGTATCTAGCGCATGGGTTGGTCGTTACCCACATCTACCAGACAATAGAATATCGACCAGTTTGTTGTTTTAAACAATTTGGGGAAGCAGTCTCTAATGCCCGTCGCCAAGGGGATAAAAATCCGGCCGAGTCTATTACAGCCGACACAATGAAGTTGTTAGGTAACGCCGCTTACGGGAAAACACTTACCAATAAGGCCAAACATACCGATGTCTCCTACTGCCAGGGAAAAGACACTACCAAACTAATCAATAACCCCAGGTTCAAAAGCATGACTGCTGTTACAGATGATCTCTTCGAAGTAGAAACCCTAAAAAAGAAAACTGTCTGGGATCTACCTCTACAGATTGGGTTCTTTGTCTACCAGTATGCCAAGTTGCGCATGCTAGCTTTCTATTACGACTTTCTCGACAAATTTATCTCTAAAGAAGACTACCAACTCACTGAAATGGACACTGACTCTCTATATTTGGCCCTTAGCGCCGCCTCACTCTCTGAGGTGGTTAGACCACACCTTAGAGCAGAGTATGACAGAGTCTATAATCACTGGTTCCCATCTGAAACCTGCCCTGTTCATAGAATTACCCCTAGTACTGATACCTGTCAGGATTGCCAGACTATCAAAGCCTATGAAAAGAGAACCCCCGGGCTTTTCAAACTAGAGTACGAAGGGGAGGGGATGGTCTCATTGTGTAGTAAAACATATATTTGTGTGGGTGATTATGATAAAATCAGTACCAAAGGTTTGACCAAAAACCACAACACCCATTTAAACAAGGACACGTTTTTGGAAGTATTAAACACCCAAACACCGAGTGGGGGAACCAATATAGGCTTCAAAACACAAGACTCTTCTGTATATACATACACACAACATCGTAATTCACTGTCATATCTCTATATAAAAAGAAAGGTTGACAGTGATAATATCTCGACTATGCCATTACTTATTTAATATGTATTGTTTGTCTATATATGATTTAATAAAATTATTATATACCTTACTTGAGTCGTTTGTTTTTTATTTTTAATGTTTCATGTCGTATTTTTTATGTCGTACCTATAATTACTTGACCACGCACGCCACCTATGATGAGTCACTAGACCACGTCACCTATGATGAGTCACTAGACCACGCCACTTATGATGAGTCACTACGCCACGCCTACTTTTTGGGGGAAAAAGAGTTATCGCCCTTTGTGGTGGAATATCAATTTCCACCACAAAAAGACGTGCTTTCCACATTACTACACTACTATAGAGGAGGGGTCGATCCGAAGAGAATGGTTGGTGCCTCTGAAGCGGTCTCGGCTGGCAAAGATTAGTTTCATCTTCGTGCCAGGTCATGCGGGAGTACAAGGAAATGAGCGGGCTGACGAGCTCGCAGGTGAGGCTACTGTGGAGGGCGGACTCGCCATGGACCAGGCTGACATTCTGAATGCTCTACGAGAAGTGAGACTTTTGCGAGAACCAAGTGATGACTGTGAATCTACAACAATGGCCAGACTGCGGGAGCAGCAAATTCAAAGAGGGGTGGCCAAACAAGAACACTACGCAGGAAGCCAAAGAAGATTGATAAACCAACACAGAACTGGCGTCGTTAGCCGCTACACGCTGCGGGATTTGCTGAGGAGGGGATCCGAGCACTTATGGACTGAATGGTTCGATGTGCAACGAGGATGATCTGTCGACTAACTAACTAACTAACTAACAGTCATAGACAACATGACAATTTATGGGATCACATTTCCATGCGAGCCCAGAACAACACTCACTAGCATTATACTACATAGCACACAACATTAAACATCTCACACCTCTTAACAATGCAGCTGCACACTACAAGGGAACACTGCCAAATTCTATTAGACATGCATACACGCAGTACAAGGACGTGAACAGGTAATGCAGCAAACAACACATGCTGCTGCTGCTGCTGCTACTACTACTACTACTACTACTACTACTACTACTACTACTACTACTACTACTACTACTACTACTACTACTACTACTGCTGCTGCTGCTGCTGCTGCTGCTGTTGCTCCTGCTGCTGCTCCTACTGCTACTGCTGCTGCTGCTGCTACTACTACTACTACTACTACTACTACTACTACTATTACTACTACTACTACTATTACTACTACTACTACTACTATTACTACTACTACTACTACTACTACTACTACTACTACTACTACTACTACTACTATTACTACTACTACTACTACTACTATTACTACTACTACTACTACTACTACTACTACTACTACTACTATTACTACTACTACTACTACTACTACTATTACTACTACTACTACTACTACTATTACTACTACTACTACTACTATTACTACTACTACTACTACTACTACTACTACTACTACTACTACTATTACTACTACTACTACTACTGCTGCTGCTGCTGTTGCTCCTGCTGCTGCTCCTACTGCTGCTGCTGCTACTACTACTACTACTACTACTACTACTACTACTACTACTACTACTACTACTACTACTACTACTACAACAACTACTACTTCCACTACAACTACTAATACTACTACTACTATATCGCACAACGTGTCGAATTGTCCTGACAACTTGCCCACTGGCTCTCACAAATCACCCACTGGACCTGACAACATGTCCACTTGCACTCATAAATTGACCACTGCTACTGGAGAAAGTAATCTTACACGCGTTTCAAATTCAAATGTTTCTATGGAAAGCAGTCAGCCAACAAGAATGTCTTCACATTATAAATGTTTGCCAAATTTGTCAGTTGACATTTGTTGCTGACATGAAAGCAAGTACAACAGTTGTAACACACAGACTTGTAAGTTATTCACGGAAGCCAAACTCACAATGGATGAGACTACATTCTAGTATGCCTTATAACCCATTTTAAATCTGAGATAGTTTTGTTAGCCCCTAGTAAAATTTTCAAGAAAGGACGTCCTTCTTCCAAAAAAAACAAAAAAACTCAAAGAGATAAACGAAAACATGGATTACAACCCTGGCCAACGAAAGAAATACCTGACTCCACTCACACTGGATGTTACACAGAGCAAAGGCTTTATTCGCAAACCATGGTATGGGTGTGCGATTCTTGCTTCTTAACTCCAGCTCTATCATTAGACATTTTGTTCTGCAAGAAAGCTACTCGTTGGAGTCAGACAGCAGTAGTTCTGCAAGAGACAACATTTGATTGGCTTGATGTTGCAGTACGTTCTATATATCGCATTGGGAAAACATCACAGATTTGAAGTACTTTCATATCTCACATTGGGAAGACAATGGGACTGATTTGCAGTATTTTCTATATTTCACAATGGGAAAACAATATCACATATCTATAATGATTTCTATATCTCCTGCCTATTCCACTTTTCACATTGGACTGTGGGGAGCATTTTGTGTGATATTCATTGGCACAGGAGCGGAGCATAATGGGGACGACTCGTTGCCGTGAAGTTGGAACCTCGACTAACTAACTAACTAAGCTTTCTATATCTCACATTGGGAAGAAACAATCAAGTGTCTAATAATTTCTGTATCTCGCCTTTGGGACGACAATTTGACGGATTTGCAGTGCTATTTCACATGGGAAGACAATATGTCTGGACAGTTTAGTCGTAATTCATGCCGGGATTTTAGTCGATTGTTTAAAAATATCCTAAATATGGTAAGCCATAGTTCTATTTTGAAGAGGCCCACACTTTCGGAAGCAATGCTGTTGACTTGTATAAAGAAAAGCCTGTTCTATACTATTACCTTTTTGAAGATGGCCTAATTCTGTCCATTAATTTGGTTTACGTTTTAGAAAAGATACCAATTCTGTCCATATATTTTGACTTAGTGTGAAGAAATCCATATTCTGTTCATGAATGTAGACTTTTTATGAATTCCTAATTTGTTCTATGAATTTTCTGTTTAAGAAACAGCAGTTCTGTGCATCACTTCGATGTTGTTGTTTTTTTTTTTTTTAAGAGACCTCAATCCTGTCCAAAATGAATTTTTTTCGAGACCTCAAGTCTGTCCATGGATTTTTACTTTTTACTAGACCCGTTTTGTGCATCAATTCGAGTGCATCTCCTCCTCCTCCTCCCCCCCCCCCCAACCCCTTTTTCCAAAAATCTTTTGTATTGTCTGGTATATTTCACTGCATCTCGTCAGGTGCATACTGTAGTTATGTCATACAAAGTAAATAAAGGAATTATACTAATTTGGCTGAAATACTTGACACACAATAGTCACTGATGTTGTTATAATGTGGGGCATTTGCTACCTCCAGGGTAATTGCACATTTAAAACGACGTCTTTCTGTCTGCAGAAAATAGTTGGAATCGTCTAATGGCTAGAACCTCGAGCAATGCTTTATTATAGATCCGGAATGCAATGTACGAAACGTCTTTTCTTTAACTGTATGGCCCTTATAACTCTTGTTAATTTGCGGGAGGAAGCATGAGGAAGAGGATGGAAAGGAGGAAGATGAGGGGAGAGGAAATAACTATGATGGGGAGGGGGATGAGAAGAGGGAAGAAGGCGGGGAAGGAGGGGGAAACTTTCCAGATTTCACTTTGATTCATGCTGCAAAAGCTTGAAGTTGACGATGTCAGCATCTCTTGATAGCCAGTACGTTTAATATTCAGTTTGATAACCTTCACGATTACCTGTTTGTTGCATATTACCACGAAGTAACAACTGTCTTTGCAGCTGCAAATGCGGAGCAGTGTCTGCAGCTTTGGGGACCCGAAAATTACCTATGACATGATAGATGGTGTGGGGTCAAACTCAACTTCATCTGTGAGAAAAAGTAAGTAGAACCTGTTCGTGGTCATGGATGGTGGTTGGTTAGGAAATTGATTAGTTGGTTGGTATTTTTTTTTGGTTTTTAGACTGCTGCAACTGCAATATAGGCTGGGGACAGGCCACCAGAAAGATGATGCATATTACAAACTTGACCGAAGTGAACAAGTAGCAAACTGCAGACTCCGCACAGGACATAAAAGGCTGAAATACCACTTGTGTGATAAACTAAAGATAGAAGAAACCGATGCATGTAATTGTGGAACTGGTAAAACGACAGCTAAACATTTGCTGCAGCTGTGCCCAATATATGCAGAACAGAGTAATATATTTTGGCCCACACCTGCTTCATTTGAGAACAAGCTCTATGGAGATATCAACAAGCTCAAGTTGACTACAGCTTACTTTAACTACATTCAGGTTGACATCTACAGGTGCATGAAGAAGTACTTAGACTGCCACACTTCATACCACAGGTATGTCGGTAGCAAAAGCATATAAGTGGCACGAAATGGACTATTGCTTTGATAGCAAATCCATTACATGGAAAGTCCGAATCGAAAGCTCAGTGTGTGGGTGTCATCAAAGGCGGAAAAAGTGTCGTAGTGGCACGAAATGGAATGTTGCTTAGATAGTAAATCAATTACGTGGAAAGTCCGAATCTAAAGCTGTGTGGATGTCATCTGCAGACTGCATTCTTCTGGTTTCCGGAGGAACAGCCTGTGGTGAACGGAAGGCCCAATATACGGAAGTGAGACTAAGCAGCCATGTGCAGGACGTGACGATTCCTTGAGTGAGCCCAGTACCAGAGCACTATGTGTCGGCTCTGCAAGTATGGAAGCCTCCTTGGATGACGGGGAATGCCCATGGTCTGCCCCTACCTTCCCTTGAGGGCTGACCGGGATGTCTTCGGCTGTTCTAAATGGGCCAGCTGGGATGGGGGATAACACCACAACAGGAAGAGTCAAACGTCCTAAGAAACCCCCGAGAAGGTTAACCCGGTCAAAAAATGCCCGCAGAAGTCGGATGTGTGGGTCTAACGGCGCAAGAACGCAGCTCTGTTGTAAACAGGCACAACGCAATCACGTCCGAAAAAAATTCTCCGAATGAACGCAGAAGAAGAAGATATAGGCCGGGGACGGGGTGGGGAAGTAGTGTAACGGTTAATGATTGTCAGAATCCTAACTATTAGCTCCGTCTAGCTCACTGGACTTGGACAGGCAAATTACAACATCTACGTCACATATACTAATAACACATGAATGCAATCGGAAACTGGCAGGAGCTATCTCCTGAACAATCATTTATTACAATATATTACAGGCTGACAACATGGTCGCACTTCACGCTCAAACAATCGTTCACCACCAGCAGCCACGCGCTAGCTCACAATGGCGATCTTTACACTGTCGCCCGCATGATCATTCACAATCACAACTTCACATCATCCCGCACATATCACAGTTCGTACATTCCTCGAATATCAATACACAACGTTCATCTCCATCTATCCGTCACAAACACTATCGTTCTATCGTTCTATCGCTCTCTAGATCTCCACACGTCCGTCTCTATTCGCTGCCTCACACACACTGCCCTCTCCTCGTTGACCTTCCCACATCACGTGGCTCTGTTCACGGGCTTCTTGCCTGACCGTCCGCCTAGCCAAGCCGTGGTGTCTCTTACTGCCCTTTACCTCAGCTATGCTTACACTGACTCTCGCTTACATACCGGCACTTACATTCTTCCTTACATATAACACCATGACATTCTCCCCCCGCACAACCAATGTGGCACTTTCTCTTGGAAATGTGACACATTCTGTTGTTGTTACTCTTGGTCCATCTTTCTAACCTTGTCAGGGGATTATATGATCATAAGTATGCGCTTGCGTCCCTTTTTGCTCTGATCTTTTCCGAGATTAACTTCAAATATTGTTCTCTCTTTTTCAGTATTGAGGTTTCTCTCAAGGTTTTGTCGTGGTCTGACAAATGTTCTGGTTGGGTCTACTTGTCATACCTCGTTATATTATTCACTCCCCACTCCGAGACATTACATTCTGTTCATTTTTCTCAATCGATTGTCTGTGCATTCTCATCTCATAGTTATTGTGGCTATGCTGGTTTAAGGATTGTCCATTGGTTTACGCCTCAAATAAGGCTACAGCTTCCTCTTACAGCATTCTTAGATTTTCTCTCTATTCAGACGTGGTTTCCCTCGTCTATAGTTAATGCACCTTAATCGATTCTTTATGAGCACGCTATGTCAATGTTGTGGTCATGGTTCGAATATACTTCATGTATGTTATAGTCCCCCTTACCTTCATCTTATGTCAGACCGTGAGTTGTTTCCCTTTTTGGGTACACCTCGTTTACTGTTATGGAGATTTGTTATTAATCTCTTTGGTTGGCATCACCCTGTTGGTATGTTCTTTCTTGTTACCATCTTATGATGTTAATTCTGTACCACTATTGCTAAGCGTCATTCGTCGGACTATCCACCATACGCGAAAGCAATTTGGTACCACTCGCGTATTGGGATTGCCAGGCGTTGATTCTGAGCATTACACTTTATACCTTTCACACTGTACTTACGTTTATATGTACACATCACATTCTAACAATACTAACTAATATAATAATAAAATTAGACATTGGATGTCATACAATTAATAAATTTACAATAAAATATACATCGTCGCTGCCTTTATGCCCGTATAGGATACTGTTCTTGTCCTGTGAAAGTTATGCACATGGAATTAAATTAACAGTGTTCAATGTTCATAGCGGTGCTGGAATGTTTGGCATTTCTTCTTTCTGAACCGATTATTGACGTCTTCTGTATATCATGATATTGTCTTTCCTTCTGTATAGTGATTAAGACTTTTCACCAAGTTTGGACAATTTGTAAGTCCGTTCTGTAAAATTGCTGGAATTCACACGTATAAAATAAGAATTAATTAAGTTCGGTGGCCTTAATTTTGAGTGTGACCATGGTGCGTCTGTCTGTGACTGTCTTTGCCATAGTTTGTAGGTTGGCATCTGGTTCATTAAACTGATCACCCGAAATGAATGTCTGTACTTGTGAACCTGTCGTCGTTGTTAGTCGATTTCAAAAGGTGAATTCTGTAGATACTCGTTTGAAACAAAGTCAATATGGGTATATCTTACTGTTAGATACCTGAAATCACATGTTGAGTCTTACTGTTCTGTTGATGACAATTTTCACGTTGAAGGAACGTTTATGTTGGTCTGTACAATGGAGTGTGCTAGTATCATAGCGCTGGAGTCGTACAGCAGACAAGGCAACTCTGGAGTTACTCGATCTACAGATATAAAGTGGGTTACGGTTAAAATTTTCCGAAGGGTGGGGATTTTCAAATTTCATGTTGAGATCATTTTGAGTGCTATCTCCAAACCTGCACTCGTACATGTGTGTATACATTCAATAGTTCAAATAATAATAATACACCATGTATAGTTTTGAAATGTAATCGTGCATGTTTGTATGCGTTTCTGCAATTTGTGTATATTTTCCAAAATATGTAGGGTAATTTGTTGCTGATTTTTGTCAGTAATTCCACCGACTGATGATTTACATTGTTCAGCATAAGTATGTGTCTGAGTTGATTTGACATAGAGTTTATCAGTGGTAACAACAAACTTTGGTTCAACAGTAATGATATAAGTAACAAAGTTTGCTGGTTTGTCGTGAGTAATATCATCTGTGTTGCGTCATGATGATGTGTGAATAAAACTGTCTGTGAAGACATTTTGTTTTGTATTTACAATGAGTAGTGCGAGTATAACCATCCACTGTGTGCACTTGGGCATGTGTGTAGTTAACAGGGAGTACAGGAGGTATAGTATGTACCATGATGATTTGTGATCTTTACTCGCCCTTGTGAAATGCTTGTTTTCTGCACCTTCTTTTCTTTGATGATACACACCAGTTTCTGTTTTTTCTTGTTGTGAGATGGTAATCAAGTTGGAATGGTGTGGTACCTTTGGTCTGTTTATCATGTTGTTGTATGATGAGTGGTGTAGTTAAGGCAGTGCTTGTTGTGGTGTTAACTTTTTGCCCTGTGTGAGTTTTGGACTCTGTGTAGTCTGTCACATTTAATACATTTCCAATTATAAATCACAGCATGGATTGTCTAATAAAGCACAAGTTACTCTGCCTGATAGGAAAGGTGATTTTTATATTGGCCCATGCCATAGGATATTTCTCTACAGTCCCTGAAACAGTTCTGCAATAGATGTACTCATCTAGGTAGTCTTTAGGATCAGCTAGGGTCTTCCGAAGACCGATAAGACAGGACCCTGTGTCGCGTACACATGTGCATACTGTGTCATTGATGTATCCTTCATGGAACGTTAGTTTTCCTAACGACAATCTTGAGGTTTTGTTCATTTCCTCACTTTCTTGTTGAGTATTGCCTTCTTTACATAAGGAATGAGGTTGAGTGATGTTAACAACATTATTGAAATATGGTACTGACATAAGCCTGGGTCATTGACATTGAGTTGAGTGGCCGGGCATGAGAAAGAATGGAGATGAAAGTGGGAGACAGTAAAGTGACTGACCTGGCTATGAGTAAACAGCCAGTCCTTAGAAATAATGGGAAGGGTGAGTGTGGACCCCAGGGGATGGGGCGAAAGACAGTTGTGTGTTGTGTGAAGTCAAGGGACTTCAGGAGAGTTGATGTGTAGATGTCCGAACTGATCGGGAGGGAGAGTGAGAGAGGAGACCGACTGCGGTGTCAGGTCGTTTAAGAGAGAGCTCCGGGTTGTGTTGTTTTTCTAGTTGGGAAGACAGGCCTGAACCCAGAGTGGGTTCTGTATTGAGTGTAGGCCAAAACCCAGAGTGGGTTCTATAGTTGAGCAGTGGCTCCAACCCAATGTGTGGGTTGTATTGTGGGAGATCCAGCCGAGGATTGTAGCTGGATTACCTGTCTTGTGGATTGAGATTAGAAGCAGGCCGTGAGAAGGAATTGATGTGTGCTGGTTAAATTGTGAGGAGGATATTTATATTCTATGGATTACATTATGTTTCTGGATGTATAAACATGTTCCGTTTGTCCGTCTTATTTCGGTAATAAAGGATTATGTGCGCCAACGGAATCTTGTTTCATGCCTGGTGAATATGCACTGCGGGGGTGAGTTACATTGCAAGACAGATATCTCCATTGACACACCATGAGTATCGTTACCTAGACAACGACCATCACACAATAATATCATGAGCATATCATCGTAAGAACTTCGTGATATTATCATCAAGAACGACGTGTGACAATCTGTGAGCTCGTCCGATCAAGAACATCTGGGCGCTCATCGCTTAGTAAGGAGTATCTGGAAGGCTACGTACGGTCAAGAACATTATAGACTGTGTTGTCATTCTGAGATATTTGTGGGCTCTTCGCGGAGAGAGGGTGGACAGCGGAGTGGGTTCCACCGTATAAACACTGAGTTTGTCTCCGTGCGGGAACTGGCTACAGCAGTTCACGTCAAGTCCACTACAGGTGAATTGGAACCAACCATATCGCTAAAGCGAGTGGGGGTGTCAAAAAAACAGCGGCAGCACAAAAGTCGGTGATAAAGACACGCCATACAGACTAACCGGGAGAGTCCATTACGGTGACAGGTAAATTTGATACCAGGCAGCAGTACTGAAACTAGCAGACGCGGCAATGAAAGACGAGTGTTGAATCCAGAGTGGCGAGGGCAGCGTGTGTGTGTGTAGGACGTCGCTGTCGGTGATAATGACAGGATTGGGAACCAAAGATAATTGACAGGTGTGTGTGTGCTGGAGGCAAGCGCACTGTGTTGTTGCAAGTTGACTGGTCAAGATTATTCGACGCAGTAAATAGGACGGGTGGGTACACCAGCGTCCAGGTACTGGGGAAGTACATGTTTGGAAAACAGAGAAAAATTGGCAGTCGCTGATTTGACGGACAGTTGACTGAAGGGGATAGTGACGGTACCCCTACAGCAGCCGGGTGGGGCTGTCAAGTTTGTGTGAAAACTGTTTTACGGAGGAATTTTTCACTGAGAGTGATAAAGAGAAATTGAGGTGACATTGTGAGTTGGGGGTGGAAGGAGGAAAGATACTCGGGAATTTCCACGACCTATGGTGGTCAAGCTGACTCATTGTGAATGAACAAAACAAGGCGTTTTGTGTGAAACCAGACTTGATTGTTCGTCTTTGTTAAAAGCCCTTTGTGTTCATTACTTTATAATCAGCAAACATTTTGACAACGAATGATGACGTGTCGGCTCCGCGAACATAGTTGCATACAGTTGCCAAAAAGAACTGACGGTACAGAGTGAAAGCGTTGATCATTTACTGCCATTATTTTGGTCTTTTCTGTTAAGGAAATCTATAACATTTATGATACAGCAAAGCGCCATCTTCGCAACGAAGGTAGAAAAGACTTTTGGATTATTAGACCACGTCCAAGGAAAGTACAATAACGTGACGGACTGGGTCGAGACAGAACATTGTGGATAATCAATCATCATCTTCAATTTTTTTCAACGGTTTGAACTTGTGATCACCACGTAAATTTAAGTCACCACGCAACTAATGTGGAATATCGTAGACATTTCGGATCATTTACCAATATACATTCCCAACATATTGTGAAAAATTCTTTAAAAAAAAAAAATAAGAACTTTTGGCGACGGATTAGTGGGCACATATTTATCGGCCAACGATTTGGACATTCTGTTTGCTGCTCATTGTCTTATAAATATTGTTTTCGGTTGTTAAGCTGTTACTTGTATGTGGTCCAGTGTTTGTCAAGAGTAGGGGATTTTTTGGGGTGTTTCTCGAGAGTCGGGATACAGCACACAAATATATATTCTTTCTGGTGCTTACGATATTTTTGTAAGAAAAACGTTAATGAGTTAACGTATCATGCAGTGGCATTGAAATAGTCTTAACCAATATCTAGAGCCGAGTTGTCTGACGTCAGATTTGTGTATATGTTGATGCTATAAATTGTTTTTGTTTCTCTTTCTTTTCATAATATTTGCATATAATATTTGCTGTGTTCGGATATATGTTATTATTGTGATCTTTCGTCAGTGTCTACTATCTAGTGGTATCTGAGTCAATTTATGTTTATATTTTACGCGCACTGTGGGTGTCTCTACACAAGCTTGTGGTTGTTACTGTGGTTTATTTCTGTGTCATCATCGTCTCCGTGTACTCAGCTTGTGAAGTCTAGCGTTGGATAGTCATCACTTAGTGTTATCATCCATTTGTTTGTATATGTATTTATATGTATGTTTAACAATATTTCCAGGGACTTTATGAACTTGTGGTCATAGATATATAGATATAAGGGAGTATAGGTGATACTTCCCCCCTCACTACCTAGTGCTTATAGAGTGACTGGGTGAGTACAGAGTAATATTTTAGCACTAAGAATTTACGTACACAAGGAGTAGTGGTGTACTTAGGGAGGGCACACAAAGACTAGTAGCAGAGTCTTTACATTTATAATTGCCTGACAGACAGCAACGTGCCCACAAGTACAAGATGCCTACTTTAATGGAATATATTGAAGCAAGGTGAACGAATAGGCCTGAAGGGTAAAGAGTTACAAGAGTATGCCGAAGCAAAAGAACAACAACAGATTGAAAGAGACCAGAGACAAGCCGAAAGAGAACAGAGACAGGCAGAACTCGAGGCCAACCGCCTACAGGAAGAAAAGTTAGCTGAGAGAGAGACACACATGAGAATGGAAATTGAGAAAGAGAAGATTAAGATGGAAGCGAAAATTGCTATTAAAAGTTAGAATTTGCATCGAAGGGTCAAAGTGAGGAAAGTAGAAAACCGTCGCAGTCGTCACAGAGATTAAAACTGCCATATTTTACGGACCGGGATTGCCTTGAATCCTATCTTGGGAGATTCGAAGCGTCTGTGAAAACATTAGGCATTCCAGAGGCAGAGTATGCGATGAGACTTGGCGAATTTCTTACGGGCAAGGCACTAGACACCATGTTCAATTTACCTGTAGAAGAAAGGAACAACTACACTATCTTACGTCAACGTTTGCTGACTAAGTTCCAACTCACTGAGCATGGATATAGGACAAAGTTTAGACAGTTAGTGCCAGAGACAAATCAAGATTTCACAGACTTTGTTAACACAGTAAAGAACACATTTAACAAATGGATGGAGCTTGCAGAAGTAGGGAAAGATTTTAATAAATTAGTAGATCTAATGTTAAGAGACAAGGTAGTATCTGCATGCAATTCTAATTTAGTGGCGTTCTTTGAGGAGCGTAAGCCAAAGGACATAGACACAATGTCTCAGTTAGGGCAAAACTACATGACTGCACATCCTAACGTATCTATTGGGAAACTAATGAGTGAGGAAATAGTCTGTGCAGCGTACACTAAACAGGACCAGAATCCAGTCATCAGACCAAGGGCGAAAAGTGTGGATTCAGCACAGAAAGGTGAGCAGCAAGAACTTCAAGATAATGGTTTCCGAGGAAACAATGTTGGTAGAGTAGGACGGTACCCATATAGAAGAGGGAACTTCCAGAGACGTCCAAATTATGCCGGATGTTGGAATTGTGGGAGCTGGAGACACAAGGCAGCAGAGTGTGATGCACAACCATCAGATGGACCAACGAACAACACTAAAAGGGAGATTACTTGTTTCAAATGTGGAAAGAAGGGGCATATCAGCCATCAATGTAGGATGAGAGAAACAGAGCACTCAAATGCAGCGCAAGTAATTGAGACGCTGAACAATGAAGATTGTAGTGGGTGCAAACCTCTTTTTGAAAAAGACAGTCAGCCAGTCCTAATATGTGGTCATACAGTGAAAGCAGGATCAGCAGTCCATGAAGGAGGAAGTTTGAAGCTACATCAGGGATTTGTCAATGATAGACCAGCGTTAACAATTAGGGATTCCGGATGTACGTCTATCGGAGTGAGGAGAAGTTTAATAGATCCCTCGGATTATACAGGGAAAAAGATTAGATGCATAACATTCAACGGCACAGTAGAGTTCTACCCAGTAGCCATAATAACAGTAAAAACACCATATATCACTGGAAGAGTGACAGCGTGTGTTTTGGACTCACCAGTGGCTGATTTGATCATAGGAAATGTTATAGGAGTTAAAGATTGTACAGAAGAGGAAGTAGTTTATTGGGACCAAAAATATAGTGTAAGCAGTAACGAGGTAGTTACCACAAGAGAACCTAAATTAGAGAGTATAGATGAGGTAGAAGAGGCACTTGAAGTAGACACAGGAACTCAGGACAAGGATAGTACAGCTGAGCAGATGAGAATGGATCCCAAATATAGTGCTAGTGACTCCCAGAGACAAGATACTACTCTGAACAAATGTTCCCAAGGGTGTAGGAGAGTAGAACATAGGCAGTCAAAGAAAGGTAGATGGTGCTTCGAGAGGAAGAACAATGTTCTCACTCGCAGGTTTTCAGATAGCAGAACTGCACGTGGGCAAGGAGCAGTACCTTTAGCACATAGAGACCGATATACTAGAACAGCTCAGGATAGTGCATGTGCAGGGTACATAGGCCTTAGGCGTATGCAGCAGAAAGCAAGGTGCCAGGTATATGGGCCAAGATTGAATAAAGAGTTCAGACTAAACAGAGACTCAAGTGTAACGGTGCAATATGCAGATAGGAAAGTTGAGTCAGGTCAAAAGAGTTTTCGCGACATTACTGACCCAGGGCTAGGGATAGCAAACAGATGTTGTAATTGTAGAGGTACCATGAGTCATGGGTACATGAAAGGATAGACACAGCATCGACAGGAATCAGAGGTGGGTTAATGCAAGAACAGAACCACCTGATATAGGGTCGGTACACAAATAGTATTGTGTGGTCGTGAAGTAGTAAGAGATCCTGTGGGTACATAAGTATAATGCTTTTCTATGATGTATTATTATTATTATGTGATGTATTAGTTCATGCATTGATACACAAGATAGATGGTTGTACTTATGTGTGATGAATATAGGAGTGTAATATGAGCATTTGATGTATTATGTAGTGTGGTAGCTAGAGTAAGGTGCAGCCATACTTAGGGCTACCCAGGCTATATGTCTGGGTCACATATTTAGTAAGTTTTAGTCTCCCAATATTTGAAAACGAAGTTTTCTTTTAAGAGGGGGGTGATGACATAAGCCTGGGTCACTTGACATTGAGTTGAGTGGCCGGGCATGAGAAAGAATGGAGATGAAAGTGGGAGACAGTAAAGTGACTGACCTGGCTATGAGTAAACAGCCAGTCCTTAGAAATAATGGGAAGGGTGAGTGTGGACCCCAGGGGATGGGGCGAAAGACAGTTGTGTGTTGTGTGAAGTCAAGGGACTTCAGGGGAGTTGATGTGTAGATGCCGAACTGATCGGTAGTCTGAGTGAGAGAAGAGACCGACTGCGTGTCAGGTCGTTTAAGAGAGAGCTCCGTGTTGTGTTGTTCTTCTAGTTGGGAAGACAGGCCTGAACCCAGAGTGGGTTCTGTATTGAGTGTAGGCCAAAACCCAGAGTGGGTTCTATAGTTGAGCAGTGGCTCCAACCCAATGTGTGGGTTGTATTGTGGGAGATCCAGCCGAGGATTGTAGCTGGATTACCTGTCTTGTGGATTGAGATTAGAAGCAGGCCGTGAGAAGGAATTGATGTGTGCTGGTTAAATTGTGAGGAGGATATTTATATTCTATGGATTACATTATGTTTCTGGATGTATAAACATGTTCCGTTTGTCCGTCTTATTTCGGTAATAAAGGATTATGTGCGCCAACGGAATCTTGTGTCATGCCTGGTGAATATGCACTGCGGGGGTGAGTTACATTGCAAGACAGATATCTCCATTGACACACCATGAGTATCGTTACCTAGACAACGACCATCACACAATAATATCATGAGCATATCATCGTAAGAACTTCGTGATATTATCATCAAGAACGACGTGTGACAGGTACAAAGTCTGATGGATAAAACTCAGTTTGTTCCGAATTTGCAGTGTTTGGTCTTGTTTTCGTCTCTTTGATGTTTACTTTTTCTAAGTTCTTTGCTGAAATGTCTGTTGTAATGTTTATGGCTGCATTTGCTTTTGCTTTCTGTAATCTTTTTACACCTTCACATTCAAAACGTCTATGGCCATACGCAAGGCAAAAATGAAATTTTGTTCTATATTTCCTTTGATTTACCTTCCCCAGTTTTTGTGCTATAATAGTATTTAGGTATTCTTGATAAGTGGGATTTTTATCGCATATTCCATTTTCTGTACGTGGAGTGCTACAATGTTTGCACAGTACTGGTTTTGTTTTCTGTGGTTTGTTTTGACAATCTGTGGCTGCAGATGCCGTTGCTTTCACCGTATTTTTCTGTTGAGTGTTCTTAACCAGGTTTAAACTTTGGTTGTAATATTCGCGGCATTTTTCTAGTAAGTCTTTGATAGGTTCTGTTTTGTGTTCTTCTAAATATTTTCCGCATTCGGCTGGGAGTGTTGCTTTTAGTTTTTCCACTAACAAGAAATTTATTACTCCTTGATTGTTGTCTGTATGTTTAATTTCCAATGTTAGTTTTCTGAAAGATTCTTCTAATTCCCTTGTATACTGGGTGAATGACTTGTCTGTGGCTGGTTTCAAATTTTGTACTTCTAGTTTTAGAGTCTCGAAAGAGGTTAGATAGTGTGTTAATATTTTTATTTTATAATATTCATAGTCTGTACTTGACATATCTGGTATGAACTCTTGTAGATGTCTTTCTTGTATTGGTAAGGATTCCCTATACCATGTATACCATCTAGTTTTTGGGATTTTGAAGTCTTGCATTTTCTTTTCGAATTCCTGTGTCCACTCATGGATTAAGTTATTTTTCCTATTTCCGTTTTTAATTAGTTTCAAGTTTTCCTCGAGTTGAGACTTTGTATCATTTAAATAGTCCTTCAATATTTTGTAATATTCTGCGCACCAGTATCTAACTTGGTCTGGGGTTCTTGCATTTTCTAAGGCTAGTTCTTTAAGGTCGTCACATGAAGTCATTTTGGACCTAGTTTAATTTCAAAGTATTTAATTAATATTCAAATCTACTAATGATGGTATTCATACAAGCAAATCAAAGAATGCAGATTTGGGTACTTAGCAATCAAAATCAATCAACTTATCTTTCTCTGCTGACTACTCGAACGCTTGATGTACCGGAACGTGCTTCTCGTGCTAGTTACCGTCGACCTGTTCTGGTTACGTAGGTCGCTTTGTAGAATTGAAACCTGCTGTGGAAAGAAATGATGTTATTTTCGTTCTGACTTTGTTAACAAATCTCCGATTTATACAAAATTATGAATTGATCTTCTTCTTTTCAAAAGTAGCGTTCTTTTATGCGCTTTACATGGGAATGTGGTTCATGTGTACTTCTGACACCATTATACCTGTCAGAGTCCTAACTATTAGCTCCGTCTAGCTCACTGGACTTGGACAGGCAAATTACAACATCTACGTACACATATACTAATAACACATGAATGCAATCGGAAACTGGCAGGAGCTATCTCCTGAACAATCATTTATTACAATATATTACAGGCTGACAACATGGTCGCACTTCACGCTCAAACAATCGTTCACCACCAACAGCCACGCGCTAGCTCACAATGGCGATCTTTACACTGTCGCCCGCATGATCATTCACAATCACAACTTCACATCATCCCGCACATATCACAGTTCGTACATTTCTCGAATATCAATACACAACGTTCATCTCCATCTATCCGTCACAAACACTATCGTTCTATCGTTCTATCGCTCTCTAGATCTCCACACGTCCGTCTCTATTCGCTGCCTCACACACACTGACTCTCTCCTCGTTGACCTTCCCACATCACGTGGCTCTGTTCACGGGCTTCTTGCCTGACCGTCCGCCAGCCAAGCCGTGGTGTCTCTTACTGCCCTTTACCTCAGCTGTGCTTACACTGACTCTCGCTTACATACCGGCACTTACATTCTTCCTTACATATAAGACCATGACAATGATATTTATTGAGGAACCAGATGATGAGGATTACACCTACAGAGTCACTCAAAACACATTTCTGTTGTTACCCCCACGGTGTTTACATTTGGGCCACCGTTATGATTTTGACCACAGCAGACATCTAGTGACGGTTGGGCAGTAAAAGTCTGAGACTAGCACCATACACCAAATGTGTACCAGGGTGTGAGCCAGGGATCGCATATTTGACTATTGCTATTGACAGTTGCCGGTCTCTGTGGCGAAGGTGGTACGGATGCGGTTCGTGATCCCGCATACCCGCGTTCGAAACACAGCTACGTGCAATTTGGCAGCAGACCGCGTTGCCCTGGGTGTTTTTTTTTTTACAAAATGGACGTTCAGAAAGCAATGGCAGACTACTGAGCGTAAACTTGCCAAGACATAAACAACAGCAAAAAATGCTGGTGTTGACTGCAAACGTCCTTTAAAGGATTTGCAACTAACTACATTGACAGTTGCCTTGTGACGTACTGGTAAAGTAAAGGTCCATTTTACGTGCTCGAGGCGCGCTGGACATATGGTGCCAGACCCACACTTTATTAGACTAACCGGCACTCGTGGCTAATGTTTTCAGTGTGACGCCGGCTGCCTTTGCTTCCCAAGACTTTTCCTGGTACCAGTTGTAGGCTGGGTGGATCTGGAAACCAAGGTCAATTTTAGAACTTCCTGTCCATCCGAATGAGGGTTGAATCCATGAACACCGGTACGGCAGGCGAGTGACTAGAGAGGCTCTGCCTCCCATCCCCAGAAGTTCTAGGGAGTATGAGAAAAGGCGTTAAGGTGTTAATTGTGTAAGGGAGACTCCCAACTGTACATCCATCATCCTGGTAATAGTTGTTTACGAGTTGCACAGGCAGTTCACGGGATTGGGTATCCACCGGGAGTAGTTATCAACCCTGGACATGAGTAGAGCTGGACAGCCATACATCACTATCACAGGTAACTAAAGGACCTTTATACGACATAAAGCGTATTGGAAATTAAACCAGTATTGTATACTGGGTGGGCCCCCCCAAAAAAAAATAAGTGAGAACATCATGAAGCATACGAGTCATTTAAAAATATAATTCAATTAATTATATTGTTTCATGTAATTTTGTTTGCCAAGTATTTAGCTATTCAGAAATCATGTTCAATGTGTCCTGCTTGCTTCTCAACGAGTTTTTCTAAGCATCGACGCCACTCTGTCAATAAACTACTGTCACTAAAGCGCAACCCCAGATTTCTCCATTTTCAATTATTGCCAACTTGAGCTGCTCAACTGTGGTAAATTTTCGCCGTAGGTAGACTTTTTGTTTTCTTGCAAAGCACCCCATATGGCATAATCTACTGGGTTGACATCAGGATTGTTCGGTGGCCACATGTCTGGCCGACGAAGAAAGTTGATCGTATTTCTGGATTTATGAGATGGAGCTCCGTCTTGCTGTAATGCCCAGTTATGGCGACCACATGTCGCTTGAATTACAGGCAGCAAACCTTGACTCAGAACATGTTCACAATAGTATTCACTGTTTACTTTGGCGCCTGGTTCAACAAACACAATACTACGAGGGGAAGTCAATAAGTAAGTCACACAGTTTTGTGGGATGGCAGGTAAATGTAGTTGGTGTTTTCTACAGGTGTCATTAGTGACAGCAACATCGAACTTTATATTCCCGTTCGTCAGGTGGCGCTAGATGTCTCATGGGCATGCGCAGCGCATTAAAAAAAATGGCGACTGTACTTACGGAGTGTACAACCAAAGAGCAACGTGCTGTTGTGCGGTTTTTTTTTTTTTTTTTTTTTTTTGTGTGGGTGGGAAGTTCTGGAACATCTACCTTACAGCCCCGACTTAGCCCCAAGCGATTTCCACCTTGTTTGGTCCATTGAAAACCCACCTTGGCGAAGTTTAATGTGAAATGAAAACGTGGTTAAGAAAACAGAGCACGCAGTTATATGCAGCCGGTTTGGGAGGACTGATGAAACGATGGGATAAGTGCATCAATGTTGGTGGAAATTATGTTTAGAAATAAAGGTACAATGTATGTATAAAAATAAACTGGTTTCAAGTTGTTATCATATTTAGTTATTTTTCTATAGCCATTTGTGCCTTACTTATTGACTTTACCTCGTAGTTTTCCCCATTCGAAACACACTAATTGATACCATGATACCACGACTGAAATGGTCACGTTCTCGTGTAAGTCGACTTTCCTGAACTTGTTTTTTCTTTGTTTCAACGGAATAAACACGGTCATTGTGAGAATTAACTGGAGTGGCAACGGTGAATGTCGTTTTGTCTGTAAACCAGATGCTTCGTACGCTTCTCTCATTAGGAAACCGCTCAATTAGCTGCCGACTGCGTTGCAAACGTTTCAATTTGACATTTTCATTGAGCTTCTGCCCGATCACATGCTTTTACGTTTTGAGTTGTAAATCTTGATTAACAATACTTCGAATCGACGACCGTAGGTCAGTAAGTAAATGAGTAAATAATTTAAGCTATTATGGATACAGTTAAACACATTTTGATGTAATTATATTAATTTTTACGCGATGTTCTCACTTTTTTGGTCCACCCTGTAGAACAATCGGCACTTGTGGTCAGTATCACGCCGGCCACCTCTGCTTCCCAAGACATTTCCTGGTACGTACATCAGACAGGGTGGACTCAGCTGGATGTCACAAACAACTTGCATGGATGGGGAACGCACGAGAGTTGTCCGTGCTTGTTCACCATTTAGCAACATTAATTCTCCCTTGCCGGTCTCTCTGGCCGAGGGGTTACACCACTTTCTCCGTAATCCCGTTTATCAGAGTCTCGTAGCGGGCGAGAACTGGGAGCGGTTCGTCCCCCGCTGGTGACTTGCGGGATAACTGAGCCGGCCGCTCAGAAATCAATGGCAAACTACTGAGCGTAATCTTGCCAAGAAATCAACAGACAGCTGAAAGATGCTGCTGTTGACAGCGATGTCCTGTAAAAGGATATGCGAATTGAAAAAAAAAAATTCTCCCTTGACATCTACGTGTTGACCTGCTAACTAACCACAGTCCACTGAACTGAGTGACCTACTAAAATGTCCTCACATTGAGTGTTGTCTCTGAAAATCCCATCTACTTTTTTTTAATTTTTTTTTCAAACATGGCTCATGACAATGACGACCCCGTCATATCAGCTTCCATGGATTATGTTTATGCGCAAGTCACAAGTGGGTGGAACGTGACATGTTCAAAAGCTTATCTTTCATGGCATTTACAAGTCAAGTCACAAGTGGGTGGAACGTGACATGTTCAAAAGCTTATCTTTCATGGCATTTACAAGTCAAGTCACAAGTGGGTGGAACGTGACATGTTCAACAGCTTATCTTTCATGGCATTGACAAGTCAAGTCACAAGTGGGTGGAACGTGACATGTTCAAAAGCTTATCTTTCATGGCATTGACAAGTCAAGTCACAAGTGGGTGGAACGTGACATGTTCAACAGCTTATCTTTCATGGCATTTACAAGTCTTATTCTTATAGTCCAGTGCCATATTTATGTCGCGTGTGCTGCCAATCACTGATACAGATGTTCCTCCATGTCCAATGATGTCAAACTGTCCAACACCTCTTATTGTCTCTCCCTGCCTCTAACTTATTGATTAGGTGATTACTTGGTTGATAGTTGGTTAGGTGATTGGCTGGTTGGTTGGGTGGGCTAGGTGACTGTTCGGCTGGTTGATTGTTCATTAGGTGATTGACTGATTGGTTGATTTTTGGTTGGTTCATGGTTAGCTACGATTGGCTAGTTGCTTGATGGTTGGTCAAGCGAGTGGTTGGTTGATTAAGTGCTTGATTCAATGGTTGTTAATCTTTGATTCGATGATTGGTTCATTTGGTTGATCGTTGGTTAGGTGATGGGTTGTTAGGTAATTGCTTCATTTGTCGATCGTTGATTATGTGATTCGTTAGTTATGTGATTGGTTGCCAGAGGAAACGCGTTAAAGACTGAAGTTCTCACTAAAAGCTTTTTTGGAATGCATCACGACACTTGGGAGACTGCTGCGTACACTATTACGCAAGAGTGTAGTCACTTGTGAAGCAAACAGGGTTGCGAGAACTGTGGAGAAAAAGGCTGGACAAAAAAAAAACTACAACAGGAGATCCTCCTCTTGGGATGTCCAGCATTCCTTTCCCACATTGTCAAAGAAAATTTCGAGCCATAACAGGCCTTATCAGCTATCTTGGAACTCACGGCTCCAAACTTCTAACCACACTTGAAATGACTGATCATCATTCTTGATGGACAAACACTATACTGCACTTACAATTTGTTGGTTGGTGTGTTTGTGTGGTTTATAGTTGGCTACATGGTTAGTTAATTAGTTGGTGGCTTTTTAGTTTATGTGATTTATTAGTTAGTTGATGGATATTTGAGTGATTACATGGTTGATTGATGGTTCTGATAGGTAATTGGTTCATTGATTTTTTAATTGTTAAGTGATTGATTGTCTAGATGATTAGTTGGTTATATTGGTTGGTTAGGTGATTGGTAAGTTTGTAGGTGACCAGTTCTGTTGGTTGGTTGATAGTTGGTTATGTGATTAATTTGATTTGTTGTTGGTTTGGTGGTCTGTCGGTTGGTTGAAGGTTTGTTAGGTGATTAGCTGGTTGGTTAGTAAATTATTGGTTGGGTGGATAATTCTTACAATGTTTGATGGTTGGTTGGTTAGTTGATTGGTTGGGTGGTTAGGTACTTGGTTTGTTAATGGTTGATTGGTTACGTAGTTGGCTGATGGTTGGTTAGTTGGTTGATGGTGAGTTGGGTGATTGGTTGGTTAGGTGGTTGGTTGGGTGGTTAGTTGGGTAGTTGATGATGGTTGGGTTGGTTTGCTGATGGTGGGTGGATTGGTTGGTGGATGGTTGGTTGGGTGATTGCTTGGTTTGGTGATTGGGTGGATGGGTGATTAGTTGGTTAGGTGATTGACTGATGGTTGGTTGATGGTGGGTTGGGTGATTTGTTGGTTAGGTGGTTGATTAGATGGTTGGTTAATGGTTCGTTAGGTGATTTGATGGTTTGTGGTTTGGTGGTTGGTTAGGTGTTGGTTGGTGGTTGGGTTAGGTGGTTGGTTAGGTGGTTGGATAGTTGGTTAGATGATTTGTTAATTGGTTGGAAGGTTAGGTTATTGGTTGGTTGTTAATTAGATGAAATGGTTGGTTGGGTATTGGTTGATGGTTGGTTAAGTGATAGTTTAGTTGGGTGGTGGTTGGTTAGATGGTTGGTTAGATGACTGGATGTTTAGGTGATTTGGTTGAATGGTTGGTTAGGTGGGTTGGTGATTGGTTGGGTGATTGGTTGGTTAGATGAGTGGTTGGTTGTTTGTTCATTAGATGAATGGTTGGCTAGTTGGTGGTTGTTTGGGTGGTTGGTTGGATGGTTTGGTGGTTGGTTAGATGGCAGGCTATGATATTCGTTCGGGTTATTCGGTTATTATATTTTGGCTAGTTGATTGGCTGGTTAGTTGTGATTTTGATTTTGGGTCATTTGTTGATAGGTGATTTTGTTAATTTGTTGAGGGTTTGTTAGGTGATTGGCTGATTTTTGATTGGTTATTTATTGTTGGTTTGGTATATGGTTAGGTAAGTCTCATTGGTTGATTAGATGATATTATTTTTTTTTGCATATCCTTTACAGGACGTTGCAGTCAACACCAGCATTTTTCAGCTGCTGTTGATGTATTAGGCAAGATTACGCTCAGTAGTTTGCCATTGCTTTCTGAGTGATTAGATGATTGGTTGGTCATTTATTAGACTGGTTGGTTAGTTAGGTGACTGGTTGGTTGGTTGGTTAGGTGACTGGTTGGGTGACTGGTTGAATTCTTTGGTGATTGACTAAGCTATTGGTTGGTTGATTAATTGGGTGGTTGATTAGGTTTGTTGGTGGTCATATAATTTGTAGGTTGGATGATTGTTCAAGGGTTTGTTGGTGATAGGATTAGATGAATTTTTGGTCGGAGAATCCTCTTGAAGAATGAATTTTATCTCTTAGCCCTATGCACTAGGAGTCCCAGAAAAAGAAAAGATTGCTTCTCTGAGTCGGGGGAGATGATCAGATGATTTCAAAACTAGTTTTCAAGCTAATTGTCCTAATAACTGTGGTTTTAAAAGAAATATTGGGGGCTGAGTGGTCTCGAGGTATGGTGTCAGCCTCGAGTGCAGGAGGTCCCGGGTTCAATCCCCGCTGATGGGCCGGGATCTTTTCACGTGGACTTCTAGTAACAAAATTTCCCCTGGTCTCTGGGTAGTGAGATCGGACGCCCGTGTGTATTGTTGCGCACGTAAAACCACTTGGCAGTTTGACATCGAAAAAGAGCAGCCTAACGGCGCTGCCCGGGAAATATTCGAGTTAAAAATCTACCCAAAGTATTTCAGGATCCTCGCCGGTGCTACGGAGTTCGTGCACTGAGCTGAGCACTTGAGTTAGGAGTAGAACGGAGCACTTATGGGTTACACCCGTGTGCGGTGATGTTGATCCATCGACTAAACTAAACTGATTATCCTAATAATGGATGTTTATCATTTCTCCATCTTCTAGGGCCAAATGAGATACAGGCGTCTGAACAGCGACCAGTGTGATGGCTATGGCTACGCATGGTGACGTCATCAACGCAAAGTCTTCGTGTAAAACATCCGCCATATATATGGTTGCCATAAAATAAACTTCTTTCCTGAATGATTGATGACTTATACTTAAGCTCCGTGATAAACTGTGTGTCTTGTCTTAATAATGTTCTGTTACTGTTTGTCACACTCCCCGGAACCATCCAATAACTTGCACAATAACAGGCAAATCGTGAATAGTTCAACTGACAGACTAATGCTAAACCTGATTGATACAGAAAGGGTTGCAGGTTGTTTAGTTGGAAACAGAATGATTGATACAGTAGTTGGTGAAAAACAGTTTTTAAACTGAACCGGGTAAAAACGGATTTTAAAAGTCTCAGGACCTTTACGACGGTACAAAGATGTGTGTAAGCGGGACATGATTGATAAAACATACATTGATAGTGCACAATGGGAGCAAGTCGCCGTTGATCGCATTGTATGAAGAGAAAAGATTAGGACTAGAATTAAGGCAAATTGAAAATAAATCAGACACTGAGCGAGTGGGACGCCAGATGGTGGAAATGACTAATATTTACCACATGAATATGTCTGTCCATTGATTTTCGTTGACGCCATTGGTTGTAGTTATTGTCTTTTTGAAGCAACTGATGAAATAAATAAACAATCCAGGCGGGATCTCAACGAGATGGCCGTGTAATATCAGACTGGGTCTTTTTTTTTTTTTTTTGTGCGCTCGCTCGCTTTGAGCTACTATTTATAGTAGTGCGGGACTGAATTTTGCAGTGTGGATTAGCTTTCCCTATTGACAATGTCCCTCGCCATCGGGCGAACACACTCCGACTTCAGAGGTACTTGTAATTTACGTCCAAGTCAAGGACGACAGGTCAACATTTTAGTCCAGCTGTCCGGTGTAGGGTTTGAACCGCTTACCTCAGCATCAGCACACCGGATGTTTAAGAACACGCGTTCTTATCCACTCGACCATGCTGACCTGCAGACTGGGTCTAATTTCTACGTGTACCTGGAGTCCGGCCTTGGACTGAACCTATGGCGCTAAGTCCATGGATAGAGACGAATTCTGTCCACAGTCTTTAGTTGTGGCTTCAGATGAATGATATATCTGGCTAAACAAGTCATCCTTTTCACGGGTATCTAGTTGGTCATGCGTTGAAGTACTGCAGCGAAGAGCTCTCGTTATTAGGAAATGGCAGGTTCGAATCCCGGTCGGTAACCAGAGCTTTCCATTGTTATGTTATCTGGTGTGTTCTCTACTCACTATTTCTGTCTTCTACTTCTATGAGTATACTCGTGAATGTATTCATGAGCTGTCTTTGTCTGAATGCCAAATCAAGATTCTAGTTCAGCTTGTGGGTTTTGTAGAATCGTGCACGAAATAATTGGGTAATCACAAGGCTATGCTCCCCCTTCTCTCCCTGTTATCAGTGATCCTGTTTATTTATGGCAAACTACTGAATGTAGACTTGTCAAGAGATCACAAAAGCAACAAATGATGGTGTTGACTGCGACGTCCTGTAAAGAATATGCAACTAACTTTCTAACTTTCTGTTTATTTAGTCGTTTAATTACTATGTCTACTGAAACATTTGCTCATCTAGTCTTTGAATTACTGTTTCTACTGATACATTTGTTCATCTATCCCAGTGGTTCTCAACCGCTGGGGAATTCCCCTCCCCCCGGGCAGAATTTTAGGGTTTCAAGGGGGGGGGGAAGAGAGAGATTAAGACTATTTCAAAATCGCGTTATTACAAGAACTGATTACTTGATATTGTTTTTTCCCTCCACACTTTACGGTTCTGAACTTCTCGTCCTTCTGAAATTCGTTTTATAACATAAGTAGACCCACAAATCACGTTTTATGTAGACGTCTAGACTCGTTCTAGTATGTGTTATTAAATTTAGCTTCAATTTTTACGTATAATGTGTATGGGCGGAAAAGGGAGGGGGGATTATAGGGAGGAAATACGAAAGGGGGGAATGACATTCTGAGCATATGGTGAAGGGGTGCAAGGGCTAAAAAAGGTTGCGAACCACTGATCTAGTCCTTTAATTACTGTTTCTACTGATACATTTATTCATCTAGTCTTTTAATTACTGTTTTTTTCTGTTACATTTGTTCATATAGACTTTTAATTACTATTTCTACTGATACATTTGTTTATCTATTCTTCATGTTTGTGTCCGCTCGCTATATATATACGTGCTACTTCCACAAGTAGCTGCTAACTTTCGGAGTGTACATGACTGATTTTTGCGTGTGGGTTCGTTTTCCCTATTACCGGGTGTCAAGAGTGAGAGAAGTGGCTGGGTGTTCATAGCCAAGCTTAATGGTCGATGTTGGGCAAGAGAGCCTGGCATATGCCACACATCCAGCTTACGAATGGAGGTGGAGGCAGTCACTGCGGCCTCTCCGCTGAGGAGAATACGAACACCACTACACAGTCGTGATTGTAACTGACTCAGAAAGCATGCTGACGAGGGTGAGGGACGGACAGACTTCGTGCGGAGTGGCTTGCTCGCTTCGGAGTTCACGGCTGACGAACGTATCTTTTCTCTGCATTCCGGTGTGCTGGGAAATGAACAGGCGGATAGATTGGCTGTCTGCAGAACTTGGTGGAGTATGAATACATGACGAGGCAGACGTGGTTGCGGCCTTGTGGCGCACGTGCACACCTCGGAGGAGCAAAGGATTACCCATGGTCTTTCAAGAATGAGACAACGAGGAGTGACGAAGGGATCTGGCAGCGCTCAACGCTCAAGGATAAGGCGAGACGGACTTATAATCAGATTGCACTGGTACTATTAGTGTTGGAACTCTTCGCTGGCTGCTGAGGATGGGACGGAGCACTTAATGGAATGCCTGAATGCTGTGATGTCGTTCCTAAATCAATCAATCAATCAATCCCTATTACCAGTTCCCCCCGCCGTCAGGCGAACCCACTCCGACTTTTGAGGTAATTTACGTCCCCAAGTCAAGGACGAGAAGTCAACATTTTAGTACAACTGAATGGTGTTTTGATTGAACTCACACCCCTCCATTTGTGCATAGGAAGTTTAAAAGGGAGCACATTTATCCTCTCGGCCATGCTGGCCTCCCATTTCCTCATTATCAGGTAGCCCATTGACCTTGTCTTTTAACCACTAGTTTTCCTGATAAATTGGGTGCGGGATGTGGCAGATGGTCGCCAGATGGGTGTATCGGACGTGGGACATCTTGCTTATGACCGAAAAGTTTTCTATGGGAGCGAAGTTCCACAAGGGACATGCTACTGAATGAATAAGTGAATTCCTCATTTACCAATATAAGATAGGTTTATGATAGCATACTTTACACTATCTTCTGTATTGCATTTTTAACACTCTTTTCCCCACTGCAATTGGCAGTGTTCTATTCGCAAATATTTGTCCATATTTCAAATGGCTACTTTTGCCATTTAGTTACTCTGACAGTCAGAGATTTTCGCAGCATATGTCAGTAACCGTTTCGACGTTGATTCTAAGCTTTTCCTAAATTCTATGAGTGCAGCACTTTATCCTTGAATGTATATCTGTTGGTCTGGTTATACATGGACATTGCACCGTGTTTTATGCGACTAGTCGTTAGGGAGTATGATGTCACATATCTGTGGCAAAGGGGATACAGACGCAATTCGTAAACCAGCATATCGCGTACGAAAGACAGCTGCTGGCGATTTGGAAGTAGACCGTTTTGCGTTGGTTTTCATACAGTGCTATAAATGCCAGTCGTTCAGACAGCAATGGCAAACTATTGAACGTAAACTTTCCAAGAAATCACAAACAGCCAAATATTGATGTTCAAAACAATGTTTTCCCGTGATGAATTTGAATAACGAAGACACAAACAATAGATTGCACGATTTATTGCCTGGCATATTTCGCTGCATTTCGTCAGGTACATACTGCAGAAATCACACAACTTACGTGAATTAATTAGATAAATCCTTTAAACTGAAATATACACATGTTCGCACAGTAATGTCGATTGTCTACCACGGTAATTTTAAACTGACTAACATGTCTTTCTGCTTGCACAAGGACGGCTTACGAAGGTTGATTATTATAGCTCCAGCAAACTTTAACAATCGACTACTTTGTGTGTTGAACAACACACGGAAGGCACTGTCTCTTTCAACCACGTGACCGCTCTCGAGCACATGTCTCCCGACCGATGAAGCGGGACTGTTCCGGTGTGTCGGCCTGCCTAGGCTACCATCTTCTGTGTGTAGTATCTTGTCCACCCAATTCGGAATATGTTCCGAAACCCTGCAATATAACTGTCGCTCAGCTCTGCCTATGTAGATGGCCTCGCATCTGCATGTAGATTGGTAAACACAATTTGATTTGGCGTACAAAGCTACAGGTTCTTTTACTACTAGGACTGGGATCGGTGTGTTTCTGTACCTGATGACTAGAGCTGCAGCACAGAATGTTCGCTCGACTGCTGTGGAGAGCCGGTCCCGCAGACGTTGCACTACGTCATATTCTCGGAAGGTTAGCTGGATGAATACCTTGAGTTTAGAGACTGTAGTTACTTCTGATTTCAGTTTGGGCTGTTGGCAGTGGCGCTTTATAAATCCTGTGGAGTACCCATTCAGGTTTAAGGCTGAATATTGATGTGATTGACAGCGACCCTGTAAAGGACATGCAACCAACTTTTTTATGTAGCAGTTTGTTAGTGTCTGGTTACATGGCCTTCATTCAGGGGATACAATTGTAGTCTTTGTTCGAGGAAGTCAGTCATCTTCTATAGTCATGTCGTGTGGCGTGGGTGATCATGTCTGTCCACGGCCTTATGTGGGAGACAGCACTTGATGGGTTTTTGTTAAAAGTAAAGAACCCATCTTCACGAGTTAGTGCCTAGTGGGTATACTGTGCTAGCTCCACATGCTTCCTTAGTGACTCAAAGACTATGGTCAGGAAGATAGAGGTGGAGTGGATCCGAAGACAGTGATTGTTGTCTCTAGGGCTGCTACGGCTGGCAAAAATTAGTTTCATTTTCGTGCTAGGGAATGCGGGTGTTCAAGGAGATGAACAGGTTCCCAGGCTTGCGAGTAAGGCTACTGTGGAGGGCGGACGAGCCATGGACCAGGCTGATATACTGTATGCTCTACGAGAAGAAAGACTTTTGCGAGAACCAGATGATGATTGTGAATCTACAACTACGGTCAAACTGCGAGAACGGCAAGTTAAAAGAGGTGTGGCCAGACAAGAACGCTATGCAGGAAGCCACAGAAGATTAACAAACCAGCACATAACTGGTGTCATGAGTCGCTACACGCTGCGAGATTTACTGAGGAGGGGATCCGAGCACTTATGGACTGAATGGTTCGATGTGCAGTGAGGATGATCTGTCGATTAACTAACTAACTAGCTCCACATGTTTATAGTCCAATCATTACTCGATAGCCGATGCTGATCAGTATCAGCCCGCCGCCTTTCCTAACCAGACCATTTACCAGTATCCATTCTAGGGTGGATCGACCTGGAAGTCCAACTCAGTAAAAATGTTCACGTGTTATGCGTTTCTGTACTTGTGTATGGATACCAGACTTGGACGATGAGCAGACAAGCTGAAAAACGCCTCAAGACTGTGGAAATATGGTTTCTGCAGAATATGCAAAGAATATCATGGACGGACAGAAAACCAATGAGCAAGTCCTCCAAGAGGCAAATTGAAACAGCAAAACTATTAGATAAATTAGTCATAGACGGTCAAATTTTCATTTGCCCACGCTATGAGAAGAAATAAACTAGAGCACTTGCTGACAACTTGCAAGATTGAGGGGGAAAGGACAAGAAGAAGGCAGAGAAGTAAATATCTGGATAACTTGACCACACGGCGTGGTCGGGACAAGAACACAGAGCTGATCCACGACTCTGGTGATCGTGTAGGATGGCGAAATATGACCGCCAATGCTTACTGGCATGGCACATGATGATGATGAACATATGTTTGCGCACCCTTACAATAAAACTCCATAAAACAAACCACTAATTGATTTGAATATGAACGCGTCTGGACGCCAAGATAGTCTTCGGCACAAACAGCAGGAGCTTCTGTACAACCGGCTGGCTGTGACCGGCACCTCTCCATCAGGTCGTAGTACTTTGCAATATTATTAAGGTATTGAGTGCAGTTCGCTGTGGTACGGGACTGAGAAAGACACATGTGATAGATTGTGGTTAATTAGTTTGATAGTCGATATATCATTGCACGTCGAAGTGTTGGTCCATTTGTCATTAGTGCTTAGATCTTCTCTTCAGTATTTCTAGCCACTTAATATTTTCTAATTTGCTTTTTATTTATGCAACTTGCATAGATGGATATCTCTTGAAAAAGCAATCCAATGGTAACTTATTCAAGTCTGTAGGCCAATTCTAAGCTAAGATATTAATGTTTGCGTGTCAGTTTATCATTTAATATGAACAAAGAGGAAAATACTAATTTACTATTTGAGTACTTTGAGAAAGTGTGGCTTAAATACCGAAATCACTGTTTTTAACACATACGCCTTTGTAATTTTACTTATTTGTGAACATAGAGCTTCATTCATTCATTCAGTAGCATGACCTCTGGAGAACCTCGGTCTCATAACAACTTTCCGAAAACTTCTCGGTCATAAGTAAGATGTCCCGCTTCAGATAAACCCATCTGGAAATCATCTGCCACATTCTACACCATTCTTCTCTGTGGCCTTCCTCTTCCTCTCTTCCCATGCATGTACCTTTCAGTTATTGTTCTCTCCAAATGTTCATGACGTTTAAAGTAACCAAAATATTTCAATTTTCTTTGTTTCATCGTCTTCAGTAGCCAACTTTCTTCGATATCACAAAGGACTTAGCAGCCATGTATTACTATTTCTCTCATTGTATAGCAACTGACGACACCAGTTCTGCTTTGGATGACAGTCTGAATTTGGTTTCCAGCAAGGCGCTGTAACTTGACCCCGTTTGATTTAAAGTTTTTGCAGTCTGGTCAAAGTTACAGGATCACCTTCATAACTTGGGTCACTTACTCGTTTGCCTCCATAAGGGATTCAGTATGTCATCTGGGTCCAATGTCCATCCATTTCCCAGCATCCTAGCCAGCGAGCCCCTTTGCTCTTTCGTCATACCTTGGGTCACTTACTCGTTTTGCCTCCCTCAGGACATTCAGGATGTCACCTGAGTCCAATGTCCATCCATTTCCCAGCATCCTAGCCAGCGAGCATATCTGCTCCTTCGTTTCCTCCTATACCCACAAGCTCTAGCACAAGAATGAAAGAGATAATATTCAATCTGGACTCCTCAGTGATTCAAACCATTGCCTTCTGACCTAGGCCATCTAGATCTTTCTTAGCATACTCATGGGGTCGCTGAGATAACATACTTGGTTGCACATCTGTGTCTGCAGCCACGCCATTGCCCTTGTCCCTGCCTTGACCTTCAGAGTTAAAATGCTCGTGGTCACGATTATAGGTCCGCTGTCTTCTCTTGCAGTTCTTCCTACACCTGGGCCGTGAAAGCCCGTGAACTTAGCACAACTGACCCATCCGTCTGGATTATTATATCACCCTAGGAAGAATGTTCATAAATTAAGTTGTTCTTGTAGATGGATTCAGTATGTGATAAATAATTTACATATGATAGCAAGAGAAACAGGGTAAATGGATTCAGGATGTGATAAATAATTTACATATGACAGCAACAGAGACGGTGTATCTGGTATCTGACAGCAAAAGAGACAGTGTAGATGGATTTAGTATGTCAAAAATAATTTACACATGACAGCAACAGAGACAGAGTAGATGGATTCAGGATGTGATAAATAATTTACATATGACAGCAACAGAGACAGGGTAGATGTATTTAGTATGTTATAAATAATTTACACATGACAGCAACAGAGGCTGGGTTTATGGATTCAGGATGTGATACATAACTTAATGTGACAGCAACAGAGACTGGGTTGATGGATTAAGGATGTGATAAATAACTAAATGTGACAGCAACAGAGACTGTGTTGATGTATTCAGGATGTGATAAATAATTTACATATGACAGCAGCAGGGACAGGGTAGATGGATTCAGGATGTGATAAATAATTTACATATGACAGCAGCAGAGACAGGGTAGATGGATTCAGGATGAAGTCAATAATTTACATATGACAGCAGCAGAGACAGGGTAGATGGCTTCAGGATGTGATAAATAATTTACATATGACAGCAGCAGAGACAGGGTTGATGGATTCAGGATGTGATATAACAGCAGCAGGGACAGGGTAGATGGATTCAGGATGTGATAAACAATTTACATATGACAGCAGCAGAGACCGAGTATCTGGGATTTGACAGTAGCAGAGACTGTGTTGATGGATTCAAGATGTGATAAATAATTTACATATGACAGCAGCAGAGACACGGTAGATGGATTCAGGATGTGATAAAAAAATTACATATGACAGCAGCAGAGACAGGGTAGATGGATTCACGATGTGATATAACAGCAGCAGGGACAGGGTAGATGAATTCAGGATGTGATAAATAATTTACATATGACAGTAGCAGAGACAGGGTAGATGAATTCAGGATGTGATAAATAATTTACACATGACAGCAGCAGGGACAGGGTAGATGAATTCAGGATGTGATAAATAATTTACATATGACAGCAGCAAAGACCGAGTATCTGGGATTTGACAGTAGCAGAGACTGTGTTGATGGATTCAGGATGTGATAAATAATTTACATATGACAGCAGCAGAGACAGGGTAGATGGATTCAGGATGTGATAAATAATTTACATATGACAGCAGCAGAGACAGGGCAGATGGATTCATGATGTGATAAATAATTTACATATGACAGCAGCAGAGACAGGGTAGATGGATTCAGGATGTGATAAATAATTTACATATGACAGCAGCAGGGACAGGGTAGATGGATTCAGGATGTGATATAACAGCAGCAGGGACAGGGTAGATGGATTCAGGATATGATAAATAATTTACATATGACAGCAGCAGAGACCGAGTATCTGGGATTTGACAGTAGCAGAGACTGTGTTGATGGATTCAAGATGTGATAAATAATTTACACATGACAGCAGCAGAGACAGGGTAGATGGATTCAGGATGTGATATAACAGCAGCAGGGACAGGGTAGATGAATTCAGGATGTGATAAATAATATACATATGACAGCAGCAGAGACAGGGTAGATGGATTCAGGATGTGATATAACAGCAGCAGGGACAGGGTAGATGAATTCAGGATGTGATAAATAATTTACATATGACAGCAACAGAGACAGGGTAGATGAATTCAGGATGTGATAAATAATTTACATATGACAGCAGCAGAGACAGGGTAGATGGATTCAGGATGTGATATAACAGCAGCAGGGACAGGGTAGATGAATTCAGGATGTGATAAATAATTTACATATGACAGCAGCAGAGACAGGGTAGATGAATTCAGGATGTGATAAATAATTTACATATGACAGCAGCAGAGACAGGGTAGATGAATCCAGGATGTGATAAATAATTTACATATGACAGCAGCAGAGACAGGGTAGATGAATTCAGGATGTGATAAATAATTTACATATGACAGCAGCAGAGACCGAGTATCTGGGATTTGACAGTAGCAGAGACTGTGTTGATGGATTCAGGATGTGATAAATAATTTACATATGACAGCAGCAGAGACAGGGTAGATGGATTCAGAATGTGATAAATAATTTACATATGACAGCAGCAGAGACAGGGTAGATGAATTCAGGATGTGATAAATAATTTACATATGACAGCAGCAGAGACAGGGTAGATGAATTCAGGATGTGATAAATAATTTACATATGACAGCAGCAGGGACAGTAGATGAATTCAGGATGTGATAAATAATTTACATATGACAGCAACAGAGACGGTGTATCTGGCATTTGACAGCAACAGAGACAGTACATCTGTCACATGATAGCTACATTTGGAAAGACTTCCAAATTTCTACACACGCGAAGATACTGACACCTGTCTTTATCAATCAGGTACCATCTTCACAGTGAAGGTTGGCTGCAGAGGATCTCCAATACTGTTTGTCTCTCGCCCTGACTGTACATTCTGTCAGACTGATGTTCGTTCATCTCTAGATGTTATCTTCCCACTTATAACTTGTATCTTGTATTTAATCTTGTATTGTTGTCTACCTCTTGCTCGTTTGCCGTCAACCTCGCCCTTCAGTATGGTTTTAATAAGACTTTTATGTATTTTAACATGGCCGAAATATACGACATATTCTTCTGTATATCCACACCTCCAAGGCCTCTATTCGACTTTCTAATTGCTTGATTTTTGTCCAGGCTTCCGCGCCATACAGTAGTGTTGAATATACATAACATCTGACCATTCTCATTTTTAATGCGTTGTTAATCTCTCTAGATGTTAACACTGATTTCATGATGTTGTAAGCATTTTTGGCCGTTCCTATTCTCCTTTTGAGTTCTGTTTCACTTCTGCCATCATCTATCATTACATGTCCAAGATAGGAGAAACTTGTTACTTGTTATATTATCTCCCCGTTTACGTTGATGTTCATTGATGGCGTCTCCTTTCCATTGCTAATTATCAAGATTATCAAGAAGATAGAGATGGGGTGGATCCGAAGAGAGTGGTGGCTGTCTCTGGAGCGGGCTTGGCTGGCTAAGATGAGTTTCATTTTCGTGCCAGGGCATGCGGGTGTGCAAGGAAGTGAGCGTGCTGACAAGCTCGCAGGTAAGGTTACTGTGGAAGGCGGACGCGCCATGGACCAGGCTGACATTATGAATGCTTTACGAGAAGTAAATCGTTCGCAAGAACCAAGTGATGATTGTGAATCTACAGCCATGGACAAGATGCGAGAATAGCAAATTAAAAGATGTGTGGCCAAACAAGAACACTACGCAGAAAGCCCAAGACGATTAATAAACCAACACAGGACTGGTGTCGTTAGCCGCTACACGCTGTGGGATTTACTGAGGAAGGTATCCGAGCACTTATGGACTGAATGGTTCAACGTGCAGTGATGATGATCTGTCGACTAACTAACTAACTATCTAACTAACTATTTCTAATTATCATAGTTTTGGGGTGTGCGTGCGTGCGTGCGTACGTGCGTGCGTGCGTGTGTGTGTGTGTGTGTGTGTGTGTGTGTGTGTGTGTGTGTTTCTTGTTAATATCTATCCTGCATTCTGCACATCTAACTTATGAGAGTTAAAGACTGAATTCGAATTTTCGAGAAGGGACTAAATATACTACTCATAATTTCATTTTGTAGTCTCATTTACATGTTGACTTCTCGTTTAGAAACCAATAGCAAACTTTTTTTTTAAGTTGCATATCCCTTACATGACGTTGCAGTCAACACCAGCATTTTTCCGCTTTTGCTGATGTTCTTGGCAAGCTTACTCTCAGTAGTTTGTCATTGTTTTCTGAGCTACCGGCTCACATATCCCCAAGTAACCAACGCGACGCGATCCTCTGCCGACACTCGCGCAGCTGTGTTCCTCACCTATATACGGGATTACGGAGAAAGTCGTTAACCTCTTCGCCAGGGAGTCCGGCAATAGCAAACTGCTGAACGTAAAATTGCATGTTAACTCACAAACTGTCAATATAGGTTTTATTATTATAATAAATAGGAAAATCTTCGAAGCAAAGGAAATGTGGTTCCTGAGACGAATGTTCCGAATTCCTTGGACTGCCAGAGTAACTAGCAACGACTGCCTGAAACAGGCTAATGACACTAGAACATTATACATAACTATAGGAAAGAAACAAACAGCTTTCTTGGGTCACGTGATGAGAAAAGAAGTATTGGAGAAAACTGTGACAGCAGGAAAGATCTGCGGGAAAATAAGCAGAAGCGTGTCTTGATAAATGATGCTGTTTTTACTAAGATGGTGGCATAGGTGAATGAGTTGATCCAGAGCACCAAGAACCTGTACCAGTAGAAAGACATGAACGCCTATGTCAGATGGCAAGACACAAGATGGCGGTGATGATTATATATTATTGTTGTTGTTGTCTTTGTTTTTATCATCCATGTATGTGGCAAAGGGGTTATGGACGCAATTCATAATCCCTCATGCCGAGTTCGAAACAAAATTGTGGGGCATTTGGCAGCACGCCGCCCAACGTTAGTTTTCATATAATGATATGAGTGCCTGTCGTTCAGAAAGCAATGATAAACTATTGAACGTAATCTTGCTAAGAAATCACAAACAGTCAAGAAATGCTGGAGTTGACAGAGACGTCTTGTAAAGGAATGCAAATAACCTGTATTACCATTATTGTTGTAATACAGGGTGTTTGTAAAGTCTCATTAAACTTTGTACTACCATTATTGTTGTAATACAGGGTGTTTGTAAAGTCTCATTAAACTTTGTATGTAAAACAACTGCTTCTTGGAGAGGATGCTTTCCGTTTGCAAGACATACAACATACTCTCCTACAAACAGCTGTGCAACAAAGTGTAGTGAGACTTTACAAACACCCTGTATAATATTAGCTTGATACATTTCCAGATTTCTCCCGCCCAACTCGCCGTGGAAGCAGATCATCATGAGTACAAAGCGAGCAGGCTTGATCTCGGACATCCCAACAGAGGGATTCGTCAACAAGCGAGTGGAAGTACTTCTTTCGCCGTCCCAAAGTGAAATCGAATCACAGATTGCCTGCGCTGATCCATTGTGTAAATGATGTTTGTCACAATGTTCTTTATCATAACTGAGTGACATGGTCGTTTCTAGGGTTTTAATGTTCCTTGTATGTCACTATAGAGTGTAAGTAGATCTAGCCACCTGTCTCACAATGCAACTCACCCCAGTAGTACACATCCATCAGTCAGTGAACAAGATTGATTTTGCGCACATAATCCTTTAATACAGAAAGAACACGGACAAACGGAACATAACTCTATATCCAGAAACAATATAATCCATAGAATATCTATATCCTCCTCACGGCTTAACACGCACACATCACTGTCTTCTCAAGGCCTGCTTAATCTCAATTCCCAAGGACAGTTATCCAGCTCCTATCCACGGCTGGACCTCACACAATACAACCCACACACTGGGTCTAGCCTCCACTAATATCCAACCCACTTTGGGTTCAGACCTCCATTAATTATACAACCCACTTTGGGTTCAGCCTCCCTTAACTATACAACCCCACTGGGTTTTAGGCCTGCATTCAAAACTCGGAGAACAGCACAACACAGGACGGAGCTGTCTTTCTCACTCCGCTTCTATCCTTCGACTCCTGCCCCGCTGGGAGTCTAAACATCAACTGTCTCAAGCGACCCGACACTCAGTCGGTCCCAGCTTCAACTGCCCTCAAGTCTCCTGCCTTCACACAAAACTAAACTCTCTCTCTCTCTCTCTCTCTCTCCATCCACCCTGGGGGTCTGCACGCACCCTCACCATTATTTCTCATGGCTGGTTGTTTTTCTCATAGCCCGGCTACAAGTCACTCACCTCAATGTCAATGACCCACGCATATGTCATTACCCCCCTCTTAAAGGAAAACATATTGCCTGGGTAGCCCTAAGTATGACTCCATCTTACTTTAGCTACCTCACTAAATAATACTTCAAGTAGTCATAGTACACTTCCATATTACCAACACATCAATACCACCAACTTTCCATCTTGTTTACCCATGCATGAGCTAATACATGGCATAATAATCCATATAATATAGAAAAGCATTATATTTATGTACCCGCAGGTCTATTAATATCTTCCATAACACACGACCTATGTCACTTTACTAATAATTGTTCCATGAATACATGTCGAGGCGCTGCATTGCCTCTGTCTTCCATCAACTATCTGGAGAGTTTGTGTACCGACCATATATCAGGTGGTTCTTTTCTTGCATGAACCCACCTCTAATTCCTATCGATGCTGTGTCTACCCTTCATGTACCCATGCCTCATGTTTCCTATAGCTTTAAAATATCTTTTTGCTAATCCTAACCCTGGTTCAATTATGTTGTTAACACTGTTTTGAACTGCGTTAACATTGCTATCTGCATATTGTACCGTTACACTGGAGTCTCTGTTTAGTCTGACCTCTTTATTAAATCCTGACCAATATACCTGGCATCCTGCTCTCTGCTGCTTACGCCTTACTCCTATGTGCCCTGCACCTGCACTATCCTGAGCTGTTCTAGTATATCGGTCTCTATGTGCTAAGGGTACCACTCCTTGCCTACGCCTGGTTTTGTCATCTGAAAACCAACGAGTGAGAATATTGTTCTTCATTTCAAAGCACCCTCTACCCTTCTTTGATTGCCTATGTCTCACTTTATTTTCTACGTTACTACACCCTTGGAAACATTTGTCCAGAGTATTATCTTTTCTTTGGGATTCCCTACAGCTATATTTGAGATCCATTCTCACCTACTCAGCTGTCCTATCCTTGTCCTCTGTGTCTACTTCAAGTGCCTCTTTTTCTTCAGCTATACTTTCTAATTTAGGTTTTCTTTTGGTAACTACCTCGTTACTACTTAAACTATGTTTCTGGTCCCAATAAACTACTTCTTCTTCTGTACAATCTTTAACTCCTGGAACATTTCCTATGATCAGATCTGCCACTGGTGAGTCTAGAACACACGGTGTCACTCTTCCTGTGATATATGGTGTTTTCACTGTTATCACGGCTACTGGGTAGAATTCTATTGTCCCATTAAATGTTATGCATCTAATCTTATTCCCTGTGTAATCCGAGGGATGCACTAAAGTCTTTCCAACTCCGATGGATGTAATTCCGGAATCCCTAATCGTTAACGCTGGCCTATCATTAACAAACCCATGATGCATCTTCAAACATCCTTCGTAATGCACTACTGATCCTGCCTTAACTGTGTTAGTTAGTCTTTCCTCTTGAGCCTAAGGCGGCGCATAGGGCAGAAGTCCTGTCTCTCCATGCCTGGCGGTTCGCTGCTATCTGTTGTAGATCTTGGATATTTACTTGGCCATTGAATGAGCCTTCTCTAATGATGGTTCTACGCAGGGTCTCTCTTGGTCTTCCCCGTTTTCTTTTCCCTACCGGTGACCATATGAGGGCTTGGTAGGGGAGTCTTGTCTTGTCCATTCTGAGTACATGGCCGATGTAGTTCCAACGGCGTCTTCTTATGAAATTGGATACTGTATCTTGCTTAGTCTCTTGTCTTATTTGCGAATTGGTTCTGAAGTCTGTCCAGTGGATGTTTAGAAGTCTTCTAAGACATTTGTTCTCAAAATTGTCTAATTTTTTATCTAAAGCTACCGTTGATTTCCAACTTTCACATCCATACGTTAACACTGGAATCACACAAGAGTTGAAGATTTTAAGTTTTGTGTGTATGCTGAGTGTCTTTGACTTCCAGATGTTTGACAGTTTGTTGAAGGCACTAGATGCCAGTGCGATTCTAGTTGATATTTCTGGTGTTGAGTCCCCTGTGGATGTCATTTTGCTTCCTAGGTATGTGAAGCTGTTGACTTTTTCAAGAACGTAGCTGTTCAATTTGGTCTCATCTGAACTGTTGGTAAGATCAATAGTCTTTGTTTTTGTGGTGTTAATTTGGAGACCAATTTGCCCTGAAACATTTTGGAGGTGGTTTATTTTCTCTTGAGCATCCGGATGTGTTGAACTCAAAAGCACTATGTCGTCGGCAAAGTCCAGGTCTTCTAGAATTTTGTCAACCCAATGAATACCCATATTTGTGTTGCTTGTGCATTTAATTATAATTAACTTTATAAAATACTTAATACTTTTTAAATTATAATTAACTTAACTGTGTGACCACACATTAAGACCAGTTCACTGTCTTTATCAAACAGAGGTTTGTATCCACTACAACTCTCCTTGTTAAATGTTTCAATTACTTGCGCTGAATTTGAGTGCTCTGTTTCTCCCATCCTACACTCATAGCTGAAATGGTTCTTTTTTCCACATTTAAAACAGATGATCTCCTTTTTCCTGTTATTCGTAGGCTCACTCTGTGGTTGTGCATCACACTGTGCTGCCTTATGTCTCCAGCTCCGACAATTCCAACATCCAGCATGACTATTTAGACGTCTCTGAAAAATCCCCTTTTGTATGGGTACCGTCCTGCTCTGCCAAGAAAACCATTATCTTGAGGTTCTTGCTGCTCACATTTCTGTGCCGAATCCACACTCTTCGACCTCGGTCTGATCCCAGGATTCTGATCCTGTTTCGTGTACACTGCACAGACTATTTCCTCATCAATCTGTCTGCCTATAGATCTATTGGGATGTGCGGTCATGTAATTTTGCCCTAATTGAGACATTATGTCTATGTCCTTTGGCTTACGTTCTTCAAAGAACGCCACTAAATTAGTATTGCATGAAGATAATACTTTGTCTCTTAACATTAAATCTACTAACCTATTAAAATCTTTCCCTACTTCTGCAAGCTCCATCCATTTCTTAAATGTGTTCTTAACTGTATTGACAAGATCTGTAAAATCCTGATTTGTCTCTGACCCTAATTGTCTAAACTTTGTTCTGTATCCATGCTCAGTTAGTTGGAACTTCGTAAGCAAACGTTGACGCAAAATAGTATAGTTGTTTCTTTCTTCCAAAGGTAAATTAAACATGGTATCTAGGGCCTTACCCGTCAGAAACTCGCCCAGTTTAATAGGATACTCGCCTTCTGGGACGCCTAACGCTTTCGCCGATGCCTCGAATCTTCCCAGATAAGCTTCAAGACTATCACGGTCTGTAAAGTATGGCAGTTTTAGTCTCTGTGAGGAATAGGAAGGTCTTCTGCTTTCTTAACTTTGACCCTTAGATGCAAATTCTAACTTTTTTTATAACAATATCCGCTTCCATCTTAACCTTCTCATTCTCGATTTCCACCGCATTTGTTTGTTTTAACTTTTCAAGTTCCAGTTGTGTCATTTCTAGTTTCAATTGTGTCTTTTTCTCTTCCTGTAGACGCTTGTTTTCCATTTCAGCTAACTTTACTTCCTGTAGGCGTTGAGCTTTCGCTAACTTTTCTTCCTGTAGGCGTTTTTGTTGTTCCATTTCAGCTAACTTCTCTTCCTGTAGGCGTTTTGCCTCGCGTTCATTATGCCTCTCCTCTCTTTCCCAGTGCTGAACTTCTTTCAATTTTGCTTCTGCAAACTCCTGTAACTCTTTACCCTTCAGGCCTAACCGTTCACCTGCTTCAATATATTCCATTAAAGTAGGCATCTTGTACTTGTGGACCCGTTGCTGTCTGTCCGTAAACTATAAATATAAAGACTCTGCTGCTAGTCTTTGTGTACCTTCCCTAAGTACACCACCACTCACTGTGTGCGTAAATTCGTAGTACTAATAATATCACTCTGTACTCACCCAGTCACTCTACAAGCACTAGGTAGTGAGGGGGGGGGAATATTACTTATACTCCCTCATATATATATATATATATATATATATATATATATATATATATATATATATATATATATATATATATATATATATATATATATCGCAAATAGCTGTAGAAAATTTCTGGAAATATTGTTAAACATACATATATATACATATTACAAACGAATGAATGATAACAATAAGTGGTGTCTATAAAACGCTAGCCGCACAAGCTGAGTATACGGAGACGGTGATCACAAAGAAATAAACCACAGTAACATCCACAAGCTTAGTGTAGGGACGACCACAGTGCGCGTAATATATATAAACTGACACACGAAAACAGTCTATATAGCAGATTTAGTCGCAAGAGTTACAAAATAACACATATATACTCAAAGAAATAAAATATCATACATAAAAATAATAAGAAGACAAGAAGGAATCTCAAATCAATAATATACACAGATTTGACGCAATACACCACGGCTCTAGATATTGGTTAGGACCACAATGCCAATGCACACCACGCTAACTTTTTAGCGTTGTCCTTACAAAAATATCGTAAGCACCAGAAAGAACCACGTTTTGCAACGCCTATCCTGATTTAGATAGAAATTGCAAAAAATGCCTACCCAACAACTACATGTAATAACATATACATATATAGATACACAAACAATAAAGACAGTTAGAATGATGAGAGCAAACAAAGTGTCCAAATGGTTGGCCGACAATAATGTACTTATTAACCAATCGCCAAAAGTTATTATTTTGTTTTTAATAGTTTTCCACAATATGTTGGAAATTTCTGTTGGTAAATGTTCCGAAATGTCTACGACGCTAGATTCCAAAACGACTTATTGTTTTGTTGAGTGGTTACTGAATTTCACGTGGTGATCACAAGTTCCAACTGTCGAAAAAGTTGAAGGTGATAGTAATTATCCAAACTGTTCTGTCTCGACACAGTCCGTAACGTTATTGTGCTTTCCCTGGACGTGGTGACACCAAAGTAATAATCAAAACGTCTTTATACCTTTGTTGCGGAGATGACGCTTTGTTGTATCATCTATTAGGATTCACATTAACCAACCAGGTTCAACAAACACAATGGCCACAAATGTCCAACGTATTCAATCTGTATATAGATACTTTTTTTGCGAAGAAATGCGACCATTCTAGTGATGACGGCACTTGATAGTCTATTGTAGCATGTTTGCTTCGTGATATGATGACGACAGTAGAACAGTTCAACAAAGACGAAACATAAAGTCTGGTTTTCGTTCAAAACAACTTGTTTATCCAGTTCTCCTACGGAAAATTTTAGTCACTTTCCAGCGTCCATGACCTTGAACACGCAGGTCAACCTCAGTCAGTACCTCAGTACTCTTTGTCACAATAATACACACTTAATCTGTCTGTAAACTGACCGGAGACTTTTTCCGTCATACACAACACTTCACTGTCCTCGTAAACAGCGCTGACCCTTTGTCAGTCCGAACTTGATTCTGCTGTTTTTATCCTTCTTGAATTCAGCGTCCCCCACACATTAGACGTGAATATGTTACGGGCAAAACAAAATTTCTCCAATATTCTTGGTCAATTCGCCCCACCCTTCCTTTTCGTGCGGCCGAAACTCTTGACCTGTCGACTTGCGACCATACAGTGCGTTTGCCTCGCCACACACACATGTCTTCAACGCGCACAGGACTGACCCGCTCCTGTCGCAACTTTTCACCTGTGCTGTTCGCTTGACCTATAAACACAAGCGCCTGTCTGCGTTAATTCTCTGGCGTCCCCGCTAGCTTCAGCAATACTGCCTGGTCTCAAATTTACCTGTCGTGCCCTTCATGTTAACTGTCTGTTATCTGTGGTGTTCGATCCTGTCTTCGTCACACCCACACACACCTGTCAGAATATCGTCCAGCTAGTATCCTAGCGCCGACTTTTTGTGCCGCTGTTTTGTCTGCTCACCAATTCTCACCCAGGCGCAAATCGTGTCTTTATACCGTGGATACGCTCCCCTGTCCACCTCTCTCTCTCTCTCTCTCTCTCTCTCTCTCTCTCTCTCTCTCTCTCTCTCTCTCTCTCTCTCTCTCTCTCTCTCTCTCTCTCTCTCTCTCTCTCTCTCTCTCTGAGTGAGAAATGTTATTTTTACCTGGTTTCTTGTGAACTCTGTATTACTTCTCGGACACTTTTGGCATTGACCGTCTACTGAAAATGGTGTTTATTCCTTGTGCCATAATTGTCGTTGTAATTTGGCATCCGACTAATGTCTCTGACCTTAGGATCCTCTCTAATCGACGAGTTCACAGATAAACAGAATGACAACATTGTCTATATTGTTCTTGATCGGACGTAGCCTCCCAGATAATGTCACAATGTTCTTTATCATAACTGAGTGACATGGTCGTTGTCTAGGGTTCAATGTTCTTTGTATGTCACTATGGAGTGTAAGTAGAGCTAGCCACCTGTCTCACAATGCAACTCACCCCAGTAGTACACATCCATCAGTCAGTGAACAAGATTGATTTTGCGCACATAATCCTTTAATACAGAAAGAACACGGACAAACGGAACATAACTCTATATCCAGAAACAATATAATCCATAGAATATCCATATCCTCCTCACAGCTTAACACGCACACATCACTGTCTTCTCAAGGCCTGCTTAATCTCAATTCCCCAGGACAGTTATCCAGCTCCTATCCACGGCTGGACCTCACACAATACAACCCACACCCTGGGTCTAGCCTCCACAACTATCCAACCCACTTTGTGTTCAGACCTCCCTTAACTATACAACCCCCACTGGGTTTTAGGCCTGCATTCAAAACTCGGAGAACAGCACAACACAGGACGGAGCTGTCTTTCTCACTACGCTTCTATCCTTCGACTCCTGCCCCGCTGGGAGTCTAAACATCAAATGTCTCAAGCGACCCGACACTCAGTCGGTCCCAGCTTCAACTGCCCTCAAGTCTCCTGCCTTCACACAAAACTAAACTCTCTCTCTCCCCATCCACCCTGGGGGTCTGCATCACCCTCACCATTATTTCTCATGGCTGGTTGTTTTTCTCGTAGCCCGGCTACAAGTCACTCACCTCAATGTCAATGACCCAGGCATATGTCAATGTTATATGTTCTGTTATTATTAATGTTATTTGCCCTCTTATTATTGATGATATATGCCCTGTTATTATTGATGATATGTGTCATCCTGTTATTATTGATGTTACATGTCCTGTTATTATTGATGTTATATGTCCTGTTGTTATTATTGATGTTATATGTCCTGTTATTATTGATGCTATATGTCCTGTTATTATTTATGTTATATGTCCTGTTGTTGTTATTGATGTTATATGTCCTGTTGTTATTATTGATGTTATATGTCCTGTTATTATTGATGTTATATGTCCTGTTGTTATTATTGATGTTATGTTTCCTGTTATTATTGATGTCATATGTCCTGTTATTATTGATGTTATATATCCTGTTATTATTGATGTTATATGTCCTGTTGTTGTTATTGATGTTATATGTCCTGTTGTTATTATTGATGTTATATGTCCTGTTATTATTGATGCTATATTTCCTGTTATTATTGATGTTATATGTCCTGTTATTATTGATGTTATATGTCCTGTTATTATTGATGTTATATGTCCTGTTGTTGTTATTGATGTTATATGTCCTGTTGTTATTATTGATGTTATATGTCCTGTTATTATTGATGTTATATGTCCTGTTGTTATTATTGATGTTATATGTCCTGTTATTATTGATGTCATATGTCCTGTCATTATTGATGTTATATGTACTGTTATTATTGATGTCATATGTCGTGTCATTATTGATGTTATATGTCCTGTTATTATTGATGTTATATGTCCTGTTGTTGTTATTGATGTTATATGTCCTGTTGTTATTATTGATGGTATATGTCCTGCTATTATTGATGTTATATGTCCTGCTATTATTGATGTTACATGTCCTGTTATTATTGATGTTATATGTCCTGTTTTTATTGATGTTATATGTCCTGTTATTATTGATGTTATATGTCCTGTTTTTATTGATGTTATATGTCCTGCTATTATTGATGTTACATGAACTGTTATTATTGATGTTATATGTCCTGTTTTTATTGATGTTATATGTCCTGTTATTATTGATGGTTATTATTGATGTTATATGTCCTGTTGTTATTATTGATGTTATAGGTCCTGTTGTTATTATTGATGTTATATGTTCTGTTGTTATTATTGATGTTATATGTCCTGTTATTATTGATGTTATATTTCCTGTTATTATTGATGTTATATGTCCTATTATTACTGATGCTATATGTCCTTTTATTATTGATGTTATATGTCCTGTTAATATTGATGGTATATGTCCTGCTATTATTGATGATATATGTCCTGTTATTATTGATGTTATATGTCCTGTTATTATTCCTATGTAAAAACTGTCAAAATCTGTTATCTATTGCCTATATAGTACCTTCTTCCCCGTAATCCCGTTTATCCACGTAGGATCTCGCAGCGCGCGAGAATCTCGCCGCGTTGGTGACTTACGGGATAAGTGAGCCGGCCGCTCAGGAAGCAATGGCAAACTACTGAGCGTAATCTTGCCAATAATTCAACAACAGCAGTAAAATGCTGATGTTGACAGCAATGTCCTGTAAAGGATATGCGGAAAAAAATATATAGTACCTTGCTATGTAGGACGGGGGAGGGGGGGGGGGGGGGGGGGGGGGGGGGGGGGGGTCTTGAACCTGATAAATTAAGACCGCCTGGTTTGTGCAGTCGCTCGCCACGAACTATGCAAGTTAGAAAGTTAGAGTGTTTTTGTTTCCCCCCCCCCCCCCCCCCCCCCCCCCCCACTCCCGACAGAAAAAATCCACACCTTACCAAGGATTCGAACTCGGGTCTCCCGAAGGAGGAGCCGTCATTATAGTCAGCTAGCCGCTCCTCACATGATTCTTAGGTAACAGCAAAATAATAATGAGATACATACACGACATAAGGAATATCGGTTGGTGGACATGATGTCAACATCCAGCGTCTTGCTGGTGACGAGGTTTTGGTTGGTGAAAATGAAACGCATTTACAAGAAATGGTAGACACAATTTCAGTAGGAAGTCGAAACAAGGGATTATTAGTCTGAATAACAGAAAAACAGAAGTAATGCTTATTGCAAAGCAAAAGTGTATACCAAAAGGAAAAATCAATGTGAATGGAATCGATCTGAAGCAAGTCGATGTGTTTACGTATTTTGGTGCTTTAATAACAGTAGATGGAAGATTAAGGAGGTTGTTATACGGTTGCCAAGGTTTCTTGGCAAGTTTTGCATATAGATAAAACTACTGTGGAGAACGAAATATATGTTAATGAGGAAAAATTGTAGGTGGTGGAAAATTTCGAATAACTTGGGTCATTGGTTACCAACAACGGTGACACAATGAAAGAAATTAAAAGACGAATGTCTATTGCTCTTGAGAGACTAAAACAACTGAATAAATTGTGGAGTGGGACAGATAGAACTACACAAATTAGATTTTTAAGAGCATATATCTTTCCCATTGCAACATACGCCTGTGAGACCTGGACAATTACTAAACAAGCTGAACAGCGCATAAATACCTTTGAATATAAATGTTATAGACGATTCTAAGAATATCTTGGATAAAGATAAGAACAAATGCATTCATACTTAAAGAGCTGAATATTGATGAAGGTTGGCTATTAAGGACGATTTTTTTAAAAAAATTGAAATATGTTGGTCACTTGATAGGTCACGACAGTTTGTAGAGAACAAAATAAAGGGGTATATGTCTGGGAAGAGAGGAAGAGGAATGCCAAAGAGAAGATGGGTGCAAGATGTGGCGGATGATCTCCAGATGACTGTATCGGATGCGGAACACCTTGCTTATGAATGAGAGGTTTTCCGGAAGGTTGTTATGGGAGAGAGGTTCTGCAAAGAACATGCTACTGAATGAATGAATGAATGAATGAATGGTATAAGGTTGGTTGGTATTTCATTCGCTCGTTGATTCGTTCGCTCGTTAGTTAGCTAGTTGCTTGGCCGGTTTGTTCGACGGCTGTTTGGTTGGTCGGTCGGTTTATTCGTTGGTTAGTTGCTTCCATATTTGGTTGGCTCTCTCTCTCTCTCGCTCTCTCTCTCTCTCTCTCTCTCTCTCTCTCTCTCTCTCTCTCTCTCTCTCTCTCTCTCTCTCTCTCTCTCTCTCTCTCTCTCTCTCTCTCTCTCTTTCTCTTTTTCTCAAACAACATTCTGGTTTTTATTTTACAGATGTCGAGGAGATCCGTAAAGAGGTTGAAACTATGCAGTTGTTGACAAAAGAGAAGATACGTGGCCGTTCTTTAACAGGCAAGGATAGTTCCTAGATTTTAATAGTCTGTACAGACAGGACGGGAGTCTTCGGGAGTCTCCGTGGCGAAGTGATCAAGCCGTTTAACTCGGGCTCCGAAGGTTGTGGGTTCAATTCCGGGCCGCGTCGGTTCACGAGTGAAATTTTTCGGAGAATCCCGTGGGTCGTCGCTAGAGCTACGGAGTTCGTCCTTTATGCGACGCTTTCCGCGCTACGGAAAGAGACCGAGCCATATGGGATAAAACCCGGTGCAATGAAGTCGACCCTGTCGACTTTTAAGCGACAGACAGGACGTCTGTGTATTAAAGGGTATAGTCTGTACCGATAAGACGTCTGTGAATTAAAGTGTATAGCCTGTAATCACATGACGTCTGCGCATTAAAGTGTATAGTCTGTACCGACAGGACGTCTGTGTATTAAAGGATATAGTCTGTTGTGTATAAAACGGTATAGTCTGTACTAGGACATATGTGTATGATGCAATCTCATCTGTACTGACAAGACGTCTGTGTATTAGCATGTGCTGAACGGACGTCTATGTATGAAACAATCTCATCTACACTGACTGGACGTCTGTGTATGAAATAATCTCATCTGTACTGACTGGACGTCTGTGTATGAAATAATCTCAAGTGTACTGACAGGACGTCTGTGTATGAAACAATCTCATCTGTACTGACAGGACGTCTGTGTATGAAACAATCTCATCTGTACTGACTGGACGTCTGTGTATGAAACAATCTCATCTGTACTGACAGGACGTCTGTGTATGAAACAATCTCATCTGTACTGACAGGACGTCTGTGTATGAAACAATCTCATCTGTACTGACAGGACGTCTGTGTATGAAACAATCTCATCTGTACTGACAGGACGTCTGTGTATGAAACAATCTCATATGTACTGACAGGACGTCTGTATATGAAACAATCTCATATGTACTGACAGGACGTCTGTGTATGAAACAATCTTATCTGTACTGACAGGACGTCTGTGTATGAAACAATCTCATCTGTACTGACAGGACGTCTGTGTATGAAACAATCTCATCTGTACTGACAGGACGTCTGTGTATTAAAAGGTCTAGCATGTGCTGAACGGACGTCTATGTATGATACAATCTCATCTGTACTGACATGACGTCTGTGTATGATATAATCTCATCTGTACTGACAGGACGTCTATGTATGAAACAATCTCATCTGTACTGACAGGACGTCTGTGTATGAAACAATCTCATCTGTACTGACTGGACGTCTGTGTATGAAACAATCTCATCTGTACTGACAGGACGTCTGTGTGAATCAATCTCATCTATACTGACAGGACGTCTGTGTGTGAAACAATCTCATCTGTACTGACAGACGTCTGTGTATGAAACAATCTCCTCTGTTACTGACAGGACGTCTGTGTATGAAACAATCTCATCTGTACTGACAGGACGTCTGTGTATGAAACAATCTCATCTGTACTGACTGGACGTCTGTGTATGGAAACAATCTCATCTGTACTGACAGGACGTCTGTGTATGAAAACAATCTCATATGTACTGACAGGACGTCTGGATATGAAACAATCTCATATGTACTGACATGACGTCTGTGTAGGAAACAATCTTATCTGTACTGACAGGACGTCTGTGTATGAAAAAATCTCATCTTGGTACTGACAGGACGTCTGTGTATGAAACAATCTCAATCTGTACTGACAGGACAGTGCTGTGTATTAAAAGGTCCTAAGCATGTGGCTGAACGGACGGTCTAATGTATGATACAATCTCATCTGTACTGACAGGACGTACTGTGTATGATATAAATCTCATCTGTACTTACTGGACGGCTATGTATGAGATACAAATGCTCATCCTGTACTGACAGGACGTCTGTGTATGACACAATCTCATCTGTAATGACTGGAGGACATCTGTGTATGAAACAATCTCATCTGTACTGACAGGACGTCTGTGTGAATCAATCTCATCTATACTGACAGGACGTCTGTGTTGAAACAATCTCATCTGTACTGACGGGACGTCTGTGTATGAAACAATCTCATCTGTACTGACAGGACGTCTGTGTATGAACAATCTCATCTGTACTGACAGGACGTCTGTGTATGAACAATCTCATATGTACTGACAGACGTCTGTAGTAACAATCTCATATGTACTGACAGACGTCTGTGTATGAAACATTTATCTGTACTGACAGGACGTCTGTGTATGAAACAATCTCATCTGTACTGACAGGACGTCTGTGTATGAACAATCTCATCTGTACTGACAGGACGTCTGTGTATTAAAAGGTCTAGCATGTGCTGAACGGACGTCTATGTATGATACAATCTCATCTGTACTGACATGACGTCTGTGTATGATATAATCTCATCTGTACTGACAGGACGTCTATGTATGAAACAATCTCATCTGTCTGACAGGACGTCTGTGTATGAAACACTCTCATCTGTACTGACGGGACGTCTGTATGTATGAAACAATCTCATCTGTACTGACAGGACGTCTGTGTGAATCAATCTCATCTATACTGACAGGACGTCTGTGTGTGAAACAATCTCATCTGTATACTGACAGTGACGTCTGTGTATGAAACAATCTCATCTCTTACTGACAGGACGTCTGTGTATGAAACAATCTCATCTGTACTGACAGGACGTCTGTGTATGAAACAATCTCATCTGTACTGACTGGACGTCTGTGTATGAAACATCTCATCTGTATGACAGGACGTCTGTGTATGAAACAATCTTATATGTACTGACAGGACGTCTGTATATGAAACAATCTCATCTGTACTGACTGACGTTGTGTATGAACAATCTATCTGTACTGACAGGACGTCTGTGTATGAACAAATCTCATCTGTACTGACAGGACGTCTGTGTATGAAACAATCTCATCTGTACTGACAGGACGTCTGTGTATTAAAAGGTCTAGCATGTGCTGAACGGACGTCTATGTATGATACAATCTCATCTGTACTGACAGGACGTCTGTGTATGATATAATCTCATCTGTACTTACAGGACGTCTATGTATGAAACAATCTCATCTGTACTGACAGGACGTCTGTGTATGAAACAATCTCATCTGTACTGACTGGACGTCTGTGTATGAAACAATCTCATCTGTACTGACAGGACGTCTGTGTGAATCAATCTCATCTATACTGACAGGACGTCTGTGTGTGAAACAATCTCATCTGTACTGACAGGACGTCTGTGTATGAAACAATCTCATCTGTGCTGACAGGACGTCTGTGTATGAAACAATCTCATCTGTACTGACAGGACGTCTGTGTATTAAAAGGTATAATCTGTACCGAAATGACGTATGTGTATTAAAAGGTATAGTCTCTACCGATAGGACATTGTAGGTGAAACGGTGCAATCTGTACCACAAGGACGTTTGTGTATTCAACTGTGAGATCTAAACTGACAGGAAGTCTGTATATGAACCTGTGTGGCCTCTACCGACCGGATGTCTGTTTATGAAACGGTATTGTCTGTTCCGACATATGAAACAGTATTGTCTGTTCCGACATATGAAACGGTATTGTCTGTTCCGACATATGAAACGGCATTGTCTGTACCGACATGGAGTTTGTAAGGCTCTATCACTGCTTGCCTGCAGTCCTGGCTATATTGCCAGTTGCGTTGTAGTCAACATGTGATATGAAATGCTGGTTGTTGCAGGCTATCATGTCTCTCCACAAACATATGTTTCAGAGTTCTTGAGAGGTTAAACGAATGTGTCCCTTCGGTGTCATGTGTTAAGGTTGATTTTGTGTAGGCTTCATATATCATCATCGTCATTACCATTGTCATCATGCTGCGAGTTCTTTGAAGAACTGTGTTCGCATCATTCATCTGGAATGACTATCCATCTTTCGTTACTACCCTTGTCTCATACATTTTCATTCTCTGAGCGTCGTTAATGGCCTGTGTTCATTGCAACGAGAAAGAGTGTTGAAATTCTAAATAGATCCTGTACTTTTGTATGGATGTGAAACTTGGACAATGAAAAGACGAGTTTAAAAACATCTAATGGCAGTGAAAATGTCATTTCTGGGGAAAATGCAAGTAATACCGTGGACAGGCATAAAAACCAGTGAACAAGTCTTACAAGAGGCAAATGAAAACTGTAAACTGATTAGAGTAGTTAGACGCAGACAGTGAGCATTTCTGGACACATTGTGAGAAGAAATACATTGTAATTTGAGAAATTGGTGACAACAGGCGAGATTAGGGGAGGGGGAGGGGGGAACAAGAGGAAGGCAGAGAAGTAAATACCTCGATGGCTTGACCACATGGCATGGTTGAGACAAGAACACGGAGCTGATCTACGACTCTGGTGATCACGTGAGATGGCGAAACATGGCCGCCCACGCTTATCATCATTGTTTATGATGATTGAATGTCCTTCTTCCCGTTAGTCAACCCCTGCAACTGTCGCCAGGAATCATGCCTCTCTTCACTGATCTTTGTCAATCGCAGTGAATGTTAATATGGCCAAAGCATGCCATTTTCCGAGACACGAAGAACCTCCACCCCCAGCCCATCTTGTGCAGTTGAACGAGTCTAATTTCAGCATTTGAGACACGAAGCACCTCCATCCCCAACCCATCTTGTGGAGTTGAACGAGTTTAATTTCAGCATTTGAGACACGAAGCACCTCCACCCCCAGCCCATCTTGTGCAGTTAAACGAGTTTAATTTCAGCATTTGAGACACGAAGCACCTCCATCCCCAGCCCATCTTGTGCAGTTAAACGAGTTTAATTTCAGCATTTGAGATACGAAGCACCTCCATACCCAGCCCATCTTGTGCAGTTGAATGAGTTTAATTTCAGCATTTGAGACACAAAGCACCTCCACCCCCAGCCCATCTTGTGCAGTTGAACGAGTTTAATTTCAGCATTTGAGACACGAAGCACCTACACACCCAGCCCATCTTGTGCAGTTGAACGAGTTTAATTTCAGCATTTGAGACACGAAGCACCTCCATCCCCAGCCCATCTTGTGCAGTTGAACGAGTTTAATTTCAGCATTTGAGACACGAAGCACCTCCACCTCCAGCCCATCTTATGCAGTTAAACGAGTTTAATTTCAGCATTTGAGACACGAAGCACCTCCATCCCCAGCCCATCTTGTGCAGTTGAACGAGTTTAATTTTAGCATTTGAGACACGAAGCACCTCCATCCCCAGCCCATATTGTGCAGTTGAACGAGTTTAATTTCAGCATTTGAGACACGAAGCACCTCCGCCCCCAGCCCATCTTGTGCAGTTGAACGAGTTTAATTTCAGCATTTGAGACACGAAGCACCTCCACCCCCAGCCCATCTTGTGCAGTTGAACGAGTTTAATTTCAGCATTTGAAGAGCTGCGGTAGGACAGTGGCTACATGCTCGCCTACCGGCCTGGTGGATATTGGTTCGAATCATCATATGGGGTAGGTTTTAAAGGTGCCCTGAGTTCCCAGATAGACACAGGCTAGGGGTACCAGAAAATGTCTTGGGAAATAAAGGTGGCTAACATAATCATGACCATGTTACCCAACAAGCGCAGATTGATCTATGAAGCTATGGGTCTATCAGCATACGCCCAGAACACATTGAGACATGTGAAATGGTCCTTGTCTTTTACTTCATCTCATTTCCACATCACCTCCGTCTCCTGGAACTGTAAGAGTTAAGTTTCATCTACTCTCACTTACATCTTCAATCCGTCTCCTAGAACTGAAAGAGCCAAGTTTCAAATGCTCTAATTTTCATATCACTTCCGTCTCCTTGAACTAAAAGAGTTAAGTTCCTACTACTCTCACTTACATCTCCAATCCGTCTCCTAGAACTGAAAGAGCCAAGTTTCACATGCGCTCACTTCCATATCACTTCCGTCTCTTGGAACTGCAAGAGTTAAGTTCCATCTACTCTCAGTTACATCTCCCATCCGTCTCCTGGAACTGAAAGAGCCAAGTTTCACATGTTCTCACTTCCATCTCCCGTCCGCCTCCTAGAACTGAAAGAGCCAAGTTTCACATGGTCTCACGTCCATCTCCCGTCCGTCTCCAAGAACTGAAAGATCCAAATTTTCCACGCTCTTACTTATCTCACGTCCGCCTCCTAACACTGAAAATGCCAAATTTCACATCTTCTCACTCCCATCTCCCGTCCGCCTCCTAGAATGAAATATCAAAGTTTCACATGCTCTCACTTCCATCTCGCCGACATCAACACTCCATTGCATGGCCTTACAGCTTTGTTCTCTCTTTGTCTTCATGAGATGGCCAGCGCCGGAAGTCAATGAAGGAGAGGACAGTCGAAGAGGTGGAGCTCGGAATAAACACACAATCCAGAGATATCTTTGGGAAGTACACTAACGCACTCGAACTTTTGCCCTTCTTCCATTCGTACGACTCCAGCATCCTTACTGATGAGGATATGGTAAACGATTATTCCGTATTCTATTATTATTATTATTATCATCCTCGCAATAATCATCATATCATATAATAATCATATTGGTCATAATCATCATGTCAATCATAATTACCATATTAGTTATAATTATCATATGATTTATAATCATTATATTAGTCATAATCATCTTACTCTTCATAATTATAATATCAGTCGTAATAAATTGTACCAGTCATAATCATCATTTTCGTCATAATCTTCATAGCAGTCATAATCATCATATCCGTCATAATAATCATACTAGTCATATCATCATATTAGTCATAATGATCATATGTCATAATTATCATATGTCATATCATCATAATATCAGTCATTATATCATCATAGCAGTCATAATCGTCATATCAGTCATACTACCATTATATCAGTCATAATGTCATGATATTAGTTATAGTATCACACCAATCATAGAATCATCATATCATTATAATCATCATATGTCATAATATCATCATAGCAGTCATAATCATGATATCAGTCATCATTTCAGCTAAAACATCATTCATTCATTCATTCATTCATTCATTCAGTAGCATATCCTTTGCAGAACCTCGCTCACATGACAACCTTCCGGAAAACTCGGTCATGAGCAAGATGTCCCGCATCCGACACACCCATCTAGAGATCATCTGCCACACACTGCACCCATCTTTTCTGTGGTCTTCCTCTCTATCCGGGCATATACCTCTCCATTATTGCTCTCTCCAAAATTTCATGACGTTTCAAGTAACCAAAATATTAAAATTTTCTTTGTTTTATCGTCTAGAAGCCAACCTTCTTCAGTATTCAATGCTACACAATTTATTGAGTTGTATTAGTTTTTGAAGAGCAATAGGTATTCGTCTTTTAATTTACTTCATTGTGTCACTATTGTTAGTAATCAATGACCCATGATATTCCATATTACTATGTGTGTTTATATATGTAACTATTTCTATAGCCTCAACTGGTTCCCAAATCGAGTTCCTGTGTAATGTGTGTACAGCAATCTACACAGATGGGTCGGTGTTGAGAGGTAGGAGAAGTGCCTGGGGGTTCTTAGCAAAAGCCAATGGTCGACGTCTAGTGCAGGAGAGCCTGGCATATGATACCACAACATCTAGCTTAAGAATGGAGGTGGAGGCGGTCAGTGCAGCTTTCCGCTGATGGAGAATACGTTACACACACACACATCGTGATTGTAACTTACTCAGAAAGCATGCTGAGTAGGGTGAAGACAGGCAAGCTTCGTGCAGAGTGGCTTGCTTCGCTTCGGAAGTTACGGGTTACAAGCATCGTCTGGATCTTTTCTCCGGGGCATGCTGGTGTGCTGGGGAATGAACAGGCGGACAGATTGGCCAGCTCGGCAAAACTTGGTGGAGTATTGATGTATGACAAAGCAGATGTGGTTGCGAACTTGTGGGAGCATGTGTACACCTCGGAGGAGCAAATGGATCACCATGGTCTGGCAAGAATGCGACAGCGAGGGGTGACGAGGAGATTTGGCCGACGATCAATGCTCAGAGGAAAGGCGAGACGGACATATAATCAGATTGCAATTGGTACTATTAATGTTGGAACTCTTCGCTGGCTGCTGAGGATGGGGACGGAGCGCTTATGGGAATGCCCCGAATGCTGTGATGTCGGTTCCTAAATCAATCAATCAATCAATCATGTGTGTACAGCATTACAACCGACCAATCACGTTTCTTCTTTAATGTTTGTTAGTATACTGGACACGGTATTTACGGTCCGATGTGTTTGTGTGTTTGTTATTTGACCTATGCGGGTTTAATATAAATTATGAGACCTATGGTGCTATCTCAATAGTTTGATACGAATTCTGTCAGTATTCCATAATTGTAGGTTCATGTGTATGATAGACATGACTAATGAAGAAACTTTTTTGAGTGTCTAGTTGGTCATGCGTCGAAGTACACTTGCTCATGCAGTGAAGCGCTGTCGCCATTTGGAGGTGACAGCTTCGGATCCCGGTCGGTAACTATAGCTTTCAAATGTTATGTTGTCTAGTGCGTCCCATAGTCTCTACTTCTTTCTTCTCCTTCTGTGAGCGCCAAATAATACTCTGTGTGTTTATTTATGTAACTGTTTTAGTAGCCTCAACTGGTTCCCAAATCGATTTCCTGCGTAATACGTGTATAGCATTAGAACCGACCAATCATTTCTCTTCTTTAATGTTTGTTAATATACTGGACACGGCATTCATGGTACGATGTGTTTGTGTGTTTATTATTTGACCTATGCTGGTTTAATATAAATTATGAGACCTATGGTGCTATCTCAATAGTTTGATACGAATTATGTCCGCATTCCATAGTTGTAGGTTCATGTGTATGATAGACATGACTAATGAAGACACTTTTTATGGAGTGTCAAGTTGGTCATGCGTCGAAGTACACTTGTTCCTGCAGCGAGGCGCTGTTGCCACATGGAGGTGACAGGTTCGAATCCCGGTCGGTAACTATAGCTTTCAAATGTTATGTTGTCTAGTGCGTCCTCTAGTCTCTACTTCTTTTTTCTCCTTCTGTGAGCGCCAAACAATACTATGAGTGTTTATTTAAGTAAGAAGCATCATCAAGTGCCATGAGGATCTTGTGATTTCCAACAGTAAGTATCAGTTCATGTGCTGACAGCCTTCCGCGACATGAAACAAGGCTGGCAAGAATCTTCTCTCGCTGTCTTTCTCTATCTCCCTGTCCACGAATCATTTCAGTTGTCACATTCATTAATTCATCATGTGCCATGCCGGTAAGCACGGGCGGTCATGATTCGCCATCTCAAATGATCACCAGAGTCGTGGATCAGCTCTGTGTTCTTGTCGTGGCCAAGCCAACCAGGTATTTACTTATCTGTCTTTCCCTTGTTCTCTTCCTCTCGATCTTGACATGTGTCATCTAGTTCTCCAATTTATTTCTTCTCATAACGTGACCACAATATTTTGACTTACATCTAATTTCTCTAATAACTGTACGATTTTGACTTGTTTTTTTTGTAGGAATTGGTCATTGGTTTTTCTGCCTGTCCATTATATTCTTTGCATTATCCTCCAAACCACATTTCTAGAGCATCAGTTATTTTTCAGCTTGTCTGCTCGTCGTCCACGCTTCACATCCATACAAGGTTCTATGTAGCATTTCAACTTTTCTCGTTGCAATTGACATCTTCTTATTAGTCAGTATATTTGTTGTCACAACGTGTTTTTTCCCCTCTTAATGTGACCAAAATTATAGACTCCCTCTTTCTGATGTTTTTGATAATCTAGTAGATCCAGTTTGTTGAGAAACATGTTTCTGGAGGAATAAATAAAGGTGGGTTCCCCTCGCCTTCCGCCAGTATACATATGGTTTGACCTCACAAGTCTTTGTCTACAAAGATAGACCCTGTAAGGCAGCAGCTGGGGAGGTTATGTATAGCTTCTTTAATCGCCGATGGCCATGTCACAAAGTTTGGAGGTGTTTACAGAGATAGCAGCCTCACGAACTAACTCACTTCCTCTCAATGACCACCGGCTCCTACAATCTCCAACCGCTTATTCACCATAGCCAGACTCGACTCTATATATAAAGCAGACCAACATCCGCCATTCTGTGGTCCAACATACGAGTAGGGCCGACTCCCATTCCGTCTTCTTTTTCTTATTCTTATTTCACCATTTATCCCTCATAAGGACACAAGTCCTCAGTCAGTTGAATCCAGTCCCTCATATTCTTAGCTATCCCATGCAGCTCTGCCCATGTCCTCTCCAAATTATTCATTTTTTTTCTACTTATCTTCTCCGTGTGTTTTAGGTCGTACTTTGTTTCTTTTGTCCTGCGGGATCCATACACAGGAATTTCTAGTTATACCATTCTTGGATTTTCCTAAATGTATGTCATATCCAGCACCCGTGTCTGTTTCTTCGCCTATTGATTCACTGGTATGTGTCTCCTACCCTAGGCAGCAGCTAACTCTATAGTCATTGCACTGGTATGTGTCTCCTACCCTAGGCATCAGCTAACTCTATAGTCATTGCACTGGTATGTGTCTCCTACCCTAGGCATCAGCTAACTCTATAGTCATTGCACTGGTATGTGTCTCCTACCCTAGGCAGCAGCTAACTCTATAGTCATTGCACTGGTATGTGTCTCCTACCCTAGGCAGCAGCTAACTCTATAGTCATTGCACTGGTATGTGTCTCCTACCCTAGGCAGCAGCTAACTCTATAGTCATTGCACTGGTATGTGTCTCCTACCCTAGGCAGCAGCTAACACTATAGTCATTGCACTGGTATGTGTCACCTACCCTAGGCAGCAGCTAACACTATAGTCATTGCACTGGTATGTGTCTCCTACCCTAGGCAGCAGCTAACTCTATAGTCATTGCACTGGTATGTGTCACCTACCCTAGGCAGCTGCTAACTCTATAGTCATTGCACTGGTATGTGTCTCCTACCCTAGGCAGCAGCTAACTCTATAGTCATTGCACTGGTATGTGTCTCCTACCCTAGGCAGCAGCTAACTCTATAGTCATTGCACTGGTATGTGTCTCCTACCCTAGGCAGCAGCTAACTCTATAGTCATTGCACTGGTATGTGTCTCCTACCCTAGACAGCAGCTAACTCTATAGTCATTGCACTGGTATGTGTCTCCTACCCTAGGCAGCAGCTAACTCTATAGTCATTGCACTGGTATGTGTCTCCTACCCTAGGCAGCAGCTAACTCTATAGTCATTGCACTGGTATGTGTCTCCTACCCTAGGCAGCAGATAACTCTATAGTCATTGCACTGGTATGTGTCTCCTACCCTAGGCAGCAGCTAACTCTATAGTCATTGCACTGGTATGTGTCTCCTACCCTAGGCAGCAGCTAACTCTATAGTCATTGCACTGGTATGTGTCTCCTACCCTAGGCAGCAGCTAACTCTATAGTCATTGCACTGGTATGTGTCTCCTACCCTAGGCAGCAGCTAACTCTATAGTCATTGCACTGGTATGTGTCACCTACCCTAGGCAGCAGCTAACTCTGTAGTCATTGCACTGGTATGTGTCTCCTACCCTAGGCAACAGCTAACTCTATAGTCATTGCACTGGTATGTGTCTCCTACCCTAGGCAGCAGCTAACTCTATAGTCATTGCACTGGTATGTGTCTCCTACCCTAGGCAGCAGCTAACTCTATAATCATTGCACTGGTATGTGTCTCCTACCCTAGGCAGCAGCTAACTCTATAGTCATTGCACTGGTATGTGTCTCCTACCCTAGGCAGCAGCTAACTCTATAGTCATTGCACTGGTATGTGTCTCCTACCCTAGGCAGCAGCTAACTCTATAGTCATTGCACTGGTATGTGTCTCCTACCCTAGGCAGCAGCTAACTCTATAGTCATTGCACTGGTATGTGTCTCCTACCCTAGGCAGCAGCTAACTCTATAGTCATTGCACTGGTATGTGTCTCCTACCCTAGGCAGCAGCTAACTCTATAGTCATTGCACTGGTATGTGTCTCCTACCCTAGGCAGCAGCTAACTCTATAGTCATTGCACTGGTATGTGTCTCCTACCCTAGGCAGCAGCTAAACTCTATAGTTCATTGCACTGGTATGTGTCTCCTACCCTAGGCAGCAGCTAACTCTATAGTCATTGCACTGGTATGTGTCTACCTACCCTAGGCAGCAGCTAACTCTATAGTCATTGCACTGGTATGTGTCTCCTACCCTAGGCAGCAGCTAACTCTAAAGTCATTGCACTGGTATGTGTCTCCTACCCTAGGCAGCAGCTAACTCTATAGTCATTGCACTGGTATGTGTCTCCTACCCTAGGCAGCAGCTAACTCTATAGTCATTGCACTGGTATGTGTCTCCTACCCTAGGCAGCAGCTAACTCTATAGTCATTGCACTGGTATGTGTCTCCTACCCTAGGCAGCAGCTAACTCTATAGTCATTGCACTGGTATGTGTCTCCTACCCTAGGCAGCAGCTAACTCTATAGTCATTGCACTGGTATGTGTCACCTACCCTAGGCAGCAGCTAACTCTATAGTCATTGCACTGGTATGTGTCTCCTACCCTAGGCAGCAGCTAACTCTATAGTCATTGCACTGGTATGTGTCTCCTACTCTAGGCAGCAGCTAACTCTATAGTCATTGCACTGGTATGTGTCTCCTACCCTAGGCAGCAGCTAACTCTATAGTCATTGCACTGGTATGTGTCTCCTACCCTAGGCAGCAGCTAACTCTATAGTCATTGCACTGGTATGTGTCTCCTACCCTAGGCATCAGCTAACTCTATAGTCATTGCACTGGTATGTGTCTCCTACCCTAGGCAGCAGCTAACTCTATAGTCATTGCACTGGTATGTGTCACCTACCCTAGACAGCAGCTAACTCTATAGTCATTGCACTGGTATGTGTCTCCTACCCTAGGCAGCAGCTAACTCTATAGTCATTGCACTGGTATGTGTCTATCCTACCCTAGGCAGCAGCTAACTCTATAGTCATTGCACTGGTATGTGTCTCCTACCCTAGGCAGCAGCTAACACTATAGTCATTGCACTGGTATGTGTCACCTACCCTAGACAGCAGCTAACTCTATAGTCATTGCACTGGTATGTGTCTCCTACCCTAGGCAGCAGCTAACTCTATAGTCATTGCACTGGTATGTGTCTCCTACCCTAGGACAGCAGCTAACTCTATAGTCATTGCACTGGTATGTGTCATCCTACCCTAGACAGCAGCTAACATCTATAGTCATTGCACTGGTATGTGTCTCCTACCCTAGACAGCAGCTAACTCTATAGTCATTGCACTGGTATGTGTCTCCTACCCTAGGCAGCAGCTAACTCTATAGTCATTGCACTGGCATCTTGCCATTTTCACAGACTATAGTTTACGAATAGAGCAATATCATAAGACTGGAAGAGATTACAAAATGTTCAAAGAAATGAAATTATTGACAAGAAATGTTCAACCTCAACTGAATGTTATCTGTGACAGGATGGGAAATACCTTAACAGAATCTAGACAAATTCTAGGAAGATGGCAGGAGTACTGCAGTGGAATGTGTGATATTAATGACAGTGAGGATATGAATGAGATACATGAACCAATGACAGCAGAGACAGAACCTGAACCCTCATTAGATAAAATTGTAAGGGCAATAAAGAACCTGAAGAATAATAAATCATCTGGATGTGATGAGATACCAGCTGAACTAATTAAAGCGGGAGGATAAGAAAGTATACAAGTCTACCACTCATTGTGTAAAAAGATATGGGAATATGATATATGGCAAAAAGATTCGAAGAGAACGATCTTCATTCCAATACCAAAAAAGGACAATCTGAAATTGTGCACCAACTATAGAACTGTTGCCCTGATCAGTCATGCAAATAAAATTCTATAAACAATCATAATAGAAAGACTTAGTAAGAAAATGGAGGAAGAAATTAACGTGGTTCAAGCTGGATTTAGACAAGGAAGAGGAACAAGAGTCAGATACTCAGCACGCGTTTAATAATAGAGAAATGCAGAGAATTTACTGTAAACCTATTCTCATGTATTGTGGATTATTCAAAGGCATTTAACTGTGTACAACATCAGAAACTTTGGGAAATCGTGAGGAATATGGGCTTTCCGTCATTTGTAATACAACTCATAAAAAATGCTCTATCTAGACCAACAAGCAGCGGTTAGAGTTGATGGCGAGACATAAGATTGGTTTGAATTCAAGCAAGGAGTCCGTCAGGGCTGTGTGCTGTCACCCTATTTGTTTAACCTGTACGCCGAAAATATAAAGAGAAATATCAGAGATTATATAAACAGGGAGCAGTATGATGCCCTAAATATCGTTGGTCATGACATACCAGAGATTCGGTATGCTGGTGATACAGTATTGCTATCCAGAAGACAGTAGTACAGAACGCTTAATAACCTCAACCCCATTAAATACTGAAAATCACAACTTATATCTTAACATAGCAAAAACAAAGATAATACATACAGATAAAACTACTATGGAGAAAGAAATATATGTTAATGATGAAAAATTGGAGGTGGTGGAAAATGTTGAATATCTTGGGTCTTTGATTACCAACAATGGTGACACAATGAAAGAAGTTAAAAGACGAATAGTTATTGCTCTTTAAGGACTAAAACAATTAAATAAATTGTGGAGAGGGACAGATAGAACTACGAAAATCAGATTTTTAAGAGCATGCATCTTTCCCATTAATTACAACATACGCCTGTGAGAACTGGACACTTACTAAACAAGCTGAACAGAGCATAATTGCCTTTGAATATAAATGTTATTTCCAGGGCGCGACCGATGAATCGAAATACTCAATATAGGCTACTGCTGTATAATGAAATGTAATGCGCAACTTAGAATTTAGAATGAATTTTGCTGCGACATCGTGATTGATGTTCAAAACAGCCCTGCTGGTTCTCTAGGGGTTTATTTGTAATTCAATAATCAATATGTCGCCATTGTGGTTATTTGTCTCAGCTTCTCCATCCTTGCCGAGACCATGACTCTCTTAATTTGTTATATATTCTCACATCTTTGACTACCTCGAACTTTGCCTAAGAGACCTCTTGGATTACATATTAATATTTCAATATGCATTCTCTTCCTGTCATCGGAAGAATCACAGTACGAAATATATAAACTTGACGTAAGCGGAGTCAGTTTCGTTCTTTCTATTGTCCTAACGCAAGTTACAAATCACATATATCAAATACTCTAACAGCACATATAAACATGTCTGCCATTCTAAATCTAAAATATTATACGTTACTCTGTCAGACCATTTTCTATCGTTCTTACCGTGGTATCCGAACTCGACGACAACCACCGCTTGACTGCCCAGTCACCTTCGCAAATCTTAATTATTCGGTCCGGCAACGACTCGGCGTACCTTTCATGGCCCAAGATCCACGTTTGTCACGCACTTCACCGTGACCATACTTTGTCATGCCATCAACTATAAACTGGATCGTGGCAGTTATAGACGAGTTCTAAGAATATCTCGGACAAAGAAAAGAACAAATGGGTGTATCGGACGCGGGACAACTTGCTTATGATCGAGAGGTGTTCCGGAAGGTTGTTATGGGAGTGAGGTTCTGCAAAGGATATGCGACTGAATGAATGAATGAATGAATGAATGAATGAATGAATGAATAGTTTGTGATGGAGTAATATCTGTCCATAGCACAAAACATGGGCTGAATTGCGGAGACCGTGTATTCCTCATACAGCATGATCCCTCACTCTGCCTGCTTAGTTTACTCCATAGGAAAAGTAACACTAATACACCTGGAACTAGACAAGCTACAGGAGCTGCCGGATCAGCAAAACAATACTCTATCTGTCCGCCTGCCGGAGCTTCGAACCTGACAAGGTTGCCGGCCTAGGCTTAGGGTCTGGTCTGTCTTCCCATGACATTTATTGCATTTCCTCACACCAGAATCAGACTTGTACCCTCCCAATTTTGCTCCTCCGCACGAAGCCGTTGGCACAATGTGATGTATCGGGTTTTTGTAAGCGTCGACCAACATTAGGTGCTAACAGAAAGCAGGTAGTACCGTTTACAGTAACTCAGTCATATCTGACAAAATCCTCTGATCACCGTTGATATTACTACATGCTACTATTTTCAGAGCAACGTAAGGAGCGTTACCTTGGTGGATGGGAGGGTGGCAGGCTCCACTGAGCTGTATGACCTGCTGCAGAACTACGAAGGATGGTTGTCCTGTACCGTTGACGTGCTACGGGATGAGCAAGTGAATATGAGCGAATTTGCAGAGCTCTTTCTCCTGAGCATTCGTAAGTACAAGAGTAAAGTAAAGCATCCGTTCCCACGCCGTGAGGCCTATTTTGTACATGATACTTGTTTCATATTCATAATTTCATCTAATCTCATCATCTCATCTCATTTTATCATCTCATCTCACCACCTCATCTCATCATCTTATCACATTTCTTCTAATCTTATCATTTCATCACACCATCTCATCTCATGATTTCATCATCTCAGCTCACCATCTTATCTCATTTCATATCATATCATCTCATCATCTCATTTATTCAGCTCGTCTCATTATCTTATCTCATCATCTCATCTCATCATCTCATCTCATCATTTCATCTCATCATCTCATCTCATCTTGTTTCCTTTGTACATTGCGACGTCGAAATGAGGCATACAACGCGGGAGAGTTCAGGCTTGAGTTAGGAGTAGAACGGAGAACTTATGGGTTACACCCGTGTGCCGTGATGTTGATCCGTCGACTAAACTAAATTAAAACTAAACTGTCAGCCTAGTTATATGACTGAACCATTTAACTTGCTGGTTTCTAATTAAATCTGGCGCTGCTAAACCCCACGCTTCAGCCATGATTTCATCATTTCTGATTTTCTCTCTTGGTGATAAGTTGAGTATTCTTCTCTGGAATCTCAATTCCGTTCTTGTAATTTTTCTTGTCTCTTTTTCTGTCATTGTCCAGGCTTGGCATTGGTAGCATATACTTGGTAAATAAACAGACATAGTGCAGAATGTGGGTTAGATATTAACATCCAGAAAACTAAAACTATGCTAATTGTCAGTGGAAATGAGAGGTCATCAATGAACATCACAGTAAATGGGGAGATACTAGAACAAGTAGCAAGTTTCTCCTTTCTCGGACATGTAATAACAGATGATGGCAGAAGTGAAACAGAAATTTTAAAAATAGAATATGAATGGTCAAAAATGCTTTCCACATCATGAATTCAGTATAAACATCTAAAGAGATTAACAACTCATTAAAATGAGAACTATCAAATGCTATGTTTATTCAACACTACTATATGGCGCGGAATCCTGGAAAATGAACATGCACTTAGAAAGTCGAATAGAGGCCCAGGAGATGTAGATATACAGAAGAATATGTTGTGTTTAATGGAAACACAAAAACAAATACAGAGGTTATGGAAAAACTTGGAATATAAAGAGAGTTGATGAAAGAAATAAAAAACGACGCAAGTTAAATATTTTGGCCATGTTAAAAGACATACCACTCTTATAGAAACCATACTGGAGGGTAAATTTGAAAGCAAGCGAGGCAGAGGTAGACAACGATATAAGTGGGAAGATAACATCAAGAGATGGACGAACAGCAATCTGACAAAATGTGCAGTCAGGACGAGAGACAGACAGTGTTGGAGATCCATTGCAGCCAACCTTCATTGCGCAGACAGCACCTGATTGATTGATTAGTTGATTATACTTCCAATGTACTTGAAGACCATTATTTGTGTCAGTGGGTGTTCTTTTAGGTGAATCGTTGTTGCCCCATGTGTTTAGACCTAGCTGCACTCCTTTGCGTGATGTGGTAATATCACGCCGACAGCCTGTAATTTCTCTGATATTTTGCCTTTAATTTCTATGATATTTTGCCTGTAATTTCTCTGATATTTTGCCTGTAATTTCTATAATATTTTGCCTGTAATTTCTATGATATTTTGCCTGTAATTTCTATGATATTTTGCCTGTAATTTCTATAATGTTTTGCTTGTAATTTCTATGACATTTTTGCCTGTAATTTCTATGGTATTTTCCCTTTAATTTCTGCGATATTTTGCCTTTAATTTCTATGATATTTTGCCTTTAATTTCTATATTTTCTACAAACCACCTCAGACTAGGTCGATCTGACAGCCGAGGTCAATGTTTAATCAAATCCCCATCGATGGGGTTTCGAACACATCACCACTGGGCTTGCAGGCTAGTGCCATTTGTAAAAGGTGGTTGTAAAGGGTTCCTGTAAAGGGTGGTTGTAAAGAGTGACTATAACGGGTGGTTGTAAACTGTGGCTGTAAAGGGTGGTTGTAAAGGATGGCTGTGAAGGGTGTGTAAGGAACGGCTGTAAAGGGTTGCTGTAAAGGGTGCCTGTAAATAGTGGTTGTAAAGTTCTCCGTAGCCAAAGCCTTGTGAACGCGGTTCATGTGTCTATTACCAGGCGTTCGAAACGCAGCCGCGATCGATGTGTGCAGCAGGCCGTGTCGCGTTGTGTTATAACGTGTTGTTATGAGAGCCGGTCGTTCAGAAAGCAATGGCAAACGACTGAACGTAAAAACTTGCCTAGTACATCAACAGCAGCTGAAAATGCTGATGTTGACTGCAACGTCCTGTAAGGGATATGCACCATTTTAAAAAAAAAGGTTGATTGTAAAGGGTAGTTGTAAAGGGTGGCTGTAAATAGTGGTTCTAAAGGTTGACTGTAAAGGGTGGTTGTAAAGGGTGGTTGTAAATGGTTGCTGTAAATAGTGGTTGTAAAGGTTGATTGTAAAGGGTGGTTGTTACGGGTAGCTGTAAAGGGTGATTGTAAAGGGTGGATGTTACGGGTAGTTGTAAAGGGTGAATGTAAAGCTGCCGAAGCATCATCATAATTCTTCGCCTCACAGAGTAATCGGTACAAGAATACAGACCTGACCCAAGACATTGGTGATCAAACCGGTCAGTTGGACTAAAATGTTCACTGCTCGCCTTGACTTTTTTTTTTTTCATATCCTTTACAGGAAATTGCTGTCAACATCAGCATCTTTCAGCTGATTGTTGATTTATTGGCAAGATTACGCTTAATAGTTTGCCATTGCTTTCTGAAAAAGTTCTTGAAAAAGTCAACAGCTTCACATACCTAGGAAGCAAAATGACATCTACAGGGGACTCAACACCAGAAATATCATCTAGAATCGCACTGGCATCTAGTGCCTTCAATAAACTGTCAAACATCTGGAAGTCAAAGACACTCAGCAAACACACAAAACTTAAAATCTTCAACTCTTGTGTGATTCCAGTGTTAACGTATGGATGTGAAAGTTGGAAATCAACGGTAGCTTTAGATAAAAAAATTAGATAATTTTGAGAACAAATGTCTTAGAAGACTTCTAAACATCCACTGGACAGACTTCAGAACCAATTCACAAATAAGACAAGAGACTAAACAAGATACAGTATCCAATTTCATAAGAAGACGCCGTTGGAACTACATCGGCCATGTACTCAGAATGGACAAGACAAGACTCCCCTACCAAGCCCTCATATGGTCACCAGTAGGGAAAAGAAAACGGGGAAGACCAAGAGAAACCCTGCGTAGAACCATCATTAGAGAAGGCTCATTCAATGGCCAAGTAAATATCAAAGATCTACAACAGGTAGCAGCGAACCGCCAAGCATGGAGAGACAGGACTTCTGCCCTATGCGCCGCCTTAGGCTCAAGAGGAAAGACTAACTAACTAACTAATTGCTTTCTGAGCGGCCGGCTCACATACCCCGAAAGTTACCGACGCGATTCGAACCACTGCTGATTCTCACCGTCGTCACGTTACTTACGAGAGTATACGAGATTACGGAGAAAAGTCGCTAACCTCTAGGCCAGGAAGCCGGCGCCTTGACTTGGGGAGGGAAATTACAAGCACCTCTGAAGTCAGAGTGGGTCAGCCTGATGGCGAGGAACACTGGTAAAAGGGAAAGCTAATCTACATGCAAATATCAGCCCGGTGCAATAGAAGTAGTAGGACACTGAAGTTCCACTCGAGCGAACTAACCAAAACAAAAATGTAAGATTGCCAAAAATGACTGCCCACACTTATCGGCAAGGCGCATGATTATGATGATGTTGATGATGATGATGATGATGATGATGATGATGATGATGATGATGATGATGATGATGATGATGATGATGATGGAGAAAGTTACGGTGACGTCATATAGAGCTATTGCTACTGTGTGCCTCCGAAACGGTTGTGGTCGAGGGTCAGAGAATAAAGCACGTAAACAAATTCACAGCTATTTATTTGAGGTCGCAGAAGCAAAGGAAGAAGTAGAGATTATATAACACACTAGACAATATACACATTGAAAAGTACCGGAAGACATGTCGGACTAGCACAATGTAATAGTAACACTGGGTCGTGAGTGCAGATAATGAGCGGTACGAGGCACAGAGTTTGAGGTGCAACAACTGATCCAGAGTAACACACATCAAGGTAACATAGTGATCTACACTGATGGGTCAGTGGTGAGAAACGGACGTAGTGGTTAGGGTTTCATTGCGAAGGCTAATGGACGATTCTTTAAACAAGAGAGTCAGGCATATGAGACCACGACCTCCAGCATGAGAAGGAGGTGGAAGCAGTAACAACGGCATACCGTTGGTTAGAGGAGACCACTGCCACACACATTGTATTCATTGCGGACTCAACCAGTATACTTAGTACAGTGGTGAGAGGAATGTTTCGTGTGGAATGGCTCGCCTCCCTTCAGAAGTCATAGATTGTGAGAATTGTATGGATATTTTTACCCTGGCCATACGGTAGTGCGTGGGGAATGAACAGACTGATAGGCTAGAGGGAAGTGCACCTCTTCGTGGTAGATTACCTATGGGCAAGGAAGAGGTGGTCGTGCGCCTGTGGGACTAGTTGGATAAGGTGGGGGAACAGATTGAGAACCCGTGTGTGGAAAGAATGAGATTGCGGGGAATCGGAAAGAGTTCTGAAAGAATCTCAAAACTTAGAGGGAACACCAAGAAAACTATAAATCAGATAGCGATGGGAACGTGTGACTTTTCGCTGGCTGTTGAACGAGGCGTCTATGGGAATACCTTGCGTGCAGTGATATCGGTTCTTAGCTCAACTCAATTAAACATTGAAGCCATGCTTCCATAGATATTAAAGAGACTGTAAGGACCAGAGCAGTCACCACGGGCGTACGGTGTTCATTTCCATGTGATTGATAAATATGACTTACCTGGTAGTGAACTACGAATCTGGGTCCCCTGTTGGTATCTTAACTACGGTGACGTGATGGGGTTAGGAGTGTGTGTTAGAAGACGTGCTTCTCTCTAGTGTCAGCCAACAAACCGGTGTTACTGCTGTATTGCTAGTTTCTGTGATTCGGTACAAACCACCTCGGAACAATCGTAGCATCTACTGGAAGTTGCCTTGCAGAGATTAGAAGAGGATTGTCGTGGCTAAGTAGCCAGAAAACATACAAATAACAGGTTGTCAATTGTATTGAGGAAAAGAGTGTTGACTTGCCTTATAGATCCTATACAGTTAGTTGATTTAGGGTCAATGGACATATATCGACATATGTGACCTCCCATGTGAACAAAAGGACGATATATCGCCATACTATCGTGTTACTTGTTTTCTTTCGCAGTATCTTCCACAATTTCAATGCTCAGTGAACGGTACTTTACATTACAAAACTTGTTCAATTGATTGTGCACCATGTTTGATCCAAGCTTATTTCTCTGTCTGGCAATGAATCGGTTAAATGCGTGTGAAACATTGACAATAAGCAGATCAGTTGAGAACCATATAATGGCAGTGGAAATGTAGTTTCCGAGGAAAATGAACAGAATGGTGAGGACAACAGAACAACAGAGTCAGGTCTTCAAGGAAGATATGAAAACCTTACACTGATTAAAATAGTTAGACATCGACATTCTATATATTTTGTGGCACATTATGAGGAAATACAAAAATGAGGTTAACGAAAGGTGAAAGAGCGACTAGACTACCTGCATCAAATCCGGAGAAGCTGTTTCTAACCCTAGGTAACTCAAGAGATGTTTATCTGTTGGAGGTGATGTGAGAAATCTCACGACTGAACAAAACATGGCAACTTATTGGACTAAATATTTTCTTTGCATGTCCCATTGGTATCCCAACATGCACAGGCGATGGTACTAAGTGTTATATCGATCGTGTATGAACATCATCATCATCAACATCACCGTCATCATCAGTTCATTCTGTTGACTATACAGAGCTAGAGAATGCTACAAATGCCGTTCTGGAAAATGCCGAGAACGAAGATCGAATTTTGGCCACCCTGCGAGAGAGGTTTAGTATGTTACTGAAGCCGCTAGAGATCTTGCATCTGTTTCACAAATACGACCCTAACGTGCTCGTGCAGGAGGATTTGGTAAGTATCCTTGATTAACTCTGATGTCACAACATGTAGGTTACGGACAAGACAACGCTATGGATTGATTGATTTAATGGTGATTTGATTGACTGATTGAATAACTAGAATCGATGAATGATATAATAATAAGTATCCTTGGTCAGCTCTGATCTCACAATATCTTGTTGCATTACCCATAGCCTTTCTCAAGCACTCCATTTTACATATGACAAGTGTTCTCTGCTGGGACGTTCGCGGGGTCCAAGTTGAACATTGATAACATTGTGTTGAAGAACTGTACCGGTGAGGAGATAACGGATTCCACTTCACGCCATAAGGAGTATTAGTTTACGGATGCAAGCTCCACAGTTTCTGGATCGAATGTCACTCGCGTTTACTTCCCAAGAAGTGTTCGATTGCCCCATATTACGCTGGGTTGTCGTGGGAGAGAGAGAGAGAGAGAGGCGTTGGCGTATTGGTAGTCACTGGGCTGCCGGCCCGCTGGCCATGGGTCGAACCCCATCTGGGTGTGTTCCAAATTATAAATAGACCAGATCCACCCGGTGTAAACTGGGTACCAGGAAATTTCCAGGGAAAAAAAGGTGGGGATATGATACTGACCTCATTACTACTGAGTACCGATTGGTCTATGCAAATATGGGTCTAGTACCAATTGACCAATGCGTAGAAGGTGTGTACACGGATATTGTGCCGTACTTTACTTTACTTTACTTTACTTTACTTTACTTTACTTTACTTTACTTTACTTTACTTTACCCTACCTTACTTTGCTGTACTGTACTAAACTGTACTGCACTGAACTGTACTGTATTGTATTGTACTGTAATTGTACTGTACTGTACTGTACTGTACTGCACTGAACTGTACCGTAATGTATTGTACCGAACCGTACTATAGTGTGCTGTACTGTACATTACCTTACCTTGCCTTACCTTACTTTATTTTACCTTACCTTACTTTGTTTTACGTTACTTTACCTTACTATACTTTACGAAACCGGAGACCAGCTCTCTGACAAAAGACACCAATCTTAATATGGATTCGAACACGTGATCTCTGGGCAAGAGCGTTGGCCGCTGCCCTACTACAGTTTCCAAGGGAAGAGCACTCTTAAAATCTATCATTTGTCACTTTACCTCAATCGTACCGAGAACGACCATTAATCTATCATTTGTCACTTTACCTCAATCGTAACAAGAACCACCATTAATCTATTATTTGTCACTTTACCTCCATCATAAATAGAGCTACCATTAATCTATCATTTGTCACTTTACCTCCAACGTAACTAGAGTGGCAATCAATCTATCCTTTGTCACTTTACCTCCATCGTAACTAGAGCAACCATCAATCTTTTTGTCACATTACCTCCATCGTAGCGAGAATAACCATCAAGTTATCATTTGTCACTTTACCCCCATCGCATCTAGGGCGACCATACAAATAATGCCACTCCGACATTGCCCTATGCTTAGTTAGTTAGTTAGTCGAGGTTCCAACTTCACGGCAACTGGTCGTCCCCATTATGCTCCGTTCCTGTGCCAGTGAATATCACACAAAATGTTCCTCACTGTCCAATGTGAAAAGTGAAACAAACAGGAGTCTCGGCAATCCAACAGCCCGCACGGGTACACTGTGCATAATGCCGCCGCCAGAATGCCAACACAAAAGTTATCCATTGATAACATAGCGTTGCCCTATGTCTGTTTTGCCGTATGTTACTTTTTCTTCTTCTTGTAGTACATGCCGGGTGGTGTTGGTGATCATGTCTTTCCACAACCTTCTGTCTCATATACTGCAAATCTTCTTATAGCCCATGCCGTGTGGCGTTAATGATCATGCCTGTCCACATACTTCTGTCTAGTGTACTGCCAATCTTCAAATAGTCCATGCCGTGTCGCATTGGTGATCATTTCGGTCCACAGCCTTCTGTTTAGTTTATTGCCAATCTGCTTATAGTCCTTAACATGATCAGTTTACCGATATTTTTTACTGCTCCGTGGCGAAGGATTTCGGACGCAGTTTGTAATCCGTCATACTGCGTTCGAAACACAGCTATGGGCGACTTGGCAGCAGACCGCCTTGCGTTGTTTTTTTTTAACAAAATGGTATAGATGCCGGTCGTTCAGAAAGCAATGACAAACTATTGAACGTAAACTTGCCCAGGAATCACGAAGAGCCATTAAATGCTGGGGTTGACTGCTACGGCCTGTAAATGATATGCTACTAACTAACCGCTCTTTATCTGTCAGGACGCGGTGACTGCAGTTACTTTAAAAGACGGGGACAAGATCGGGTCCAATGAGCTACTGGATCGACTCATCCACTACCATGGCTGGTATCCTTGCCTGATGAAGGTGCTCAAAGACAGCAGTGTTGGGCTGTCGGCCTTGGCAGACGAGCTAACTAATCTTATTTGTGAGTGTCACCTTTAAATAATAAAATCTCAATGTGTAAATGTTAGGACGTTACGATAACAATGACGTGAGCGAAGTTGGACAAGGGATGCCAGCTCACGACGTTCGCTATGGGATGGAAAGACTGACCACCTTTTCCTCCGGCCAGAGTTGCAAAGTCGAATGATGCTAACATTCCACATACCAAGATCTTTGTACATAAGACTTGAGGCAAGGGGAAGCAGCTCGGTGTACGCCAGCCCGGGTCACAGTGATAAGGTGAACAACTGTCATGTCATCCCGAGTGGCAGACCAGTCAACGGCGCGTAGGGCAAGCCGAGACACTGTCCTATGCTGAACAATGCCTATAATATCAACCCAAGGCACAGTCCTAAGGTGAACTACGTTTCTAATATCAACCCAAGGCACAGTCCTAAGGTGAACTACATTTATAATAGCATCCCGTGACAGAGCCCTAAGGTGAACAACGTTTATAGGACCAACGCGATACGACACAATATGTTAAGCACATAGCTGAACTATTTGAGCGTTATTTCCTCACAATATATAAAGCAAATAGCTGAGCTATGTGTGCGTTAATTCCTCGCAGCTGAAATAACTGTCATTGTGAATTATTTTTTTTTCTCATATCCTTTACATGACATCGCTGTCAACATCAGCATCTTTCAACTGATTGTTGATTTCTTGGTAAGATTACGCTCAGTTGTTTGCCATGGCTTTCTGAGCGACCGGCTCACATACCCCGTAAGTTACCGACGCGGAGAGAACCGCTACCAATTCTCGCGCACATCACGTTACTTACGAGGGTTTACGGGATCACGGAGAAAGTCGTGTAACTCCTAGACCAGGGAGTCCGGTCATTGTGAATTACTTTCCCACAATATGTTCTTAATAGAGTTCAACTATGTATAGTCACCTCTCCAAACAATGTTTCTGAAACAGCCACCGAGTTTGAGGAAATCAAAGAATGTCAAAATAAGGCTCAGGAAGCCTTCATGGCGCGTGTTGCCCAGATCAAAGAACGAGCTAAAGAAGCGAAGAAGATGAGGAGGAGAAGGAAAACGAAAGCATCCATGATGACAACTGACGACTCGTCAGTATACATGGAATCAGAAGGACAAGTAAGTAGGAATGTGAGCCCTGTAGACTTCCATTCATTGTTTTTCGAGATCTTGCTCTTATAGTCCATGTCGTGTGGCAATGGTCATCTTGTCTGTCCACAGGCTTATGTCTTGTATGCTGCGAATTATTTATGATACTGATGTTCCTCCATGCAATGATGTCAGACTGTTCAGCATCGTTTCTCTTGGTTTTCCCCTGCTTTTTCTCCTCCTCCTCCTCCTCCTCCTTCCTCCTCCTCCTCCTCCTACCTCCTCCTCTAACTTTCCCTGTGACAACACACTCCAGCTTTCACCTCTAAATGACGTGCCCAAGGAATGTTCACTGTCTACTTCTGATCTGAGTAACCAGTTCTCTTTGTGAGTTTACTTATTTCTAGATAACTTCATTGCTCTTCCTATCCGTCCACGGCGTTCTCATCATTCTTCCATAACACCACATCTCCGCAGCTGCCAGATAATCCCTTACTATTCTGCTAATTGTCCACGATCTACTTCTGTATATCATGATTGGCTCAACATAGATCTTAAGATTTATTTTGCTCTCCTCGATAATATATATATATATACATTGATAAAGATGAATTGCAAAGAATATTCTTCATCTTGTGAAATACTCCTTTTGCTCGGGCTATTCTACATCTAACTTCCTTAATACATCTTCCATATGTGGTTATTCAAGTGTACAAATACTTAAATACATTGACATTTTCAGATTTATTTCATTCACTTTGATGCTGCTAACTCTTATAATGTTAAATTGCTCGAATTTTACAATCCTGAAAATTTTGCGTCCCGAAAAGGATTATTGCGACACTGTACATATCATCGAAAACTGGGACAGGTCCGGATTAATCGGGACTTCGTGCCACCATGTTATTAACCCTTTTAGTGGACAGGGAGGAGGAGGTGGAATTAGTGAAGTAAGGGACTTCATGCAACGCAGAAATTCAATTTGGCAAGTGGCTCGAAACATTAAGAAATGAATGAACAAATGTCAAGGAAGTCACGCGGACATGGAGAATCCGACAGCTTACAGGACGGCGACCTTGAATATGGGTCAGGCAATGAGAAGCCAGTAGTCATCGCTGGATGTCCTGTCAACCTGTGACATGTCTTGTGCGGAACTAATCTTTCTTTCTTTCTTTCTTTCTTTCTTTCTTTCTTTCTGTCTGTCTGTCTGTCTGTCTGTCTTACTTACATGTCTTTTTTTTTCTTTCTTTCTATCTTTCTTTCTTTCTTTCTATATTTCTTTCTTTTTTCTTTCTTTCTTTCTATTTGTCTGTCTGTCCGTCCGTCAGTCTGTCTGTCTATGTGTGTGCCTGTCTGTCTGTCTTCTTTCTTTCTTTCCTTCTTTTCTTCTTTCTTTGTTTTTTTTTCATTTTCTTCTTCTTTCCTTCGCTTTCCTTCTTTTCTTCTTTTGTTCCTTCTTTCTCTTTTCTTCTTTCTTTTCCTTTCTTCATTCCCTTCTTCTTCTTCTTCTTCTTCTTCTTCTTCTTCTTCTTCTTCTTCTTCTTCTTCTTCTTCTTCTTTTCTTTCTTTCCATCTTTCTTTCTTATTTTATTTTTCTTCCTCTTCACTTCTCTCTTTCTTCTATCTTCATTTCTTTCTTTCTTTATTATTTCTTTATTTCTTTCTTCTTCCACTACTTCTTCCTCTTCTTCTTTCTTTCTTCCCTTCTTGTTCTTTTTCTTATTATGATTATTATCATTATTATTATTACAAGTAAAACAATGTCTTTACGCATGAGCAGGATACGTGCACTGTATGTGTACAGTATATGTACAGTATGTATTGTGTGTGTGTACTGTGTGAACAGTATGTGTATTGTGTGTGCACTGTATGTACAGTATGTGTATTGTGTGTGTACTGTATGTCTACAGTATGTGTATTGAGTGTGAACTGTATGTGCACTTTGTGTGTACTGTATGTGCACTTTGTGTGTACTATATGTGTACAGTATGTGCACTCTGTGTGTACTGTATGTGTATTGTGTGTGCACTCTGTGTACAGTATGTGTATTGTGTGTGTGTGCAGTATGTGCATTGTGTGTGTACAGTATGTGTATTGTGTGTGTACAGTATGTGTATTATGTGTGTGTACAGTATGTGTATTGTGTGTGTACTGTATGTGTATTGTGTGTGCACTGTGTGTACAGTATGTGTATTGTGTGTGTACAGTATGTGTATTGTGTGTGTACTGTATGTCTACAGTATGTGTATTGAGTGTGCACTTTGTGTGTACAATATGTGTATTGTGTGTGTACTGTGTGTACAGTATGTGTATTGTGTGAGCACGGTGTGTGTACAATATGTGTGTTGTGTGTACTGTGTGTACAGTATGTGTACTTTGTGTGTACTGTGTGTACAGTATGTGTATTGTGTATGTACTGTATGTGCACTTTGTGTGGACTGTATGTGCACTTTGTGTGCACTGTATGTGTACAGTATGCGTATTGTGTATGTACTGTATGAGCACTTTGTTTGTACTGTATGTGTACTGTGTGTGCACTTTGTGTGTACTGTAGGTGTACAGTATGTGTATTGTGTGTGATGTATGTGTACAGCATGTTTATTGTGTGTGTACTGTGTGTACAGTATGTGGATAGTATGTGTATTGTGTGTGTACTATGTGTGTACAGTAAGTTTATTGTGTATGCGCTGTATATGTACAGTATGTGTATTGTGTGTGTACTGTTTGTGTACAGAACGTATATTGTGTGTGTACTGTATGTGTAGAGTACGTGTACTGTGTGTACCGTATGAGTACAGTACGGGTTATGTGTGTACTGTATGTATGTGTATTGTTGTGTACTGTTTATGTACAGTACGTGTACTGTGTGTGTACAGTATGTGTATTTTATGTGTACTGTATGTGTACAGTATGTGTACTGTGTGTGTACTGTATGGGCACTTATTTCAGCACAAGGGCTACAGACTGAAGAAATCCAAAGTCTGGTCGCAGCTGTTGAAAGCGACTCACCGTTGCCCGAAGTACCCGGGCCTGGACTGGAACCGAGAGCTTGGTCCGCATTACCTTGACCACCTGCCCACGGAAATAGAGTCGGCGAATCAAAGAGTGCAGGTAATTCGCTGTAACTTCACAAATACAGGCATTGTAACTTCACACGTACAGATATTGTAACTTCACACATACAGGTATTGTAACTTCACACATACAGGCATTGTATCTTTTTATATGCATACATTGTAACTTTTCACATACAGGCGTTGTAACTTTTCACATATAAGCATTGTGGCTTTTCACATACAGGCGTTGTATCTTGACACATACAGGCATTGTAACTTCATACATACAGACATTGTAGCTTCACGAATGGAAGCATTGTAACCTCACACATTCAGGCATTGTAACTTCCTACATACAAGAACTGGAACTTCACTCACACAGGTCTCATAAAAAACCTCATAAAAAGTCTAGGTATTACGAAGGATATGTAATGGCATTGCAACGGGTCATACCCATACTTTTTCTGTTTGTGTTTTAATGGTATTACATTTTCTAACTGCATGTTTTTATTTAGATCTGTTTGTGTTGATCCTGGGGAAGATTACTATAATCAAAACAATATTTTCCCGTAGTGAATTTGATAAACGAAGACACAAACCATAGATTGTACGATTTTTTTAATTATTATTTATTGCCTGACGAGATGCTGCGAATATGCCAGGCAACAAATCGTACAATCTACGGTTTGTCTGCGTTATTCAAATTACTATATTCGAAACTTCGATTCGTTGTTTCGAATAACATCACTGCTTTTTCCCTCTTTTGATTTACGTTTGGAGTTCGTTGTAAGGTATGTACACTGTATCTGTGTTTATTACCTCTCACTTTTTCGCAGCGGTTATATGTATCTTTTAGTTTCTAAGTATTGAATTCCTTTATCTGTTTTTATTTTTTTCTTTGTCGTTGACAAAGACTTGGGTGAAAAAGTTGGCCTCAGTGTGTGTGTGTTCGCCGCGCGCGTGTGTGTGCGCGCGTGTGTGTGCGTGTGTGTTTGCATGTGTATGCGCGCGCGTGTGTGTATGTGTGTGCCACCGTGTGTGTCTGTGTGTGTTCGTTTGTATGGGGTGGGAATGGTTGGGGGTGGGGGTTTTGTTCGGTTTTGTGTGTTTCCAGTCGTCCAGGTTCTTAGTCCTTTCTTGTGTTTGTTATTCGGATTCCTGAACTGAAGTTCACTGGCGGTGTAAGATTCTATACATGATTATTTCGTTGTCTTTCTGTCATTTTTTTTTTTTTTTTAATGAGCTCGCTCGCTTTGTACCCAAGCAAAGTCCATACACACTACTTCTAGTAGTTTTTTATTTTTTTTTTTTTTTAGCATATCCTTTACAGGACATAGCTGTCAACACCAGCATCTTTCAGCTGTATGTTGATCTCTTGGCAAGATTACGCTCAGTAGTTTACTTCTAGTAGTGCTGGAGTGAATTTTGCGTGTGGATTAGCTTTCCCTATTGCCATGGCCCCTAGCCATCAGGCGAAACCACTCTGACTTCAGAGGTACTTGTAATTTACGCCCAATGTAGGAGTTGAACCCACTACCTCGGCATCAGCACACCGGATATTTAATAAGAACGCCAGTTATCCATTCGGCCTTGCCGACCTCCATTGTCTTTTGTCGTCTGTAAGTCAAGTCAAGGACCCTTTTATGCTCAGTGGATGCATGTGGGTATATGGTGCTAAACCCATATTTGTATACACTTATCGGCTCTCAGTGGGTGATATGGTTACTACCACGGCTGTCGCCTTCACTTCCCGACATCAGTCGATGAGCCCAGTTCAAGCTGGAACGACCTGGTAGATCTTGTTAGTTTTAAAAATCCGCCCCTACGTTGATTAGAACCGATGACCACCGGCCGGCATGCCAGCGTCTAACCACTACCCTACCGCGTCTCCCTCTGGTTATCTTCATGTGTTGACTTTGACTGATCGACGTTTGTTGACTAGTTGTGGTCTCCATCTTTGACTGATCAACGTTTGTTAACTGGTCGTGGTCTCCATCTGTGACTGATCGATATTTGTTGACTGGTCGTAGTCTCCATCTTTGACTGATCGACGTTTGTTGACTGGTCGTGGTCTCCATCTTTGAGTGATCGACGTTTGTTGACTGGTCGTCGTTTCTTGACTGATCCTGGTCTCCGTCTTTGACTGATCGACGTTTGTTGACTGATCCTGGTCTTCATCTTTGACTGATCGAATTTTGTTGACAGATCGCGGTCTCCATTTTTGACTGATCGTCGTTTGTTGACTAATCGTAGTCTCCACCTTTCTTGTCAGTTAATTTTCGACACCGAGAAGGGTGAAGCTGTGCCCGCTCCGGGGCTTCACGAAAGAATGTTGGATCCGTGGGAAGAAGGAGAGAAATACGCAGAGAAGTATGCTCTGACGGAACTTCTGACGGTGAGGGCCTCTTGTGTATTTCTATGTTGTACAAATGAACGCTTGGTATTGGGCTTGATATAATCATTGAGCTTCCGGTCAAGATGGCGGCGGACTGTAGTGTTGTTTTGTGATCGTTCCTTTTTTCGCGTAGGAAATGGATATTTTTATCTCTTGCATGCAATTTATGCGCCAGGATGTAACACCAGGAGTTTCCTTTCTCAAGATCTTCGCCGATGCTACGGAGTTCGTGCATAGAGCGAAGCAATCCTTGAGTGAATTTTCGCAGCGTGTGTGGTTCTGTGGTGTTCAGTTTTTTTTTTTGTTTTTTTTCCATCATGGCGGAACAACGGTTGTGCTTTGTGCGGAGGGCAGTCAACCCAACAAGGCGACGGTCACAGCGGGAAGGCCGTAAGAGGCAAGGCAGGCGTGGTGGGGCAGGGCGTTTTAGACTCAAGTGTGACCGTCTGGGCCCCAGGAATACTCGTATTCTATATTGGAACTGTGCCAGCGTAAAACAACGAGGCCCTATTCTGGAAAAACTAGTATACAGGAACGACATTGTAGCACTTCAGGAGATGAGACTGGGTGATCAGTTACTCCAGATTGCCGGTTTCAAATGTTTCTACAACAGGCGACACCTGGGAATGGCGATTCTCATCCGCGACAGTATGGTGGCTTCAGAGCTAGACATTTTCAGTTGCGCCAGTGACAACTTACAAATACAGACGGTTAGAGCTCAGTTCGGTCTACCATTTGTGTTGGTTAATGTTTATGCCCGTAACGCGAGTGTGGATTCTAAGAAGTGACAGTGCTTAAGTGACATATTAGGTCACGATAGAAATGTTATTTTCTGTGGCGAATTCAACGCTAAAGGCAGATCATGGCGAAACATTTCCTCCAACACACAGGGGGAGGTGCTAGAGACTGCACTTTAAACCATTGACCTGGATTGTATCATCAGTGGCTGTGTTACCAGAACAGCAAGTCGTCCAGGTGATGAGGACAGTGTTATTGAACTGGAGTTGGTTTATACTTCACTCACTACAGATGGTGTGTCCTAGGGTACCAAGGCAGCGACCACCACCCTTGCAGCATATTGAGGGAGAAAGGCAGAACTAGTATGACAGTACAGGGCAAGATGTGGTGAGTAAAATAAGGCGCGACAAGCGCAGAAAGCTTCAGGGCAGGAAATAAAGCTGGGAGAAGCCACCTTGGTGGAATTGTGAG
>JACEFZ010021801.1:190000-320000 GCA_014155875.1 Cepaea nemoralis
ATGTCATCATAAAACATCTGCAAACGCAACATGCACATGAAAATTTAAAAAACTAGCACACCTGTAGCTTCAGAGTAATTTGGCAGTTAGGTATATGGGACCAACAGTTGGGAGTAATGTAACATTTATGTATGTGGGGGGAAATACAACTGAAAATAGTAAATTAACATTTAGTTTGTGGAGGAAACACAAGTTAAAATAGTAATATAACATTTATGTATGTGGGGAGAAACGTAACTGTAAAGAGTAATGTAACATCTGTGTAGCATAACTGTAAAGAGTAATATAAAATTCATGTTTACATTTGACACATCAAAAGTACATGTAGCTGTTCATATTTTACAATCAGGATTGCCGTAAAGTGTGTTATAACAATTACATGTATACGGTCAACAACATTCTATTAAATAATGTAACATTTATGTGTGCATCTATCATATCACTACCATATAAAAGTAATGTAATAATTATACGTACACATCCAACAAAACCTTATAAGTATTGTAACATTTATATGTGCGTATATCATCAATACCATAACAAAAGTAATGTAATAATTATATGTACACATCCAATAAAACTCTTATAAGTATTGTAACATTTGAGTGTGCATCTATCATTGAATGACCTTAAAGAGTAGTGTAACAATTATATTATATGGTCAACACAACTCCATTCAATAATGAAAATGTATATGTATATCTATCACATAATTACCTTAAAGAGTAATGTAACAATTATATACAAACAACCAACAAAACTCTTGTCGGTAATGAACGTGTATATGTACATCCATCATATTTATGCCGTAAAGAGTATAGTAGGGAGTATAGTAACAATTATATGTTCACAGCCATATTATTACCTTAGAGTATTGTAACAATTATATGTAAACAACTAACAGATCGTGCATAAATAATGTAACATGTGTATGTGCATCCATCATATCGTAAACACCATCATTTTAACATGCAGCTTTGCATAAAGCGTCCAGAAATGAAATACATTACGTGTTTACAATTACTGATCCGGGTGAATTGTTAATTTAGATGTTGGTTTCGTTGTTTCGCTATTCAGTTACATGCATGCACAATTAGTAAACAGACGAAAAACATCTCTGGAAGCCTTGGAGAGTGGTTGTATAGAAGAATACTGACAATTAATTGGACAGCCAGAATGAGCAATCGGGACGTTTTAAAGGAAGCTGGGTCGTAAAAACAACTTATAACCAACATCAGAAAGAGGCCACGTTATGAGAAGACAAACATTAGAACATGTGACAACCGGAAAGATTTGGGGACAGACAGACAGACAGACAGATTGGGGGGGGGGGGGAGGGGAGAGACAGCAGGAGAAGATTCTTGACAATCTTGTGTGTGTCATGGCAGGGAAGGGCGTCAACACACGAACGGATCCATGACGTCGGAGATCGCAATCTGTTGAGAGGCGTGATCGCTCACGTCAACCGGCAAGGCACTGGATGATGATAATGATATATACATGCGAAACTGGACAACAACCAGACAGGCTGAGAAACTTCTATTGGCAATGGACATGTGTCTTGAAGTGCCTGTCCTCTAAATCCCACGGGACCGTACACTTAAAGCAACTCAAATTGAACTCGTCAAGAACAGATCAGAACAACAAAACATGTTCTATCTTACCAACAGGATCATGAACATATAGCAGACTCAAATCGAGCAAGCGAAAGACGTACGTTTTTTCCGCCGCAGGACAAAGTATATACTCTTGTAGAAACGTGAGCTGATCCCTATACGCAGGATCGGCACTCACTTAAATAACATCTACCTACGAGCTCTAAGTCCAGCTCGCTGCCCTTGAGGCTTAATTATCCAAATCCTCAGTTCAACTGATTAAATAAAAGTCTAGGTATCCGCACCCGGTCTTTCTACTGTTGTGTTGTCTTTAATACATTCCTCTCCGGACTCCCAGCTGCTTCATCACGAAATTACCGCCTCCAGGTGTCACCTTCACACGGAGCCTTTTAGAAACACATCCTTTCGAATCCACAATTCACAGCGTCCCCCGTTGCCGTCCAATGACGTTGTTTTCCTTTCCTTGGTTTCTCATATTTGTCGTCCAGTTTTGTGACTGTCTGGGAAAATCCAGTAAGGTCTCTTCTTTATACTTGGTGGCGCGTGTTCCGTTATGTGGCATAATGCCCCCTCCCAGATAAAAAAAATTATTTATAATTTTTTTCTTTATATCTGTATATCTGTACGACTACCACAACAATTTTAACCACAACTGAATAGTACTTGGTTTTACCCCCTTTTCTACCCTAAAAAAAAATAAAGCTACATAACGGGCACGCCCACCTGTCCAAACCCTCCGTTGGACGTCGTGTGGCTGATTATGGGCAATCAGACCAACTAATAACATATTAGTCCCTACCTTGTCATAATAGACAAGTGTGTCCTAACTCTAGGTTTTACCATGAGTTTAGGACGAGGGTAATAATGAGGTGTTCCATGTAACCATTTTTGTTGTAGTTGACCCTTGTTGTCCTTGTTTGGTACCATACATCTTTTCCTTTTCCTGAAATTTATCTCCATGGGTAGGGTGACTTATACGCTTTCCGCCTTGAGAATCTATTGATCCTTTTCCTGTGGATATCTTAAGAATGTCGCTTGATTGTATCTATTCTTTTGCTCCTTCTGTGCAGCTTAATCCATCTACTATAATATTAATTAATTCAACAACCTTGTTAATGCAAGTAAATAAATAATATCATCGAATTCAATATTTATATTAATACCAATATCATATTAATATCAATCTGCAATTACTTATTAATAATTTAACAATCAACTAATGAATAACTATTATTAACACAATCATATACCGTTCACAGTTAGTGTGACAATACAAAACAAAATACTTGGCTTAGCCATTGAATGTCCAATGAATGTTCCAATCATGCGTCTCTTGTGAAGTTCTTATTCCGCGTATTGCCTTCACTCACGCTGTCAATGGAAAATCGGTAACCTATGTACCTAATTGACTAAATTCTATTTGTAATAATAATCTATTAATATTTAGTTGATTCTTATAGCATTGTTCCCTCAATTCGGCACTATCTAAATATATCTTTATCGAATTTCTTAATAACTTATGAAAGAACAGAACATTAATATATATAACTAATTAACTTATAACAAAGAACTGCCTTTCTATTCAACTATAATCGACTGAGAATGTCAGCAAGATTATTATCCTTTCCAGGAATGTGACAGATGTCAAATTCATAATCTTGTAACAGTAATGACCATCTATGTATTCTCGAATTCTTCGGATGACCCGATTTGAAAATTTGCAAAGGTTTGTTATCCGAAAGAACCAGAAATTTCCTACCTAGTAAGTATCTAGAGAATTTCTCAATACTTTCAATTAAAGCTAGAGCTTCTAGTTCAGTAACAGCATAGTTTCTCTGAGTTTCAGATAGCTTCTTACTGAAGTAGAGAATAGGATGTAGTTTCCCTTCATGTAGTTGAAGTAATACAGCTGAAATAGCATGTAGACTAGCATCCGTTTGTAAAACAAAATCTTTTGAAATGTCAGGTAATTTCAAAATAGGATATGTACTAAATAGAGTTTTTATTTGTTGTAATAACTTCTCATGATCCTCTGTCCAAACTATCTTTGTTGGTTGACCTTTCTTTAACAGTTCCGAGAATGTTGCTGTCATATGTGCAAAATTAGGGATAAACTTTTGATAATAATTAATCAACCCTAATACACTCCTAAGCTCCTTCTTTGATGTTGGAGGTTTGATATTGAGAATCTTTGTCACAACTAATGGATCTGTTTTCCTAAATCCGTTAGAGATTCTATGACCTAGAAATTGTATCTCAGTAAACCCTATCTCAATTTTACTTGGTTTAGCTTTCAACCCATGGTCTTGTATTCTCCGGAATACTTGTTTTAGAATTTTAACATGTGTGTCAATATCACAAGTATGAATACAAATATCATCCATATACGTTGCTACGTTGGTAATTCCATGAAGTAATCTTCTCATCATTCTCATGAATGTACTTGGTGCATTTTGTAAACCAAATGGAAGATATGCCCATTCATATAAACCTAACGGCGTGCTAAAAGCTGTAATATGCTTTGAATCTTCCTCCATTGGAATTTGCCAATATCCTTTTGTAAGGTCAATTTTCGAAAATAGTTTCGAGTTTGCCATGGTTTCAATTAACTCATCGATATTTGGCATAGGTTCTGCATCTAGTAAAGTTAATTCATTAACTTTCCTATAATCAACGCATAAACGTAATGACCCATCTTTTTTCTTAACAATTACAACTGGTGAACAGTAATTTGAAATTGATTTCTTTATAATTCCAGTTTTATCTAGATCTGAAATTTCTGCAGTAACTTTTTCCAAATAATGTATTGGAATAGGATATGGTTTCACTTTAACTGGGATATTTGATAATAAAGTTATCTTATGTTTAATCAGTGATGTCTGTCCCGGTTTATCTGAAAAAATTGAACTATATTCCTTTATTGCAATAATAAGCTTTTCTCTATCTTGTACTGATAAATCTTTACTTATCTGTATCGCTTGCCAATTACTGTCGCTATTCACTATAGGTGTTGGAATTTGTTGTTGTATAGCATCTTCTTGTTGCTCATTAATTACCCAACAAGCTGTTGCTATCCTATGAGGAATTTGTTTTGTCACTTGACCTGAGTTATCCTCACGTGGAATATATGGCTTCAACATATTAATATGAAAAATTTTATGTTTGCCATTGACATCAATACGATAATCTACATCGCTAATTTTCTTAATTACCTTAAATGGACCTTGCCATGAAGTAACAAGACAATCTCGAGGATCAGGTAACAATAACCAAACCTCTTCTTCTTCTTTCAAGACTATTGTCTTGGCGTTCCTATTACCATATTGTCTGTATCTTTCTCCAGCTTTATCTAGTGCAGATTTTGCAATCTGACAAGCTGTGATAATTTTTTCTCTTAATTGTGTCACCATTTCATATGCATCTCTTTTCGGATGATCATATGTTTTCTTTGTGAGTAAGTCATTATATATTAATAATGGACCTCTTGGATTTGCTCCATATACCAATTCGAATGGAGAAAACCCTGTACTAAATTGTGGTACCTCTCGGTATGCAAATAGTACTGCTGGTAATAACATATCCCAATCTTTGGGCCTTTCCGCAGCAACTTTCGCCAGAGTTCGTTTAAGAACTCCGTTGTAGTTCTCATTCACACCATTTGTCATCGGGTGCCAAGGTGAACTAAACACCTGTGGAATCCCAAGTATCTTCATTGCCTCTTGAGTAGCCGTTGATATAAACTGACTACCTCTATCTGATAATATGCAGCTAGGAAATCCTATTCTGCTAAAAATTATCAACAATGAATCTAGAATGGATCTACTCGTGATACACTTTAAAGGAATAGCCTCTGGCCAACGAGTACACAGATCAATCATAGTTAATATGAATCTATTGCCTCGATCAGTAGTTGTATTTAGTGGACCCACAATATCTATAGCTATTTTCTGAAATGGTCGTGATGCCAAATCAGTTTTCTGAACATGTGCTTTGGGATGTTTGCCTTTTTGTGTGGTCATTTGACATAATGTACATGAACGTACATGTGTGGTAATGTCTTTGTTATATCCAGGCCAATAGAACTGCGTTAGCAATCTATTAGTGGTTTTAGCAATCCCCATATGACCAGCGAATGGAGAATCATGTGCTAATTTTAATGCTTCAGTACGATATTTCGATGGAAGTACAGTCTGAAAATAACGTGATGTACCTCTATCATATCGCCTCGATAAAATATTATTGTCTAGGAAAAATTTCCAATTACCTCTTTTACCTTGTTTTGTTGGTTCACTCAACTTCTTAAAACAAGATTTTAGAGTCGGATCCTGTTTCTGATCTTCTGGTAAATCAGTCACTAGTCTGATATTATTTTCTAATTTGTCACTGTCTTTATCCCTTTTGTCTTGAGCTCTTGTAATTGCGTTAGCTCTTGCATGATCAATCTCCCATTGCTTTGCTTCATCATGCATTACTTGTTTCGCATCTGGTATGTTACCAATCAGTAATCCGGCACAAGGATTTGGTAATACCGCTGCATTTATTGTGCCTTCGTAATATGGTGACATAATCGTAATCGTGGCAATCTTATATCTCTCTATTGTGCCACCGAATGTTCTGCACTCTACAGTCTCGCCTGTATAATCTTCTTCTTTTATGAGCTTTCGATCTACTCCGACAATCGAAGCTCCAGAATCACGAATGCAAGTAGTGGGTTCACCATTTACCCATGCTTGATGAACTTTTAGTTTGCCATTTTGTATGCTAACGGCATTAGCTTCATGAATAGTTTCTATACATTCATTACTAATACTGTCAGTTATACCCTTATCTGACTTACTAGTCTGATCATCATATCGTTGTATGATAGCTGCGTGTGTCTCTTCTAAATCGTCTGAGTCACTACTGGAGTATATGTATGCTGTACTCGCTTCCTTCCAGGAATTTCTCATCGGACACGACCTACTAGTGTGTCCGTACGCCCTACATGAGAAACATTTAATGCTTCTTTTAAAAGAGTCATACTTACTTCTCTTCTTAGTAGTAATATCTTTCAGATATGCGGTATAACCTGGATGTTTATCACACATTTCTAAATTTCCATGCGACAATCTACAATACTGACATCTGGTGAATTGGCCTTTTCTTGGTCTATCACCTTCTCTATTGTAAGGACTATTTCTATTGCCACCACTACTAAACTTTCTAAACTTACCGTTTCCTCTTTGGAATTTTGCACTTGCTCCTATTACTAATTCAGGTTGAGTACAGTTGGCAAACACGTCTCTATGTGCATTAAAGTAAGACTCACCTTTAGCTTCCATTTCATTTAAACTCTTACATTTATTTTCCATCAGAAATACTGCCATAGGTTCTGGTATCGCAGATAACAGTCTATCTCTGATAATTAAATCTCTAATTTTCTCATAATTAGATTCTATATCAGCAGCCTTACACCACTTGTCAAAACTAGATGCCATTTCTGAAGCAAAATCAAGGAACGTTTGGTTTGATTTCGGTGTAAGTGTCTTAAACTTCGTACGTAAACCAGCCTCGTCCAATGAAAAATGTGATAGCACACGATCGCGCATGTATTTGTAATTTGTACGTAGATCTTCAGGAATTAACTCTATCACTTTTAACGGCTCTAACGCGAGGTGACGATGAAATAAAATCGGTACGTCCTTCTCCGGTACCTTGTAGTACTTTACGAGCACATCGAAATTCGTTATCCACGAACTAACAGAATCACCTTGTTGAAAATTCCTAAATAAACCTTGGTACTTTTTTACAGGATCGTTCTGTTTAGCCATCATTTTCTCTCGTTCGATTTCAGCTCCACGTTCCAATTCAAGAGTCTTGACCCTTAGGTTACCTTCAACCTCCTTGTCCTTCCAAAGTGTTTCTGTAGCAAGTCGCTCTTTATCAAACGCCAATTGTTTCTCTTTCAATTGCATTTCCATAATTAACTTCTCTTTTTCCGCTGCAATCTTTTCGCGTTCCACATTTAATTCTCTCTCTCTAGCCTCCATTCGTTCGCGTTCCAAAGCCATCTCTTTTTCCTTTAATTCTCTCTCCTCCTTCTCACGTGTATGTTGAAGTTGTCTTTCTTCCTTTTCACGCGTAGCTTGTAGTTGTCTTTCCTCTTTTTCCAGTTGTCTAGCTTACTTCTCTGCTGTAAGCTGGAGTTGTCTAGTTTCCTTCTCTGCTGTAAGCTGGAGTTGTCTAGTTTCTTTGTCATGTTTTTGTTGTTCATTGAGCTCATGTTTTGCCCAATCTCTAAGGTCAGAACCAGTTAACCCAGTCCTTTCACCTAATTCAATGAAATGTTGTAGTGTCGACATCTTGTCCTAATGTCCTACCTGTAAAATGAGCTATCTGGGTGAAATAAATATGGTCGTAGGCAAGAGAAGAAAAGAATCGACAAAATTGTAATATTGTCTCAGATCACTATCATTCGGATAGTACCGTAAATGTTATATCACACTTGAGCAAATACAACTCAAATAAATTTGTAGTGTCAACTTGAACACCACAAAAAAAAATCAATTCAAATATCTCTATAATAAACTAAATAAATATACTAGAAAAAATAAATATGAAGAAATATATTCAATATACAATATATATATGTAACGCAAGACAACTAACAATCATCAAAGACGAATGACGAGTGACGCGAATACATATTACTGTTTACAAACAATAACCAATTTTTGTATCCACATTTTAACGGGTAACGCACATACTATACTACTACAGTTATGACAAAACAATAGTATTATGGTGAAGCCCGCAAGATCAAAAAAAAAAATAGTGCCTTATTACAAGGATCAATGCCATAATACATCAACAATACAATTGCTACTGGCCTTTAGCGCATCTCCCGAACGTAGAGTAATATTTGAATCGCTCGAGAATTGATATAATTTGAGACTCTCAATTACGTGTTGATACGTTCCAAACTATACTGATTCGTAATCGGCAATCGATCAGTTGTATCCTGGTTGGATGAAAATATGTGAGGAGATGTGTAACGACTGTTGCTCCTGCCTTGAGATGATAGTACAATTAACTTGTACCGTACCCTGGACCGACGTGGTCCGTCACCGACTCATAAGAACACGTAGTCGGCTGTGGTATATCGACGAAACTTGAGTTATAGCAGCTGAATGCTGTGGGTACTGGAACGCTTAATGTCCACAATGGAGTATAGCGTCGTAGAGTTTAGCGTGAAAACGAATGGTATCACGCCCAATAAGAACAATGTCACTCCGTATAACGTTCCGATGTGTAACCGCTGAAGTGTAAAGTGAGTAGCCTCCTGACGTGTGTATTGTATCCGTGTACAGTCAATCAGTGTCCAAACGTTACCGTTGTCCGTAGATGTCGACGTAATGAGTTAATGTTCGGTCCCGACTGACCGAGTTGAATTCTTCAAATGTAACGAAATCCTCTGTGATTTCCAAATAGTATGTCCTCGTGTACGTGTACGTGTCGTCTTGAAGTGAGAGTTGTTGTCCGGTATGTGGGTAATGGTGTTGTAATGTCCTCCATCCCGTAAGTAGTATCTTCAAGTATAAAATAATGTCGGTGAATTCATTATGAATAGCGTTGGTATCCCTTGTGTTCCACTAATCTCGTTGACTTGAATACGGATGAACGAATACATCCGTGGTTGGCATTTGTAATTAATAGTTGCTGCTTCTATAATTATAATATAGCCAATGTAAGTATTGGTAAGCGCCTACAAATCGTAAACTCTTCAAATTGTGTGTGGTATTCTGTGTATAAGTGTTGCCTCAATGTCCTGGCGTCAGGGTATCAGAGTAAGAGTATATATAATAAGTCCTGACGTGATATCTAACGTGTAGCGACCAATTGAATGTCACACCTAAACTTCCTTGAGAGATGACAATCTATGTGGCGAAGGTAATCTTCATGGTAGTGTATAGCATCCTCCAACATCCGACGTCAGCAAGTTTTCAGACATGTACAATAAATAATGTCTATAGACGTATCGAATGTCCTTTGCGCCGATAGTGAATTTATGACAGAGTGTCGGCATCAAATATAATCGTGTGTGGTGTCAAAATCTTTTGGCGTTTTAAACAACCAAGTCAAAACTGTTAGTAATGTTCGTAAAATAACGAATGTCTTTCTGATAGAGTAAACTATACTTGCAGATCGGTAGTACACTCCATCCTATGTGGAACAGTCCAACGATAAATGTGATAATAATCTTGAATCATGACGAACTTCATAAATTCCGCAGATTGTTTAGCATAAAGTCACTTTTGAGCAGTTGCAATCAAATTCGTGAGCAACTCATCAATTCTCGAATGTACAGTGTCCATTGCTGTGTTATCGTACAATATTGTGGTGTAGACTTGTGGCAGTGCAGTGTTTCTTTAGATCTTATGGCCTACTCACATCGACATAATTCCTTTTCAATGTCGACCATGGTTTCGATTGTTTCGCATATCTCTTATGTAACCACCATCTTCTTTTCTCACGTAGACTTATAGTTGTAACTGTATATTCTTTAAATAAATAATGTTCTTAAATAAGTTACATTATTACTCAATGTTCGTTATTTCTAATATTTCATAGCGCTGTGGTGTGTTCAATAAGGTGGAATGTTTTTGCGCATCTGGTGCAAACTTGATATGCTTAATAGATCGTACTTCTTGAACATGATTGAGTTATTATGTATTAATTGTGTACGTACTTACAGTTTTTATGATGTTTTAATTTCACCTGTTGATATTACTTTATCACACAATGCTCTTTCCCTTCATTTATTTCGGCTGTTGTTCCGGCATTTTTATGACGCGGATTTTCATGTGCTCCTTCTTTCTTTCTGTGCAGCGCGGTGTGGAATGTGCCGCTGGCGCGTAATTTCTTTTATGATCAGCTATGGAAATTGGCGGGGAATCTGTGTTGACAAACAAACAGTCCAGAGACGACCCCCAAGTGTCTTGAAGTGCCTGTCCTCTAAATCCCACGGGACCGTACACTTAAAGCAACTCAAATTGAACTCGTCAAGAACAGATCAGAACAACAAAACATGTTCTATCTTACCAACAGGATCATGAACATATGGCAGACTCAAATCGAGCAAGCGAAAGACGTACGTTTATTCCGCCGCAGGACAAAGTATATACTCTTGTAGAAACGTGAGCTGATCCCTATACGCAGGATCGGCACTCACTTAAATAACATCTACCTACGAGCTCTAAGTCCAGCTCGCTGCCCTTGAGGCTTAATTATCCAAATCCTCAGTTCAACTGATTAAATAAAAGTCTAGGTATCCGCACCCGGTCTTTCTACTGTTGTGTTGTCTTTAATACATTCCTCTCCGGACTCCCAGCTGCTTCATCACGAAATTACCGCCTCCAGGTGTCACCTTCACACGGAGCCTTTTAGAAACACATCCTTTCGAATCCACAATTCACAGCGTCCCCCGTTGCCGTCCAATGACGTTGTTTTCCTTTCCTTGGTTTCTCATATTTGTCGTCCAGTTTTGTGACTGTCTGGGAAAATCCAGTAAGGTCTCTTCTTTATACTTGGTGGCGCGTGTTCCGTTATGTGGCAACATGTGTCTTTGAGGCAAATGCATAGAATGCCATGGTTGCGCAGAACAACAAATGTGAAAGTCCTAGAAGAAATGTATTGATTACAGAAATAAGACGTAGACAGTCCAGATGTTTTTGGGAGTCCGAATAAAAATACAAAATAGGACAGACAAGTTCCATGGATCCGATTGAAAAATACACACAGATAATTGCCAACGTGTACGCTTCCCCCCCCCCCCCCCACCCACCCCCTTTTTTATCAATGGAACAATAACAGCTTGAAAACTTAGTGACATCTGGCACAATTGATAGGACAAGAACATTTAAAAGTTTATTGCATATCCTTTACAGTACATCGCAGTGAACCCCAGCATTTTTGGCTGTTTGTGATTTCTTGGCAAGTTTACGTTTAGTAGTTGAACGACCAGCACTAATACCATTGTATGAAAACTAACGCAATGTGGTTTGCTTCCAAATGGCGCGCAGCTGTGTTTCGAGCGGGATTGCGAATTGTATTCGTACACCTAGGTCACAGCGCGGGCAAGAGTGGACGTAAATTAATGAATGGCTTGGCAAAATGCCTTAATCTGGATAATAACACGGATCCGATCCCCAACTCTAGTGGTCGTGTGAGAACCATTACCGCCCACGGCATGGCCAGTGATGGTGACGCTGTTTTGTTTTGTAAAGAACTATTTTCATTGCGCGTGGATACATTTCTAATTACCCGGACTACGTTTCACAGATCACACATATATGGTCTCAATCACAATCATCATCATCATCCAGGGACATGGGTCATAAGGGCGTCGTCATGGAAGGATCAATCATCAGAGTTGCCCACTGAACTCAGTCTTTAGTAACACCCACAAGTGTGGAAATACTCCATCCCCATCATCACGTGCCATGTCGATAAGCGTGGGCGGTCATGTCTCGCCATCTCGCACGATCACCAGAGTCGTGGAGTAGCTTCGCATCCATGTCTCAACCATGCCACGTGGGAGGTCATCTAGAAATTCACTTCTCTGTATTCTTGTCCCCTTAATTTTTCCAGTTGTTAGAAGATTCTCTAATTTATTTATTCTCATGTGTCCAAAAATGAATTGTCTGCGTCAACTTTCTTTATTCATTTTAAGGTTCTCATGTGTTTCTTGTAGTACTTGCTCATTGGTGTTTCTGTCTGTACATGGTATTCTTTGATATTCATACTATCAACTCCTTCAAGTTGTTAGATCAGGCTTTTCTCCGACTTCCTCTTCTACGTGTGCCCTAAGCTGTTCCCTGGAGGATTACCTTTAAAAGGGATTCGTGACGTGTGACCCGCCCAAATCAGACAGGCTTTCGACGTTTGGCTCATGGCAAAATTAATTCTTGGCGGCCTACAATTGTATTTCCTTTTTCACTTTTTTTTTGGCATGTATTTTTTCCGCAACATATAATTAGTAGAGGTGAAGACTGGGGCTAACTGCTGGGGAAAGAAGCTGACTTTCCTCCGGTCAGTTAAGGTGCAATGATAACGCTGGTAGATGCACCGGATGCCCAATGTTCGCCCTCCGATGGTGGAATGGCTTCTGGGCAGGTGCATTTAGCGATGTCATTACGGGAAATGTACGATCATAAACGACTCAAAGGTGTCTACGAAAGACAGGAGAAAAACGGCCTGGGGTCATGACCCTAATAGGCCCAACCCCTGACAGTGTTAAGAAGGTAAACGGGCCAAAACATTCAAAGAGAGGACAGCTTCTGGTGATCAGAATCCTCCTGTCGTGCTTGCTCGGCGGTTTAAGATTTTACCATTTAGCAAGCTCGACAAAAGGAAAACAGACAAAGATACAAAAGTAACCGTGTCGTCCCAATCCTGTATCATCATCATCATCATCATCATCATCATCATCATCATCATCATCATCATCTTCTTCTTCTTCTTCTTCCACTTCTGCCGTCAAGCGGCCTGGGGAGGAATAATTTGCGCTCCAGCGATTGTACAATGTCTTTGATGTCGTCAATCCATTTTCTTCTTGGATGTCCTCTTTGTCTCGTCGCAGATGATCTTTGATGTAAGGCCAGTAGTGGTAGTTGTTGGTGTTGCATTCTAACGACATGGGCAAACCACTTGATCTTCTGTCTTTCAATAAATGTGCCACAAGGTATTGATCCCACTGTCTGTCTGATAACAGGATTTCTTACCCGGTCTCGGATTGTTAAGTTGGAAGCTCTCCTCAGGCGTCTCATCTCGCAGGTGTTGATTTTGCGAAAGTATGATTTGGAAAAGTCCAAGTATGAGATTGGTAGCATAGATTTGGTGTTAATATGCTGTTTATTATCTGTCGTTTTGCGGACATGGGTATATTTGGATGTTTTAGTAAAGGTGATAGTTGATATGTAAGTGCACTGGCTTTTTTTATATCTGATTTCAATTTCTCTGTCTAATCTGCCATCTTCTGTGATTATACTTCCAAGACATTTGAATTATTTGACTTGTTTCAGAGTTGTGTTATTTAACTGCATACTTAGTGGGCCCGGCGATCTGCCAACTTGCATTACTTCGGTTTTGGCTGTATTTATGCTCATATTGTAACTCCTGCATATTGAACTCAGATTATTAATATGATTTTGCAGTCTGCCCTCGTCGCTATAAAACAGGCACTGATCGTCTGCAAATAGAAGTTCATTTATTTCCTGTGTATCGGTTGTTTCATCTGGAGTAAAGAGTTCTAAATTTTCTGAATCTGTTCTGTCGAGACTTGCTTCTTTGGAAATTCTGTCCATGTAGATATTAAATAGCAAGGGGGAGATCACACATCCCTGTCTGACTCCTGTATTGACCATGAACGTATCTGATATACCTTCTTGTGTTCTTACTGCACTTCAGCTCGAGTGGTACATGGTTGTGATGTTTTCTAGCAATTGTCCCTGTATCCCATAGTCTCCAAGGATGGTCCACAATTTGTCTCTGTCTACTCTATCGAAAGCCTTTTCCTGATCTACAAACACAATATTCTGCTTATCATTATATTCAATAGTTTTTTCACATATTTGTCTAAGTGTATATAGTGCATCAGTGCAACTTTTACCTTTCCGAAAACCGAATTGTACTTTGCTTGACTGTTGTTCAACTATGAGTCTAAAGTATGTCCACATTTGTTTGCCTTCATTCACGATCAATTATTTTGAAAACTGTCTGTTGCATCGTTATGAAATTTTTCCAGCCGTCTTATATTTACCCCTACCGAAGGAATATGTCTTTGATAGGTCCAAAAACAACTTAAATCATTGAAAGCGGCAACATTCCTTTGATGTTTTGTTGAACAACTAGTGATTTCTTGCTAACAAAGTTATTTTTACTGTAATGGGAGACCTGCAAATTCTGATGACACACAAAGGCGTATCCGGATTCGTATGGGAGTGGGTGCAATGAAAGAACTAGCTTAAAATCGACAGGGTCGGCTGCATTGCACAAAGCACGAACTCCGTAGCTCCAGCGACGACCCTCGGGAGTCTCCGAAAAAATGCACTCGTGAAATGAAGGACGCGGCCCGGAATCGAACATACAACCTTCGGAGCCCGAGTCAGACGGCTTGACCACTTCACCACGGAGAATCCCGAGAGGGGTGCAATGTGTAATATTAGTAAAGACAGAGAATTTACAGAGGCACGGGGTAAATAATTTGTAAATTAACAGGAAAGTAGAAGGAATATATTTCTTACCTTATTTTTCATTTCCTTCTTGTTTCTTCAGCTGATGCTGATGCTGTAATGTTTAGGGCCTGCAATTCGTCTGAATAGTTGAAGCAAAATATCCCAGTAAGTGTGTACGTAGATTAAGGTCTGCGATCTGCTCAGTCCTTAATCTGTGTCGGACGATTCCAGTAGGTTGATGATTGCTCTCGGTTGCATAAAATTCAATCCATCCTTTCTCCAATAGTCCTCTTCCTCTTTCAACACATGGTCCTGACGTTTTTTCCAGTAACTTTTATGAATATTTAATAGCGCGGACAGACAGACAGACAGACAGACAGACAGACAGACAGAAAGGTAGGTAGTAAGGTAGGTAGATAGGCAGAAAGGTAGGTGGGTGGGTGGGTGGGTGGATGACTGGCTGACTGACTGGGTGGGTGGGTGGGTCGGTCGGTGGGTCGGTCGGTGGGTCGGTCGGTGGGCCTGTCGGTCGGTCGGTGGGTTGGTGGGTGGGTGGGTCGGCAAGCCGGCCGGCAGGCAGGCAGGCAGGCAGACAGACAGACAAACAGACAGACAGACAGACAGACAGACAGACAGGCAGGCAGGCAGGCAGGCAGACAGACAGACAGACAGACAGACAGACAGACAGACAGACAGACAGACAGACAGACAGACAGACAGACAGACAGACAGACAGACAGACAGACAGACAGATAGATAGATAGATAGATAGATAGATAGATAGATAGATAGATAGATAGATAGATAGATAGATAGATAGATAGATAGATAGATAGATAGATAGATAGATAGATAGATAGATAGATAGATAGATAGATAGATAGATAGATAGATAGATAGATAGATAGATAGATAGATAGATCCCCGCCAGGAGCCGGGTCGAGCCAGCTAGTTTATTTATATAATCACGTTTCATGAAAGAACCCACAGTTTGACGACACCTCGGAACTACCCCATATACATTCCCTCAGTCTGCCAAAAGCGAAACCGCGCAGACAAATTTCAAAAAACAGCGGGGGGGGGGGGGGGTGTCTTGTTGAAGCGATAATACTCTTAAAATGATGGAATGAATGCGGGGGCAATAAAATATATACCGCATATAATCAAACATTGAAATCTGCTGTACAATCTCCAGAACAAAATATGATAGTTGATATGTAAGTGCACTAGCTTTTTGACATCTGATTTCAATTTCTCTGTCCAATCTGCCATCTTCTGTGATCATACTTTCAAGATATTTGAATTCTTTAACTTGTTTCAGAGTTGTGCTATTTGACTGTATACTTGGTGGGCCCGGCGATCTGCTAAGCTTGCATTACTTCGGTTTTGGCTGTGTTTATACTCATATTGTATCTGCTGCAGGTTGAACTCAGATTAGTAATATGATTTTGCAGTCTGCCCTCATCGCTGTAAAACAGGCACTGATCGTCTGCAAATAGAAGTTCATTTATTCCCTGTGGGTCAGTTGTTTCATCTGGAGTGAAGAGCTCTAAATTTTCTGAATCTGTTCTGTCGAGACTTGCTTCTTTGGAAATTCTGTCCATGTAGATATTGAATAGCAGGGGAGAGAGCACACATCCCTGCCTCACTCCTGTATTGACTGTGAACATATCTGATATACCTTCTTGTGTTCTTACTGCACTTCGGCTCGAGTAGTACATGGCTATGATGTTTTCTAGCTGTTGCCCTTGTATCCCATAGTCTTCAAGGATGGTCCATAATTTGTATCTGTCTACTCTATCGAAAGCCTTTTCCTGATCTACAAACACAATATTCTGCTGGTCTCTATATTCGATAGTTTTTTCACATATTTGTCTAAGTGTAAATAATGCATCAGTGCAACTTTTACCTTTCCGAAAAGCGAATTGTGCTTTGCTTAACTGTTGTTCAACTATTGGTCTAGCTCTTTGTTCCAATAGTTTTGCATATATTTTCCCTATGTGGCTCAGGGAGTGATATACCTCTGTATGTTTCGCACACTCTCATATTGCCTTTCTTTTTGCATATTGATACTATTATTGCCTGTTGCCAATCATCTGGGATTTTCTTTCTTCCCATGCTATATTAAAAAGTCTTGTTAGCCATTTAACTCCTGTTTCCCCACAGGCCTGAATAGCTTCTGTGATTATTCCATCTGGACCTGGTGATTTGTTTTAAGGACTTTTCTGTATAACTGCTTTGACTTCAGCAGGTATGGAATTTGGTTCTTGCTGTCCCTGGCTTTTAGGCACAAAAGTGAGATTTTCAATGTTATGTGTGGGGTTAAGTAGTTCTTAAAAGTATTCTACCCACCTTGCTAGTCTTTGTTGTGGATTAAATATCGGTATACCTCTTTTGCTGTTTATGATGGTGGTTGGGTTGTAGCATGCATCTCTGTTTCTCATTGTGGTGACACGTTTATAAAATTTTCTTGGGCAGTCTTTGCTAAGGGTCGCCATCTGTTCACAGTATATTCTCCGGGATTCATCTTTAGATGCTCTAATTGTTCGTTTGGCATTTCGTCGTGCTATTCTATAAGAGAGAGTATGAGAGTATGGAGCCGGTCGCTCAGAAAGTCGTGGCGTGCTGATGAGCGTAATCTAGCCTAGGAATCAACATACAGCTGAAAGATGCTGGTGTTGACCGCAATATCCTGAAACAGGATGGAAACGCGGGAAAACAAAATGCTATAAGTAACATAGTCTTGTTTACATTTGGTTGTGATCCATTTTTTGAACGCTACCTTCTTTTTGAATATGCTATCTTTAACTTCGTTGTTCCACCAAGCTGTTCTTAATCTTTTGTTCTGCCCTACTTTCTTTGTTCCACGTTTATTTTCCGGTGTGTCGAGCATGGCAGCCTTGAAAATTTCCCATTCCTTATCTACGCTTGATTAGTCATCGGGGATGTTCTTATGTCGTTTTTTTTTTATTTCTTGATTGAATTCGTCTTTAACCTATTTTCCTGCAGCCTACTATAATTGATGACATGTGTTACCTTTTTGTTTCTTATTTTCCTGTATGTTGGAATCTTTTTTTTATTATGACTCGTTTGTGATCAGTATCAACGTCTGTATTTGGGAGTGCACTTGAATCTAATGGTAGTCTTCTATCTGATTTTCCAAGTAGAATAAAGTCAATTTATCAACAAACAAGAATACTTAGCTAGAAAACTTAAATATCAGTCACAGATAGTAATCAAGTTTGAAAGAGTAACGTAAACAAAAAGCCCTATCGTACCGGAACACGATCAGCGTTGCCAGTGACGTCACTGGGGTTGGTGTCACCCAGTGCGGTAAACTCTTGGTGTCACCCCTCTAGACTTTCACCATGGTCTTCTTCCGAGTGTTCCTGTACCATATATAATCGCATATAGTAATGTTTGTAAAATAAGTCAAAAGGTTAATAAGGACATAAGAAAGAAAACAAATTGAACAATATAACTTCAATACTTTAGGTAAAACATAAATAAAGAACTTCGACAAACTCGGACAAAGTTAAATTTTTGTTATTTTGCTATGTCTGCTTTGTCAAATTTGCAATTTTTTTATTTTGGTGTCACCCCTTGATGGTGTCACCCGGTGCGGCCCGCACCCCCCGCACCCCCCTAGTGACGCCCCTGAGCGTTGCCAGAAGTTGGTTGTGCTCAATCTTTACACCTCTAATTCCGAAACAATCAAATAAATCAAAAAGCCCCATGTTCCGGAAATAACAGTACGGAAAGACGGAAATCTGGCGAGGTTGTCGACATAATAGAAGGAAAAGCAGAAATAAAGATAATAACTAACATTAACAGGTTCAGTGCCAAACAAAAAGCAGGTTTGGGCCGAATAAAAAGGGATTGCTTCTTCTTCTTCTTCATGATGAATCACACATCAAGATATTTAGTAATTAGTTATTAGTGAGGATCGTCACTATCGCTCTCCGGACAGATACATAAGTGCTCCGATTCCCCTTCCACCACCCCCATCCCTTTCCCTAACCTCCCAGCCAGCGTATATCACCTGATCGCACCTGTCAAATCAAGATAGTTGGATAAATCAGGGAGCCACTCAATCATGCCATGAAATATGTCGATTCTTCTGGCCTAGAGATACAACAATGAAAGATAAACTATGGATCGCTCTCTCTCTCTCTCTCTCTCTCTCTCTCTCTCTCTATATATATATATATATATATATATATATATATATATATATATATATATATATATATATATATATATATATATATATGGCAGTTAAATGCATACAAGTGACGAAATTGCAGATATAGACAAATTTAATCGCATTATCTCATACTATCTTGTTCCTCTTGTATCTTGTGGTGTTGAGTTGAAGCATAAACAGCGGGAGAGTGCCCGTTTATGGGCTTCATATATATATATATATATATATATATATATATATATATATATATATATATATATATATATATATATATATATATGTGTGTGTGTGTGGGGGGGGGGGATATTTTGTGGGTGGGGGATGTATGTGGTGTGTGGGTGGGGGATATGTCTGTGGTGGGGGATGTGGGTTAGGGCATGTGTGGGTGGTTGGGGGATGTATGTATGGGTGGTGGGGTGTGTGGTCGAGGGAGGTGTGGTTGGGGATGGGTGGTTGGTGGTGTGGGTGGGTGGGTAGAGGATGCGTGGGTGGGGATGGGTGTGTGGGTTAGGATGTGTATGTGGCTGGGCGCGGTATGTGTGGATTGGTGGGAGGTGTTTGTGTGGGTGTGAGTGTGTGTGTGTGTGTGTGTGTGTGTGTGTGTTTGTGTGTAGGTGGGTTGGGGGAACTAGTTGGGGCAGTGTGTGTGGGTGGGGGATGTATGTGGAAGGGTGATGGGTCGGTTTGTTGGATATTTATGTGTCCCTGGGTGTGTGTGTGTATGTGTGTGTTTGTGTGTGTGTGTGTGTGAGTGGGTGTGTGTGTTTTTGGTGGGGTGATGTGTGGGTGGGTGGGAGATGTGCCTCATAACATGGTAATTTGCTTTTTTATGTTTACAACATTCATTTGACAATGTTTTGTTTCTTCCAATGTGAATGTATAATGCACTATTGATGAACGAAAGATGAGTGATTGGAAGGGCCCAATGTAAGACGGGCCTGCGTGCACAATTTGTGACCCTTTTAAAATAAAGTTGAATTGAATTGAATTGAATTGAACTGAATTGAATTGAATTGAATTGAATTGAGATTCCCATAGACAGTCTTATTCCCTCTGTCCATCGTTTACATGGCCAGCCTCTTCTTCTGCTTCCATTTGGTCTGTAGATCATTGCTTGTTGTCCTATACTGTTGTTGGTAAGCTAGTTATATGGCCTAGCCATTTAACTTGCTGTTTTCTAATGAAATTAACACTACCATAACCCCTACTTTAGCCCCGATTTCTTCATTTCAGATTTTCTCTCTGTTTGATACATTGGGTATTTTTACCAGGAATCTCATTTCTATTGTTGTAATGTTTCTCTTCTCTTTTCATGTAATTGTTCAGGTTTGGCATTGGTATCATAAAATTAATAGGAAGATTGTATTGTGGAGTGCTTTTAGTATCTACGTCCATCCATCCATCATTTGTCATGTCGATAAGCGTGGGCGGTCATGTTCTGCCATCTCACTCGATCACCAAAGTCGTGGATCAGCTCCGTGTTCCTGTCTCGACCATGCCACGTGGCCAAGCCATCCAGGTATTTACTTCTCGGTCTTCCCCTTGGTCTCTTCCCTTCGATCTTGCCAGTCGTCACCAAGTTCTCTAAGTCATTTCTTCTCATAACATGCCCACAAAATGTGTTAAAGTATCTACGTATACGTGTTTATTCTTTTGTATTGGTGTCATTTGCCCAATGAATTGGTTTGCCGTATTAAATCTATTTTCAATCTCGTCTTCTGATTTGCCATTTGATGATATTATACTTCCTACTCACTTGAACTCTATATAGAACCAGTTTTATTGTATGGCATTGAATCTAGAAATGAAAATGAACAAATTAAGAAGAAATTAGAAGCAACAGAGATGTGGTTCCTGTGACAAATGTTGCGAATTCCTTGGACTGCCAGAGTAACTAACAATGATTGGCTGAAACAGGCTGATGAAACTAGATCATTATATACAACAATAAGTAAGAGACAAACATATTTCCTCGGGCATGTGATGAGAAGAGAGGCATTAGAGAACATCGTGACAACTGGAAAGATCGAGGGGAAGAGTGGCAGAGGCAGACCAAGAGAAATTATGCTGGATGGATTAAGACGGTGGCATGGGGGAATATCATCAGCAGAGTTAATTCAGAACACCAAAGTCCGGGATCTGTGGAGAGCCATGAACGCCTACCCCAGCTGGCAGGGCACTGTTAGTAACTCTGGCAGCCCAAGGAATTGATGAGTTATAGTATAGAAGCCTTGCACGGGTCACTGTGAAGGAGGACTGTGAGATTAATGTGGAGAATATTAGACGGGTACTGAAGCGGATTAAAGACACAGCGCCAGGCCCGGATGGGGTGAGGTACTCCCATATGAGTAACATAAATGATGGGGACTTGAAGGAGATGGCTCTTTGTTTCAACCTAAGCATCAATACGGCGGAAATACCCCACAATTGGCTGCAAAGCTATCTGGTCCCACTTCCAAAGCCAGGTAAGGATCACTCAAGACTTAATGGATAACAAATCATAACCCTGCAAGACACGTATGGCAAAGTCCTCAAAAAGATAGTAGCATGCAGGCTCCAGCGACTTTTAGAAAGTCGTAATCTACTTCCCAAAGGGCTCTGGAGTTATCGGCCTGGGAAGGACACTTGGACCAATGCTGCAACTTTTGCATTTGATGTCTACGAGGGCTTCCAGGATAGCCAGGAGACAGTGGCTCATGACTAATGAAACTAGATCATTACATATAATCTCTTGACCTGGAGGATGCGTATAACAGGATCAGGTATGATCGGTTGATGTACACACTGTTGGACATGGAGGTCTGCCCTTGCCTTGTTAGATGGGTTGCGGCGGTCCTTTATGAGCGTAAGGTTGCACTGCGCATAGGTTCCTGGACTTCTGACCCTTGTACTATTACACCTGGGTTGCCAGAGAGATCTGCCTTGTCCCCAATGCTCTTTAATGTCTACAACAGCAAAATCACAGCTATTGAGACACCAGGTGTGGGTAGAATCTTGACATTTGCAGATGATGTGCTGGTGTACAGACAGGGCAGAGGCAAGGCCAGTTTGGCGAAAGACTTACAAGTGGCAGTAAATAGGGTGGCAGAGTAGTGCAGGGACGCAGGGGCCGTTAAAACCCAGATAAGGCATCGGTTGTGTGATACTCCCTGGATAACCGGATCGTCAAGGCAGATGCCCCAGGTATTATGTTGAATGGATGTCCTCTTAGTCGAGAGAGTAAACTGAAGTAACTGGGTATCACCTTTGACGGGTGTTCGTCTTTTAAGGATCATGTAGAATCTTTGGTGGTGAAGGCTGGTAGGGGACTTAATGCATTGAGGGATATGGCAGCAACTGGGGTAGATCAGAGGATGCTGTACAGGCTCTTTCATCAGTTTATAATTTTTGTCATTGAGTATGGATTGGGGCTGCTGACAGTATTAAATAGCCAGCTTGAAAGGTTGGAGCGCATACAGAATGCTGCCATGCGGTTAATCCTGGGGTGCACAAAGGACACACCAATTATCTGCATGAGGCATATCCTGGCGCTACCAACAATGACGAACAGGCATAGGGTCCTTCAGGCCAAATGGTACCTGAGAGTTGCCGCAGATAGGGATCACCCGCTGCATGCAGCCATTACGAGGCAGGTCCTGGATGGCACATGCGGAACTTTCTATATGTCAGGTGTGTGATCTAGAGACCATCAATCATTAAAAATTGTGGGTTGAAGTTCCGGAAGACATGACGGACTGGCACAAGGTAATAATAACACTGGGTCGTGAGTGCAGGGAATGGGCAGCGGGCCGCACTGAGTTTGAAGTGCAACAGCTGATCCAGAATAACACACATCAAGGCGACATAGTCATATTCACCGATGAGTCAGTAGTGAGAAACAGACGTAGTGGTTGCAAAGGCTCATGGACGAGTCTTTAAAAAGGAGAGTCTGGCATATGAGACTACGACCTCCAACATGAGAATGGAGGTGGAGGCAGTAACAGCGGCATTCCGTTGGCTGGAGGAGACTACTGCAACACACATTGTATTCATTACGGATTCAAAGAGTATGCTTAGTAAGGTGGAGAAAGGAATGTTTCGTGTGGAATGGCTATCGTCGCTTCAGAGGTCACAGATTGTGAGAATTGAATGGATATTTTGCCCTGGCCATGCGGAGGTGCGGGGAAATGAACAGGCTGATAGGCTAGCAGGTAATGCACCTCTTTGTGGTAGATTGCCTATGTAAAATGGGGAGGTGGTCGTGCGCTTGTAGGGCCAGGTGGAGAAGGCGGAGGAACAGACTGAGAACCCATATGTGGAAAGAATGAGATTGCGGGAGATCGGCAGGGGTTCTGGAAGAATCTCAAAACTGAGAGGGAAGACCAGGATAACTTTTAATCAGATAGCGGTGGGAACGAATAGTAGTATGACTCTTCGCTGGCTGCTGAACGAGGGGACAGAGCACGTATGGAAATGTCCTGGGTGCAGTGATGTCGGTTCTTAACTCAACTCAACACAGTATAGACAAATTTCAAGCGAACGAAAGAAAGAATTTGGATCGTAAGACAGTTTCGAATTCCAACTTTTTATGAAATCCTGAAAAAACAAGAACCGGAATCGGAGTTCAGCTTTGTGTTTGGTAGAGAAGGCAGGGCCGTGGAATTGCAGCAGTAGGTTGGAGAAGAGGGTAAGTTTCTTGTTAGTTTCTGTCACTAAGTTTAACTCATTGTGTGTTATTAGTACATGCTAGTAAGTCAGCAAGCACAGATAAATCGACTCGCTCAATTAGTAAATACTAAACATTACGTATTACTAATTAGTAATTTTACTAATCACTGAGTGAATCAGTTACTAAAATTAAAATTTACAAATAATTCAAATTGTGTGAGTCGGATCACTAAAAATAACTTTAAAAAATAAACTTACTGAAATAACTAAATTATGAATAGGTTTGTGAATAGTTACTTTATAACTGTTTAAGAACGAACATAATTATTACTATTTACTTAGCCAGTGGTTGGTGATATGATAGAAGAATAGTCAACGCGCTCATTAGTGAACACTCAGACAACCCCGAAGTGCTCATCTATACAGATGGATCTGTTGTAAAGCAGCAGAGAAGTTCGTGGGCATTTACAGCCCGTTCAACGGGCCGAACCGTTCAAGAATCCAGTGGTGCCCACTCCATGACCACGAGCAACATGACGATGGAGGTGATGGCAGTAACACAGGCTTTCATTTGGCTAGAATCACAGCATTATACCAACGTGTGTGTACTAAGTAATTCAATGAGCATGATTCGGAAGGTCAATGCCGGATCTGTACGTAGACAGTAGACTGATTCGCTGCGGAAATCTGTTGTCCGTAAAGTCACCTTCATTTTCTTCTGATAAACCGGCTGACTCTGCATCCCCTGCAGTTGGCCAGCCCATGGATCACGCCGATGTTATTAACGTCCTTAAAGCGATGTCGAGAACAGAAGACTTTGACATCAGTGAATCCACGTCATTGTCCAGGATGAGAGACTTGGGAGTAAGAATTGCATGGCCAGACATGAGAGGCACATCAGGAAAACGAGGGGCCTCGTCAACCAACACAGAACAGGCACTATTTGCCACCAGATGCTGATGCATATGCTGGGGGAGGATCTGAGCACCTATAAACCTGTCCGGAGTGTAATGACGATACCCCAACTGATAACTAAAAAAACTGTCATTTACTGCCAATATAGTACCTTGCTGTGTATGGCAGAGGGGTCTTTGAGCCTGAGGAATAAAGGGTGCCTGGCTAATGCGCGAACTGTGCAGGTTAGGATTTTCTTTTTGTCCCCAACAGAAAAAAGTAAGTAAGTTTGGATGAAACATGGTACACAATCAAATGAACAAGATTATATTGTACATTTCCATTCGCTGAGCATTGAAATTGTGGAAGATACCACAAAACAAATAACACATTGACCCTAGTAATAGTATGGTGATATTCCGTCCATATTGGAGGTCATATTTTGCTATATATTTTCCCTCGGCATTCAGCACTGAATCAGTTAAAAATTGACATGACTTTACTCAGGACTGTCCCCACACATGACTTTACTCAGGGCTGACCCCACACATGACTTTACTCAGGGCTGACCCCACACATGACTTTACTCAGGGCTGACCCCACACATGACTTTACTCAGGGCTGACCCCACACATGACTTTACTCAGGACTGTCCCCACACATGACTTCACCCAAGACTGTCCCTACACATGACTTCACTCAGGACTGTCCCCACACATGACTTCACTCAGGACTGTCCCCACACGTGCTCTATCCCTCTTCAAGAAGCCACTGAAGAATCCCCATGCTGATTTTTCAGAGAACAATCATGAAGGGGTATAAGCCTGGAAAGAGAGGAAGAGGAAGGCCAAATAGAAGATGGGTGCAGGATGTGGCTAATGACCTCCAGATGGGTGTATTGGATGCAGGACTTCCTGCTTATGATCGAGAGGTTTTCCGGAAGGTTGTTATGAGAGCGAGGTTCTTCAAAGGACATGCTATTGAATGAATGAATGAATTTTATTATACATCCCACTTGGCTGTTCCTCTATGCTCCAAGTATTGTCAAGACCCTCTATTCACTCCCTTCTAAACCATTCTTTCCACATATGGTTCCTCCATCCATTCAGTTGCATTCTCAGAGAGCCTTCCCATATCACCTTGGTGTTCATCAAGAATGATGATGACCGTTCATTTCATCCTTTGGGATGAGGTTGGATGAAGAATGACTTGTGCGATGAATTAGATTAAAGTAAGGAATAGTTGCACATTTCGTCAACCACACTCTCTCACCTGAGTCCATCTGAATCTAGTGGTATGACAAGTTAGATGACTGGACACGAATACAGGTGCAGTGAATGACCAGGGCGCTCTATGTGCCTTACAGTGCTCATTACGTTCCACGATGCTTTGCAGGTAAACACCATCTTGCCCATTGAATCATTAATGATTTCTTCCGCACAGTCTGCCGAAAGCTGTTTTCACATGCTGGGTAGGCAAACATTGGTTTGACACCGAATCGGTTACCTCACCTGGTTTTTCTGGCCTGTCACAGCCGTTGCCCGGATGGTGGCCACTGTCGCATCATATCACCTTAATTATAAAGTAGCTGTCCACCTAGAGAAGCTGCTAATCTATGAACTTGTTCATTGCCCCACACAACTGCAAGCCTTTGACAGATAACCCATGATATAAAGACAATCTCTGTATCCAGTGATGCTAGCAACTCCTTAAGGAACACGCCAGTTTCCACTCTCCGAAGCATACTCTGTGTCCAGTACAAGCACAGCATGTCTGAATGTGCCCTCCTCCAACCATCGGAAGGAAGGCTGCCATCACAGCCCCAACTCTCATTCTCCTGCAGATGACATACAGACAGTGCTAGGAACATGCATTCTCCAAAAGCATACTCTGTGAGTCTGTTATAAATACACCTGACTGCTTCCTCCAACCATCGTCAGGGTGCTGCTGTCACAGCCTCAACTGTCATTGTCCTGCCAGATGCTCCCCTGTTTTGAATCGTGATGTAAATATGTAAGATTCTCTTGTATTACAGTGAATGTTTCTCTGAGAACTAACATAACTACATAGGTTGGTGATAGAAAGATACAAGAGTATCTGATTATACAATGAATATTTCTGTGAGAACTAACATACATAGTTAATGGTTGGTGACAGAAAGACAAGACTCTCTGAACATCTTCTTCTTCTTCTTCTTCAGCATTCCGAGCCATTGAGGTTCTTTGCTGCAAATACAATCTGTCTCCATTCGTCTCTCTGGTGGACCTTCTCTTGCCAGTCGTTGATTCCAAGTGCTTGTAGGTCTGTATGTATATTATCTCTCCACCGCCTTCTTGGTCTACCTCGGGGTCTACGGTCATTTATTTCCTGAGTGTAAGCGAGTTTTGTTTCCCTATTATCTTCCATTCTTTCTATATGCCCCAGCCATTGTAGTCTATTAGCCTTCATGATACCAGTGATTAGCGGGGACTTAAACAAATCATAAATGTCTTTGTTACTTCTTCTTTTCCACTCTCCACTTTGTGTATCCCTAATGGGTCCAAAGATGCGTCTTAAAATTTTGTTCTCAAAGGTTTGTAACAAGGCTTCGTCTCCTTTCGTTGTACTCCAGGTTTCAGAGCCATACAGCACAACTGGTCTGATCAGTGTTTTGTATATTGTGATTTTGGTGTTACGAGATAGCGCCTTTGATTTTAGTAGATGTTGTAGTGCATAGTATATCTTATTTCCAGAGTTGATTCTAGTTTGTATTTCTTCCCTTATGATGTTGGAGCAGTTGAAGATTGTACCCAGGTATTTGTATGTTTCCGTTCTTTTAATGGTCATATTATCTATTTGTATGTGGCCAGAGTTTTTAGCCATTCCGTCTCTTGAAATTACCATATATTCTGTCTTATCTTGGTTGATAACCAGCCCCATCTGTTGGGCTTTTTCCTTTAAGTGAGTCAATATTTCTAATGTCTTTTGTTCACTTTGCCCTATAATATCTATATCATCTGCATAACCAAGCAGCTTGGATGTTCCTCCAATATCACATTCCTCCTTTACCTTCCTTACAACTTTCTCTAGAGCCAGATTGAAGAGTAGCGGCGATAGTGCATCACCCTGTTTCAAGCCAGATGTTATTTGGAAGGGGTCTGATTTCCTGCCTTTATATGTTACTATATTATAAGTATCTTCCATGCATAGTTTGGTCATGTTAATTAACTTCCTTGGTATTCCAAATTCCTGCATAACATTCCATAGACTATTCCTATGGACACTATCATAAGCCTTTTTAAAATCCACAAAAATGTTATGGAGATCTCTTTTATATTCCCAATGTTTCTCGGCTATTTGTCGTAAGATAAATATCTGATCTATTGTTGATCTGTTTTGTCTAAACCCGCCTGGTAGTCACCTAATATGTCTTCTGAATATGGTTTTAGTCTATTTAGTAATACTGCGGATAGTATCTTATAGCTTGTGGACAGTAGTGATATTCCTCTATAATTTCCACATTGGAACTTGTCTCCTTTCTTAAAGATAGGTATCAATAATGACTCTTTCCAGTCATGGGGTAATTCTTCTGTCCTCCAGATTTTTATTATTAGTTCGTATAGCTTTAGATGTAATGCATGGCCACCTGCCTTTATAAATTCAGCAGCAATTCCATCAGTCCCAGTTGCCTTATTGTTTTTAAGTCGTGTGATTACATATAGGATTTCTTCAAATGTAGGTTCTTCAATTTGTGGTTCGCATGTTAGAACCTCTTCCTGTGGGAAAATGTTCTCTGAACATACAATGCATATTTCTCTGAGAATTAACATACGTAGTTATTGGTTGCCAGTCTCTCTGGCCGAGGGGTTACAACACTTTCTCCGTAATCCCGTTTATCACGCAGTCTCATAGCGGGCGAGAGCTGGAGGCGGTTCGACCCCCACTGGTGACTTGCGGGATAACTGAGCCGGCCGCTCAGAAAGCAATGGCAAACTACTGAGTGTAATCTTACCAAGAAATCAACAGACAGCTTAAAGATGCTGCTGTTGACAGCGATGCCCTATATAAAGGATATGCGGAAAAAGCTATTGGTTGGTAACATAAAGAAGCAGGATTCTTTGATTATATGATGAATACTTCAATGAGAACTTACATTCTTAGCTAGTAGTTGATAGACGCAAGATTCTTTGATTCTTCTTCTTATAGTTCATGCCTTGTGGCATTAGTAATCATGTCTGTCCACAGCTTTCTGTATCATTTACTTTGAATCATTATTCTGTGATTATACTGTGAATATTCTTGAAAACTAACATTCTTAGCCAGTGCAGAAGAACAGATAGTTCATCATGTTACTGCAGGGAGTGACCAGTGGCTGTGTCTGACCATCAAAATTATGTGGATAGGCCTGATGGAGACATAATCAGACTGCTACTGGTACCTTTGGTATTGAAACTCTTTGCTGGCTGTTGCAGATGAGAACGGAGTACAAATAGGAATGTTGCGAGTGCTGTGATGTTGATTCTTGACTTAACTCAACTTAGCCAGTGGTTGGTGATAGAAAGATGTAACATTCTCTGATCATAGAACAAATATTTCTCTGAGAACTAACATATAGCAGTGTTTGACGTTACAAAGTTGCAAGATTCTCTGATTATACCATGAATGTTTCTCTGAGAACTGACAATACTTAGCCAGTGTTCGATGATAGGAAGATGCATGATTCTCTGATTATACCATGAATGTTTCTCTGAAAACTGACAATACTTAGCCAGTGTTCAATGATAGGAAGATGCAAGATTCTCTGATTATACCATGAATGTTTCTCTGAGAACTGACAATACTTAGCCAGTGTTCAATGATAGGAAGATGCATGATTCTCTGATTATAGCATGAATGTTTCTCTGACAACTGACAATACTTAGCCAGTGTTCAATGATAGGAAGATGCAAGATTCTCTGATTATACCATGAATGTTTCTCTGAGAACTGACAATACTTAGCCAATGTTTGATGATAGGATGATGCAAGATTCTCTGATTATACTATTATTTTAATGTACATATGTTTATCTGACTTAGGTACCTGTAGCTCTTCACAAAGAGCCTCTATAATTGATCGACCGAAGTTGATGTACACTAACCCAAGATGACGCACACGCCAGTTGACCTCAAACTGTTCGGCGAAGTCAAAGGGGTTCTGACCAAGGCAAATCACGAAGGTGCAACCGCTGGCAGGAATGCTACTGACAGGCAAATGATTGGATCATTTTCCAATTTTCTTTTTCCTCTGCTTCCCAAAAATTCATGCGATGAAGTTTACCCTGGAATCTGGCTTGGGGAAGAGTAAGTGAACATGATGTGTACTAATTTAACAAATAATTCAATGGTTAGGAGCTTGGCTGTTATAAATGTGTTAGTTTCATGTTTTCTTTTACAGGAGTTTGCAATCTGATTGTCGCTTTTTGTACTCTACTAGGCCATTTTACATTCAGTAATTTGACTCTACCGGTCACCATGGCCTAAAGTTTTGCGAACACGATTTGTGAGCTGCTTACTACACATTCGAAACGCGGCGGCGACCGATTTGGAAGCAGACCATGTCACGCTGGGGTTTTAACGTGTTTGTATGGGAGCCGGTCATTCAGAAAGCAATGGCAAACTACTGAACATAAAACTTGCCAAGACATCAACAACAGCAGTAAAATGCTGATGTTGACAGCGATGTCCTGTAAATAGGATATGCACCCAAAAAAATGTGACTCTGGTCTCATAGTCTTTGACTCATAGTCATATATGACTGAGCTACCATATGACAGTAGATGATACTGCATGCGTTTTGTTAGCACTGAATGTTGGGCGGCGCTCTCCACACCTAACACCTCACATTGTGCCAATGTCTTTGTGCGAAGAAGCGCAATTGAGAGAGTAGATATTTTAATTGTTGTACCTGCCCAAAATAACACTGTTTACTTTAATTGTACATTTAGGCACAATCTGTTATTTAATGTCATCATGACTCTGTCTTCCTGTTAGTCATTAGTCGCAAAGGCAAAGGCAAAGGGTCGCCCTGTATTGCTGCATTCCTGTGCGATGAATATCATACAAAATGCCTCTTACTGTCCCATGTGAAAAGTGGAACAGACAGCAGTCCTGACAAACCGCACACTGGCATACATGCATAAAACCACAACCAGAATGCCAACACAATTTTCCGCCACTAAAATTAAAGTTCATCATTGATGGAAGCAGCAGTCACTAGGAAACCAGCAGTTGCAACATATTACTGCATAAAACAAATCCAGCTAGTTCAGCATCCGGCTGGCTGCCATTTTTCTAAACATGCAGTTCACAATATAAACAACTGTGAACAGATATAAAAGCATTCCACATGAAATCCACAGCTCAAAGTCGCTCCATACACTTAACTCATAGCTGGTCGGCGGAACCATTTACTACCAGACCAAATGAGGAAAATGCATAAGCAAATCATAGCCAGAAGCAAAGAAACTCCAATGGCCTTAACAGCCTCTCCGCCATATTCCTGTTATCCAAGCTAAGGCCCACTTGTTCACTTTCTACAATCACTGTATTTGTGACTATATGCTACTTCTTTTTTTTTTTTCTTCCTTTGAACTCTAGCGTAGTCCATACATGTAACTTCCTTCTTCGATGATGAAACCATCAACTGCCTTCCTCAAGTTCCCACCAATGAGACACTTGATGGCCTGCCAACCATAGTGGAAGTAAACAAAGCCATCCAGCAACTCTCCAGCGGCAAGGCACCTGGTCCTGACTCCATCCCAGCAGAGATATACCAGGCAGGTGGGCCGGTCCTAACAGAGCAGCTTCACCAAGTCTTTACAAACATATGGGTGAACGAGACCATGCCACAAGATTTCAAGGACGCGTCAGTAGTCCACCTTTACAAACGTAAAGGAAACTGCCAATCCTGTGACAACCACCAAGGCATCTCCTTGCTTTCATTTGCAGGGAAGATACTCGCCAGAATTCTTCTCAATCGCCTCACGGCCCATCTCGATCAAGGTCTTCTTCCTGAGAGTCAATGTGGCTTCAGAAAAGAACACGGAACTGTTGACATGATTTTCGCTGCAAGGCAGCTGCAAGAGAAATGTCAGGAACAGAATTGCGAAACATTCTCCACTTTCATTGACCTTACCAAGGCTTTTGATACAGTCAGCAGAGAAGGACTGTGGAAGATCATGGCAAAATATGGCTGTCTACGAAAGTTTGTCCAAATAGTGCAGCTATTTCATGATGGTATGCAGGCAAGAGTACAGGAAAATGGTGAACTGTCTGAACACTTTCCTGTCACAATGGAGTGAAGCAAGGATGTGTCCTGGCACCAACACTGTTCAGCCTCATGTTTTCAGCCATGTTGATGAATGCCTTCGAGAACGACGACATTGAAATAGACATCAACTACCGTATGGATGGAAAGTTATTCAATCTCAGAAGCCTGAAAGCTAAAACCAAAATTAACAGCGACACCGTCAGAGAGCTCCTGTTTGCTGATGATTGCGCTCTATACACCAACTCAGAGGCGACATGCAACATAATGTTACAGCTTTCTCACATGCCTGTGCCAACTTTGGGCTCAATATCAACTTGGAGAAGACTGTAGTTATGTACCAGCCAGCTCCAGGGAATAATCACAGTGTGCGGAATATCAAAGTGAATGGTCATAGACTAAGTCTTGTGGACAAATTCACCTATCTTGGCAGCACTGTGTCACAAGCTGCCACAATTGATGACGAAGTGAATGCAAGAATCTCCAAGGCAAGTGTGGCTTTTGGCAGACTGTACAAGAATGTATGGGACAGAACTGGAATAAGCCTGCAAACAAAGCTGAAAGTCTACAAAGCAGTTGTATTATCCACACTGCTATATGCTTGTGAAACCTGGACTGTTTATCAGCGACACGCTAGGAAATTAAACCACTTCCACACAGTCTGCCTAAGGAAGCTACTGAAGATTAAATGGCAAGACAAGATCCCAGACACTGAAGTCCTAGAAAGAGCGTCCATGCCCAGTATCCACTCTTCTGATGAAGAATCAGATTTGCTGGGCTGGTCACTTGACTCGCATGCCAGATCACAGGCTCCCTAAATGAATATTTTTTACAGCGAACTGCGTTGTGGTAAACGCTCCCAAGGTGGCCAGAGGAAACGCTTTAAAGACACTCTGAAAATCTCTCTGATTGTGTTTGGAATTCATCATGACACCTGGGAGTCTGCAGCAAGAAACCTAAATTCGTGGCGTGCATCATTACACAAGGTTGCAGTCATGTGTGAGGCAACCAGGACTGCAAGAGCTGTAAAGAAAAGGCAGGACAGAAAAACCACTGCAGGAAATCCTCCAGAAACGTCAAGCATTCTTTGTCCATATTGTCAAAGAACATTTCGAGCCAAAATAAGCCTTATCAGCCATCTTAGAACCCACGGCTCCATACTTTCAACCCCACTGGATGAAATCAATGGTCATCATCATTCTTGATGGACAAACAACAGTCCATACATGTCCTGCTACTTCTAGTGCACTGGACTGATTTTTGCGTGTGGATTAGCTTTCCATCTTATCAGTGTCCCTCGTCATTATGCGAACCCACTCAGACTTCTGAGGTACTTGTAATTTACATCCCCAATTCAAGGACAAGAAGTCAACATTTTAGTCCAGCTGTCTAGAGGTTGAACGTGCTTTGCAACTTATTTTTTCTGTTATAATTTTGTGACAATAAATGCTCCTGGGATATTCCTTCCGACAATATTTGCTTACCTAAGTAAGCAAATAAATAATAACTTGTCAGGGTTAGATGAAATCAGCAATCACATTCTCTGTTGTGCTGCGCCAGTGATCTGTGTGTCCCTAACTTATGTATATAATCAGTGTCTCACCAAAGGCCACTTTCCATCAGCTCTCAAAATCACTAAAGTGTATCCTCTTCTTAAATCTGGCTCATTATATGATGGTCTCCTGAACAATGATAGACCCACTCCCTTACTATCATCACTATCTAAACCACTAGAAAAACACATTCATAAAGCAACATTACAGTATTTAGTTTGCAAAAAGCTTATAGTTAACAGTCAGTCGGGATTTCGACCAAAACATTCCTGTCTTACGGCTATAACAAACACGATTGAAAATTGGCACCAGAATATAAACAACAAAAGTCTATGTGGAGCTGTGTTTATTGATTTCAGAAAAGCATTTGATATGATAGACAATGTTATTTTAATTAAAAAACTAGAAACAGTGAAAATTGACCCTAATGTACTGACTCTAATAAAACTTTTCTAACAGAAAGCAAGTAATATAAAATAACAAAATAAATCATATAAAAAAATAACAATAAATCACTTGTCTCAAACCATTACCTTCAATATTGGAGTACCTTAAGGTTCCATTCTTGGCCCTCTATTATTTGCCATATATATTAATGATCTACATTTGTATCTTTCATCATCCTGTGATATATTTGCAGATGACTGTAGTGTACACAAATGCTGGAAACTGTAATTTGCTGAAGTCGTCATTGCAACAAGAATTAAATAACGTTATGTGAAGCTATGCAAACCGTATGCAACTTAACATCACTAAAACAAAATCTATGTTCTTAACAACCAGACAAAGACTTCAGATTCTAAATTCACACAGATCACTTCCACTGCACATTGATAACATGTCATTAGTAATTGAGCACAAAGCGTTAGTCCTCATCATGTATGGAAACCTAACCTTTAATTCCCATGTTCAAGAGCTCGTTAAACAAACATCAAAATAAGTCTACCAACTGGCCAAAGTTAAAAATGTCCTTGATGAAGACACAAGGGAGATATTCTATACTTCTCACATATACACATTTTTACTAATGCTCTACAATCTGGGATGCTTGTTCCAATTCAATCGCCAAGCAACTTTACTCACTCCAGAAACGGGCTATGAGTTTAATTTGTGGTCAACACGTAACTGACAATCCTAGCCTACATAAACGCCTTCAGTTACTACCACTCTGCAAATGCCTACTTTTCAACAAGACCAAACTAATTCACAAAATCCTACATCAGAATGGCCCAAATTACTGTTGGCCATTGTTTAAGTATAATGCAGGAAACAGTAAACGACTAAATACATTACACATTCCGAAGTCTAGGATGGACTTATACAAAACAAGCTTGGCGTACTCTCCAGCTCAGCTGTGGAACCAATCCCTAAACATATAATCGCAAATTATTCGAACACTAGCTCAGTGCAGATTACCTTCCCCCTTAACAATAATAATAATAAAAGCCAGTTCCCTTTTGGTAGACTGGTACGTTTCCCATAGCTAATAACAATTGCCACATCATTAATTAATGTTAATGAGTCATTTAGTAGTGATTTTTGCATGTTTACCATGCCTTTATAATGTATATCTTGTATATTGTTGTTGTTCTCAGTTAGCCTTGATTGGCGTGTGGATGAAATATTGTATGAAAAAGAGTGATTGAAGGGCAGAATGTTAGATGGACCTGCATGCCTAATTCTTAATCTTTTGCAGAATGTTAGACGGACCTGCATGCCCAATTCTTAATCGTTTGAAAATAAATTTTGTTCATTAGTTTGTTCAGCACCCCGGAAGTATAAGAGCAAGTGCTCTTATCCATTCGATAATGATCCCCTAATACTTTAATAAAATCTATATTTTCTCCAGGAGTATGGCCATGAAACCAAATGTCCTCAAGCTGATGGGAATAACTCATGTTGTGAATGTAAGCATGGGCAGGCTGTTCAGCCAAACCAATACGTCTCCCAGCTTTTATAAGGGGCATGGTATTGAATTCTACGGAATCCCAGCCATGGATGTGCCAACGTTCAACCTTCTTTCCTACCTCAGACCTGCAGCTAATTTTATAGATGAAGCTTTTGAGAAAAAAGGTAAATATTTCACTGATTTCATTCACCTGTGATATACCTTGTTGAGAGTGCGGTAGGCCGAGCGGCTAGAATACTGGTTTCTCCTTCTATGGAATCCCAGCAATGGATGTACCAACGTTCAATATTCTTTCCTATCTCAAACCTGCCAGATGGAGCTTTAGAGAAAAAAGGTAAATATTTCACTAATTTAATTCATCTGCGATGTACCTTGTGGAGAGTGCGGCTGGCTGGCTGGCTCGAATATCCAGGTTCTCCTTCGGGATACCCAGGACTGAATCCTTGGCAAGGTGTGGATTTTTTTCTCATTCAGTAGTAAAAAGAAAACCCTAACCTGCTCAGTTTGTGGCAACTGCACTAGCCAGGCTGCCTTAGATGACAGTGCCTAGACTGTAGATGACAGTACCTAGACAGTAGATGACAGTACCTAGACAGTAGCCGACAGTGCCTAGACAGTAGCTGACAGTGCCTAAACAGTAGATGACAGTACCTAGACAGTAGATGGCAGTGCCTAGACAGTAGATGGCAGTAGCTGACAGTGCCTAGATAGTAGATGACAGTGCTTAGACAGTAGTTGACAGTGCCTAGACACTAGATGACAGTACCTAGACAGTAGCTGACAGTACCTAGACAGTAGCTGACAGTGCCTAGACAGTAGATGACATTACCTTGACAGTAGCTGACATTACCTAGACAGTAGCCAACAGTAGATGACAGTACCTAGACAGTAGATGATAGTGCCTAGACAGTAGATGACAGTGCCTAGACAGTAGATGACAGTGCCTAGACAGTAGATGACAGTGCCTAGACAGTAGCTGACAGTGCCTAGACAGTAGATGACAGTGCCTAGACAGTAGCTGACAGTGCCTAGACAGTAGCTGACTGTGCCTAGACAGTAGATGACAGTGTCTAGACAGTAGCTGACAGTGCCTAGACAGTAGATGACAGTGCCTAGACAGTAGATGACAATGCCTAGACAGTAGACGACAGTGCCTAGACAGTAGACGACAGTGTCTAGACAGTGGATGACAGTACCTGTACAGTAGCCGACAGTGCCTAGACAGTAGCTGACAGTGCCTAGACAGTAGAGGACAGTGCCTAGACAGTAGAGGACAGTGCCTAGACAGTAGAGGACAGTGCCTAGACAGTAGATGACAGTGCCTAGAGCTGACAGTGCCTAGACAGTAGATGACAGTGCCTAGAGCTGACAGTAGATGACAGTGCCTAGAGCTGACAGTAGATGACAGTGCCTAGAGCTGACAGTAGATGACAGTGCCTAGAGCTGACAGTAGATGACAGTGCCTAGAGCCAACAGTACCTAGACAGTAGATGACAGTGCCTAGAGCCGACAGTGCCTAGACAGTAGATGACATTGCCTATAGCTGACAGTGCCTAGACAGTAGCCAACAGTACCTAGACAGTAGATGACAGTACCTAGACAGTAGATGACAGTGCCTAGATAGTAGATGACAGTGCCTAGACAGTAGCTGACAGTGCCTAGACAGTAGAGACCGTGCCTAGACAGTAGAGGACAGTGCCTAGACAGTAGATGACAGTGCCTAGACAGTAGATGACAGTACCTAGACAGTAGATGACAGTGCCTAGAGCCGACAGTAGATGACAGTGCCTAGAGCTGACAGTAGATGACAGTGCCTAGAGCCAACAGTACCTAGACAGTAGATGACAGTGCCTAGAGCCGACAGTGCCTAGACAGTAGATGACATTGCCTAGAGCTGACAGTGCCTAGACTGTAGCCAACAGTACCTAGACAGTAGATGACAGTAGATGACAGTGCCTAGATAGTAGATGACAGTGCCTAGACAGTAGATGACAGTGCCTAGAGCTGACAGTACCTAGACAGTAGATGAAGTACCTAGACAGTAGATGAAGTACCTAGACAGTAGATGACAGTACCTAGACAGTGCCTAGACAGTAGATGACAGTGCCTAGAGCCAACAGTACATAGACAGTAGATGACAGTGCCTAGACAGTAGATGACAATGCCTAGAGCCAACAGTACCTAGACAGTAGATGACAGTGCCTAGACAGTAGATGACAGTGTCTAGACAGTAGATGACAGTGCCTAGACAGTAGATGACAGTGCTTAGAAGTAGATGACAGTGCCTAGAGCCGACAGTGCCTAGACAGTAGATGACAGTGCCTAGACAGTAGATGACAGTGCCTAGACAGTAGATGACAGTGCCTAGACAGTAGATGACAGTGTCTAGAGCCGACTGCCTAGACAGTAGCTGACAGTACCTAGACAGTAGATGACAGTGCCTAGAGCTGACAGTGCCTAGACAGTAGATGACAGTACCTAGACAGTAGATGACAGTACCTAGACAGTAGATGATAGTGCCTAGATAGTAGATGACAGTGCCTAGAGCCGACAGTGCCTAGACAGTAGATGACAGTGCCTAGACAGTAGATGACAGTGCCTAGACAGTAGATGACAGTGCCTAGAGCTGACAGTGCCTAGACAGTAGATGACAGTGCCTAGAGCCGACAGTACCTAGACAGTAGATGACAGTACCTAGACAGTAGCCAACAGTACCTAGACAGTAGATGACAGTGCCTAGACAGTAGATGACAGTACTTAGGCAGTAGATGACAGTACCTAGACAGTAGATGACAGTACCTAGACTAGTAGATTACAGTACCTAGACAGTAAATGACAGTACCTAGACAGTAGATTACAGTACCTTGTGATGTCACAGACACCTCTAAGAGTAGAGTAAAGGACCCATTTACACACTTTAAGGCATGTTGGGTGCATGGTCCTAGCTCTATAAATTTGTAGTTTTGATTTTTAATGTTGACCCAGGAGCCCAGGTCAGTGTAGTCTTAAACAGGTACCAAGAAATTCCAGGGTAGTAAAAGCGGCCAGTGTGATACTGACTATATCGCCCATTGAGTGTCAGTCACTCTTTGGTCTATAACCATATGCCCAATGTGTCTTAAGGTGTGTAAAATGATTCTATACTTTACTTATCTATATTTGTATATACCAATCGGGACTCGATAGGTGACGTGGTCATTGCCACGTGACCAACCTTTGCTTCCCATGACATTTTCTGGTACCTATTTAAAAATGTACGTCTGAAATCCAACAAATTATGTGCAAGTCTACAAAGTTGCAGGAGTCGGTTGATGGCCTATGCTCCATTGAGATTTGCAAAGCGCCGGCGGCATAGCTGTGAACATGTAAGCAATGAGAAAATATGAAGTGTAGATCAGGTTGACTAGATTAGTTTAACCAAAGGCAGCATAAATAATATATTGCATGATTTCTTACCTAGCATGTTTCACTGTATCTCGTCCGGTGCATACTGAAGAGTTATATATCATATTAAGTGAATAAATGAATAACATTTTCGCTGAAATACTAAGAGCATAGTCGCTGATATTTTTTGAATGTGGGGTTCGTTATCTCCACCGAAGTCATAGATTTAACAGGAAGTCTTTCTGTTTGCATAGTAATGGCTAGAATAACTTAATTGATAAAGCTTCTACATATTTCAGCAAACGTTTATTGTTTGCTGATTACAGTATATGAAATGTGTTTTGTTTATTAACTGTATGATTTCTAATATGCAAATGTTTTGTGATGGCCGACATTTGCTTAGCTTCCTTTTACTACATGTTTAACAGATTAAAGTGTGTTACTATTCTTTGCTAGCCTCAAGGGGCCCTGTAACATGAACATAGATCTCCTTACGTGCCTGTTATGACATGCATGGAAGGTTACAGTGTGCTACTTTTCTTTGCTTCCTTCATGGTACCAGTAACACACCGTGGGTGTTTATTGTATTAGGGATGTTCATTTGAAACCCATTCCAGTGGCTTTATTACAAAAGCATGAAACAAACATTAACAGGTGTGGTAGAATTAAACAAAGCATTCATTGTGAATGAATTATGCACCATGGGTTGATCAGAAGAAGTCGCCATAGGCATTCAGGCAAGCATCCCATTGCTTAGATAGGCAGCGAATGCTGTCTACAATAAAAGGATTGGGTTGCTCACTGAACCAAGTGTTTACCACGTTCATTACGTCTGCATCTGTGTGAAATTGTTGCCCCTTGAGAGCTTTTTTTAGAAGTCCAAACAAATGAAAATCACATGGTGACAAATCAGAACTATAGGCTGGATGTTGCAGAATTTCCTACTTCTTCCTTGCTAATGCTTACTGCACAATCTTTGCGACATGCGGATGAGCATTGTTGAGAACAAAATCATACCGTAAGAAAGCATGCCGAGTAGTTTATTCTTGATGGCTTTTTGCAGCTTGTCTAGTGTTTGCAAGTAGTGGGTAGAGTTGATGTTGACAACAGGATCTTTAAAGTCGGCCAACAATAGCCCTTCATGGTAAAAAAAATGCGCTCATCATAACCTTACCAGCGGAAACCTGTAACTTGAATTATTTGGCTTTTGGTGATCCAGCATGCTTCCATTGCATGCTCTCTCTCTCTCTCTCTCTTTTGCTGCTCAGCTCAAAGTGGTGACACCATGATTCATCGCCTGCCACTATGTAGAAGAGAAATGCATCACCCTCCACTCTGTAACACAGCAAGTGGTTCAAACACCATCCCATGCGTTCCTCTTTTTGGTGGTTGATCAACATCCGTGGTACCCACTGTGAACACACCTTCCGATATTGCAGTTTGTTATGAATGACATTTTGAATTGTCCCAATTGACACATCAAATTCTTTCACTCGCGAACGTATGCTTTGATAACAGTTAATCTGTGCTGCTGCATTAATTTTGGCGATGGTTTTTTCTGTTGCAACAATATGCACTTGACCCGGCTGCTGAAGATATGTCGTGAACTGATGTCCTTTCTGAAACATTTGTGCCCAGTCTGTCACTGTTGTCTTCGACACACATTTGTTACCGTACGCTGCCTGCATTTTTCAATGAATGTCCACTGGTTGACATCCTTCAAATGAAAGAAACTGAATCACCGCTCTTTGAGCTTTGGACGGATTTTGGATCAACGCGTCAATTTTCTGAATGGTCAGAAACAGAACCTATGCATCATGGGACGATAAGCACTTGCTCTTGTATTCATTGGTCAGTACTTATGACTATGACATGATCATGTTCAATGTACACAAGTACGTGCGGTGCAGCACGAACAGATTTCAAATGAACGCACCTTATATTTTGGTACTGGTAACACAGAGTGGTGTTTATTTTATTAAGGTACCAGTAACACAGAGTGCTGTTTATTGTATTAAGGTACCAGTAACACAGAATGGTGTTTATTGTATTCAGGTACCAGTAACACAGAATGGTGTTTATTGTATTCAGTTACCAGTAACACAGAATGGTGTTTATTGTATTCAGGTACCAGTAACACGGAGAGGTGTTTATTGTATTCAGGTACCAGTAACACAGAGTGCTGTTTATTGTTTTAAGGTACCAGTAACACAGAATGGTGTTTATTGTATTCAGGTACCAGTAACACAGAATGGTGTTTATTGTTTTCAGGTACCAGTAACACAGAATGGTGTTTATTGTATTCAGGTACCAGTAACACAGAATGGTGTTTATTGTTTTCAGGTACCAGTAACACAGAGAGGTGTTTATTGTATTCAGGTACCAGTAACACAGAATGGTGTTTATTGTTTTCAGGTACCAGTAACACAGAGAGGTGTTTATTGTATTCAGGTACCAGTAACACAGAATGGTGTTTATTGTTTTCAGGTACCAGTAACACAGAGAGGTGTTTATTGTATTCAGGTACCAGTAACACAGAATCGTGTTTATTGTATTCAGGTACCAGTAACACAGAGAGGTGTTTATTGTATTCAGGTACCAGTAATACATAGTGGTGTTTATTGTATTCAGGTACTGGTAACACATAGTGCTGTTTATTGTATTAAGGTACCCCCTGGGAAGGTTAACCCGGTCAACAAATGCCCGCAGAAGTCGGATGTGTCGGCCTAACGGCGCAAGAACGCAGCTCTGCTGTAAACAGGCACAACGCAATCACGTCCGAAAAAAAACTCCGGATGAACGAAGAAGAAGAAGTATTAAGGTACCAGTAACACAGAGTGGTGTTTATTGTATTTGGATACTGCTAACACAGAGTGGTGTTTATTGTATTCGGATACTGCTAACACAGAGTGGTGTTTATTGTATTTGGATACTGCTAGCACAGAGTGGTGTTTATTGTATTTGGGTACCAGTAACACAGAGTGGTGTTTGTTGTATTCAGGTACCAGTCATACATAGTGGTGTTTATTGTATTCACAGGAAAAGTGTATGTCCACTGTCAACAAGGGGTTTCAAGATCAGCCACTGTTGTGATAGCATTCTTAATGCTCAAGCGAAACATGGATCTTTTGTCCGCAGTGAAAACGGTAAGACAGAAACGGGAAATCTACCCAAATGATGGCTTCCTACGACAGCTGTGTGAGCTTAGTAAAGAGATCAGTTGTCCTAAAGGCTTTTAGGAGAAAGATCTTTAGAATTTCATGAGAGCTTCTAGGGAATTATAGTTTTTGTGTGACTAGGAAAATGAAAATGAGAATGCTCAATTTGTATATTAATCAAATGAAATAGATATACATAATTTTCTTTATACCTTTATATGTCATAGTATTGTTTGTTGTTGTCTACTTAAGCTCATCATGGCAAAATAAATAGGAATTGGTTGGTAGGTGAATCCTTCGGAAGAGTTGAGCCTTAACTTTCAAGCCAGATGCACTGGTGTTCAGATTGTTTGAGTCCCGATAAGTCTTGCATCTATTGGACTGAAAGTGATGTGGAGACTTCTCTGGCCAGGTAACAAAGTACAATTTCAATGGAGATTATTTTACTGAGCTGTCCTTCCCCTCTCCAGTCTCAGGAAACCAGCAGGTTGTGCAAGACCAGTGCTGGCACTTCACATCAGCAGAGGGACATCTTGGAATGTAACTAGGTCATGATTCAGCTTAGCATATTCACACTGCAGGAATTAGGCCTAACATTAATAATGATTCCCCCACGGGTTTGGGGTACTTTTGTGTCAAGTGTACCACCCAATGCCCAGAGGCAGCAGGTATCCTTTTAAGAATTGAACTGCAACCCAGTGCCTAGAGGGAACATCATTTTAAGAATTGAACTGTAACTCAGTGCCCCGAGGGAACATCCTTTTAAGAATTTGACTGCAGCTCAGGCCCAGAGGGATCATTATTTTAAGAATTAGTCTGCAACTCAATGCCCAGAGGGAACATCCTTTTAAGAATTGGACTGTAACTCAATGCCCAAAGGAAACATCCTTTTAAGAACTAGTCTGCAACCCAAAGTCCAGAGGAAACATCCTTTTAAGAATTGGACTGTAACCCAAGGCCCATAGGGAATATTCTTTTAAGAATTGGACTGCAACCCAAGGCTCAGAGGAAACATCCTTTTAAGAATTGGATTGTAACCCGATGCCCAGAGGGAACATCCTTTTAAGAATTGGACTGCAACCCATTACCCAGAGGGAACACCCTTTTCAGAATTGGACTGCGACCCAATGCCCAGAAGGAACATCCTTTTAAGAATTGGGCTACAACCCAGTGCCTAGTAACTAATTAACAATTGAATTGTTCTTCATTTGGCACAATCAGTTTCAGTGTATTGGAGCATTTGTTATATTATATTTTGAGCAATCAAGCTCACATTTTATTAGTCTTGGGCTGTTCAATGGTAGATAAAACTAAAAATAATTCAAAAGCCTGCTACGTTTTCACAGGAGCCAGCATATGTTTGTTGTTGTTGTAAATATCAGATTTAGAAAACCATGACTCAGATTAAGATAAAGCGTCCTGTATTTGTCTACACTTGGTTCTGTTCATATGTATAAATGGCACCAAGTAACTTACAATGTGTGATCAGCTGTTGCCTGTATATATCTAGCAACCCAGGATGTGTTGTTATATCTTTCACATTTGGCCTGAACGTACTAAAAAAATCTGGCTTTGCACAGTGTATGTTGCCTCATTGAAAGTAATGAACTCGTGTATTTTCATTGTGTATTGTCCCTTTTTGGAATATTTTGAGACTGAAAGAGCTAATATTAAAATTTGACATGTTTCTTATATGTTATATATACTGCAAACTGTTGGTCCCATTATGAATTCAAAAATGTATGCTTATCTTGATTTGGTTTTCATTGACAATCATTCTGTGCACATGGATACACCCATATGTGCATCAGTCTCCCAGGGTGATACGCTGGGGAGAATTATGTTGGTACATGGCACACAGGAAGCCGCAGCAACATAGTGGGTAGACGGTTGCCTCCTGGGTTGTTGTTTTTTTTGGTTTTTTTGTGCTCGCTCGCTTTGAGCTCAAGCGTAGTCCATACATACTATTTATGGTAGTGAAGGACTGAATTTTTAGTGTGGATTAGCTTTCCCTATTAAAGTGTCCCTCATCATCTGGCGAACCACTCCGACTTCAGAGGTACTTGTAATTAACGTCCCCGAGTTAAGGATGGCAGGTCAAGATTTTAGTCCAGCTGTCCAGTGTAGGGGTTGAACCGATAACCTCGGCATCAGCATACCGGATGTTTAAGAACATGCATTCTTACCCACTCGACCATGTTGACCTGCGGTCACAGGTTTGAATCTATATTGGGTGGATTCGAACTTTGAAATTTGGCCTGGGCTCCCAGGTTGTTTCAGCCTAAAATAGGTACCAAGGAATATCTTGGGAAGTAAAGATGGCCGGCATGATACTGATCTCATCACCGGCCAAGTGACTATGGTCTATAACAAATATGGACCTACCAGCATATGGCTCTGTGGCGAAGAGGTTTAGTTAAAAAAAAGTTGGGTGCATATCCTTTACAGGACATCAGTCAACCCCAGCATATTTTGCTGTTGTGATCTCTTGGCAAGTTTTACGTTAATTAGTTTGACATTGCTTTCTGAACGACCAGAACCAATACGATAATATCTCAGAAGTTTAAAATTACATAGAGTGGCCTGCACAGCTGCTTACCTGGCAACAGTTGCTTATCTGGCAACAGCTGCTTATCTGGCAACATTTCTATGCTAAACCCACCCAAAACAGAATGCTTGTACTGCATGTGCATTCTGGTATAAATACATTGGGGCCCTTGCCGGTGTTATGGAGTTTGTGCACGTAGCTAAGATGCTTTTGGGGTTATCTGAACGAAGAGGTCGGAGGACAGGCTCACAGATGTTGTTGAATTAAATCTGTCAAACCTCATGAAGAAGGAACATTTTCTATGCACTTAAATAGTTTTTTTTTTTAAATAGTCAGGACACAGTGTGTTAGATCAGGCATGGGGCAGCAGGGTTTCATCCTCTTAAGCTGGCCTGGTTCAACGAATTGTTTGTTTATATATATCCAGTAATTGTGATTCACAAATCTGTGAGTTTCCTAAAGCTGTTTGATATATAACTTTGTTGAGAATTTGTTAATACATTTATACGTATATGTTTTGAATTTAGATTCTGTGAAACTGTGGTAGCATTCTATGAAGCTGTGGTAGCATTCTGTGAAACCAGTAGCATTCTGTGAAACTGTGGTAGCATTCTGTGAAACTGGTAGCAGCATTCTGTGAAACTGTGGTAGCATAGTGGCTAAAATTATGTGAAGATATGGTAGCATAGTTGCTAAATTCTCTGAATATAAGGTAGCATAGTAGCTAAATTCTTTGTGAAGATATGATAGCATAGTAGCTAATTCTCTGTGAAGATATGGTAGCATAATAGCTAAATTCTCTGTGAAGATATGGTAACATAGTAGCTCAATTCTCTGTGAAGATATGGAAGCAGAGTAGCTAAATTCTCTTTGAAGATATGGTAGTTGGGGTGGCCATCTTTAAACTGTACTTATGACATCACCATGGTCATCTGCACTGTGGTGTCACATGTGTAACACTATTAACATCCTTAACAACAATATTGACAGGTTACAAGGCAATGGTGTGGTTATTGTAATGTCTATCACACTTCTAAGGTTTTCATTTGAAGCCCCCTCGTGTAATCCACTTTCACTAGCATCTTCTAGGCAATCATTGTTAGCTACTGTGACTGTCCAAGGTCTTCACAACATTCATCTTAGAAACCAGATCTTCATTGCTTCCAAGTGCTCCTAATGTTGTGTTCATTCATGTTCCATGATTCCCTATCACATAGCAGAACCGGGTCTGTGTATCATTTCGGAGAGAGTCTGCCTGTATGGCGAGGAACCACCAGTCTGCACCCCAATAAGCCAGACATGGGACAATGGATATTCACGCAAACCTCAGGTACTGTATGACATCACACTGATGTTGGACAACAGGATGCCTTCATCCGACATACAGGACTTCGCATTGGAGCTCAAGCCAACGAACACAAGCAAGCAAGCAAAGGCTCTACACTTTGTATGTAGAACAAATTTTTAAAATAAAATACATGATGTCTTCAAAAACTGCTCCACAGTCCATCGTGAAGTAATATGCAGCGAATGGCTGTCGTTTGCTGGAGTAATTCTTTGCACTCGAAACAGAATGGTGTTATTAACGGAAGGAAGAATTTTTTTCAAATTTGTTTTACGTACAGTGTAGTGAGACTTCACAAACACCCTGTAATACATAAGATACTTTTTATTTTATGAAATGTAGCTTTTGCTTGGCTTATTCTGCCGTTAATCTCTGTCACACATATTCCATTTGATGTTATAATTATCCCAAGGTATTTAAATTTGTTGCTAGCAGGATATGGAGGTGACGACAGGTTTTGTTCACTGCAGTCCCCGACCATAGTTCATTGCATCCTTGTAGGTTAGTGTGGTTTGTGATGTATGGTATGTTACCAAAGAAAGATTTGTTATTATTACTGTCTGTGATTTTGTACAAGACAGATTGTTACTACCAAAGTCTGTGATTATTCTTTTCAGGCATTAAATTATTTTCTGAGAAAATATAAAACATGAAAATATATGCATGTGTTAAATTTGCCACAAAACAATAAAGAGGTTGTTCCCATCATTGTCTGTCTTTGTAGATTTCTGTTGTTTAAGATGGTATTCACATATGATCAATGACACGATTGCACCTTGCTTTGGCTATATTATGATTGACAAACTGGTATCATTTACATGTATAAGGGCTTGACCTGGCAGCTCACACTGGGCACCAGGTACCAACTGTCCTGGCATGGTCATTCCACAATAAGCATGATGAAGCGAAGTTTATAGTTCATTAGTTAAGGTGGTTTGTGAACTGTCAAATATAATTTTACTTCTGCGGTCTTCAGAAGCTTATGTCGTCAGCTAATGCTGATCTGGAAAGAGTATCTCATCTCATCTCATCATGTTCCTCTTGTACCTTGCTGTGCCGAGGTGAAGTATAAACAGCAGGAGAGTGCCCGCCTATGGGCTTCATGTATCAATAGTCCCATGGACTCTGCTATTCCTTCCATTCATCATTTACCTGGTTGGCCTCTTCCTCTGCTTCCATGTGGTCTGTACATCATTGCTTGTTGTCGTATTCTGTTGGTAACCTACTTGCATGGCCAAACCATTTGAGTTGCTGCCTTCTAATAAAATCTAGCACTGCCAACCTCCACTTTAGTCCTGATTTCTTAATTTCTGATCTTATCTCTTCTGAATACATTGAGTATTCTTCTCAAGAATCTCATTTCTGTTGTTGCGATTTTTCTTTTCTCTTTTTCTGCCGTCCAGGTTTGGCATTGGTAGCATAGAGTTGGTAGAAAGATTGTGTTGTAAAGTGCTTTCTTAGTAGCTATTGATACATGTTTCTTCTTTAGTATTGGTGCCATTTGTTCAATGAGTTGGTTTGCCTTATTGCATCTATTTTTGATCTCGTCTTCTGATTTGCCATTTGATGATATTATACTTCGTAAGTACTTGAAACTCTTTACGTGTTTCAGGGGATGTTCTTTTAGGTGAATTGTTGCTGTTTGTTCTTCTTTAGTTATAGTAATTACCTCTGTTTTACTTGTGCTAAATTAGAATATATCCGTTATATTATTTCTTTGGAACAATCCAATTTACACAGAATATGAGTTGAGCCAAAATCTGACATCTGAGAACTCAGGACATTCCCATATGTGCTCTGCCCACATCTTCACCAACCTGTGAAGAGTACCAATACTAATAGTACCAGTTGCAATCTGATCATGTGTCCATCTGGCCTTTTCTTGGAGTGGTGATTGTTGGCCAGATCTTCTGATTGATGCGGCAGGGAGTGACCAGAAAAATCTGGCCAACACTCAGTACTCAGATATGCAGTAGAAATACTGTCCTGTATTGGCAACTGCATGCAGACACCGCTCTGTTATTCATAGAATACTTCTGCAATATACCATTCAATCCTAATGAATGAATAGACTGCTTATTTAACATAATTTTCAGCACAAATCCTGTTTGCATGCATTCTTCTTATAGGTGATCAGCAGAATGGATAAAAACTGTTGCTCTTAAACTTCCAGTGTGCTGATGCCGAGGTAGTGTATTAAACCCCTACACTGGTCCAGTTGGACTAAAATGTTGACTTCTTATCCTTGACATGGGGATGTAAATTACAAGTATCTCAGGAGTCGGAGTAGATTCATCTGTTAGCGAGGGACACTGGTAATAGGGACAGCTAATCCACACGCAAACATCAGTCCAGTAGTAGCATGTGTATGGACTACGCTTGAGTCCAAAGCAAGTGAAGCCCCCCCCCCCCCCCCCCCCAAAAAAAAGTTCTTAGTGTTAATACCATATGACGTCAGTGATCATGTCTGTCCCCACCCTTCTGTCTCTTGTAATTTAATCATTGCTTATACTGACTTCCTCCGAGTCAAGTACTTCAGAAGTCAGAGAGGGTTTGCCTGATGGCAAGGGACACTGACAATAGGGAAAGCTAAGCCTCTTTTTTTTTTTTTTTAAAACAGTCCACTAATCTCAATAGTAGTAGCACGTAAGTTCAAAAGCTGACGAACAAAACAAAACTGGTGTGGTCACTTTAGCTATTCATACATGGTTATATTGTCTGGTTGTGAGTCAGGTCTTAGTCAGATATGACTGAGCTACCGTATGACAGTAGACGGTACTACCTGCTTTCTGTCAGCGCCGAATGTTGGGCGGCACTTACCAAACCCGACACCCCACATTGTGCCAACGGCTTCGGGCGGAAGAGCGCAATTGGGAGGGTACTAGCCCTATCCTGGTGCGAGGAAATGCAACCCAAAGACAAAATAAGTCATGGCAGGGCAGACCAGGCCCTAAGCCTTGGTTGGCAGCTGGTCTAGGATTGAAGCTCCAACAGGCGGACAGTTAGAGCATTGCTTTGCTGATCCAGCAGCTTCTACAGCTTGTCTTGTTCCAGATTATAGGTGTAAACTTTCCTCTGGAGTGAACTAGGCAGGCCTAAAGAGGGATCATGCTGCATGGGCAACACATGGTTTCTTTATTTTAGCCCAGGCTTTGTGCTATGGAGAGGCAATAACTCCATCCCTTACATCAGAAAATTGTATAGGAAATGATAAATGGAGTAAACTTAAGGAAACTATTTATAAAACAGCGGTAGGGGTTTACGGCACTGTGGATCATAAGAGGCAGGACTGGTTTGCGGCAAACAGCCAGATACTGCAGCCCTTGATTGATAAAAAGAAGATAGCTCTCTTAAGAAACAAGGAAAGACCAACGCGTAACACTCTGAGTGAGCTGAGGCAAGCGAGGAAGGATGTACAACAGGCTGCCAGGCAGTGTGCGAATGACTATTGGATCAAGTTATGTGAGTCCATTCAAATCGCAAGTGATAAGGGAAACATCAGAAGCATGTATGAAGGGATAAAGAAAGCCTGTGGTTCAGTGATCAAAAGAAGTGCACCGCTGAAAACCTTGACTGGAGAAATCATCACTGATAAGAAACAGCAGATGGATAGATGGATCGAGCACTATTTAGAGCTTTACTCAAGTGAGACCAAGCTAGCGGATGATGCCCTCAACGCCATAGAGGCCCTGCCAACTCTTGACCACCTGGACACACTTCCCACTATAACAGAAGTTAAGTGTGCTATAAATGAGCTTGCATCTGGCAAGGCTCCAGGTAAGGATGGGATTCCAATAGAGGTAATCAGGAATGGGCAAGACACACTCACTCTACAGATCCACCAGCTAATAGAGCTATGCTGGCGAGAAGGACAAGTCCCACAGGATTTCAAAGATTCAAACATCATAACGCTGTACAAGAACAAGGGAGATCGGAGCGACTGTAACAACTATAGGGGTATCTCACTTCTGTGTATTGTTGGGAAAGTATTTGCCAGAATTGTCCTGCACAGACTTCAAGTCCTGGGAGATCAAGTCTGCCCCGAATCACAGTGCGGCTTCCGTCAGAACCGGTCTACCATTGATATGATATTCTCATTGCGACAGATGCAAGAAAAATTCCGGGAACAAAATCAGCCACTCTTTATTGCCTTCATCAATCTCACAAAGGCATTCGATTTGGTCAGTCGTGAGGGTCTGTTCAAAGCACTAAAGAAGATTGGCTGCCCACCAACTCTTCTGTCCATTTGTGGAATCGTTGCACACAGGCATGAAGGGTATAATCAAGTTTGATGGCTCAACTTCAGAAGAGTTTGAAATCAAGAGTGGAGTTAAGCAAGGTTGTGTACTAGCCCCCACCCTCTTTGGGATATACTTTTCACTTCTACTGAAATATGCCTTTCGTGATCAGGATGACGGTATATACATTCACTCACGCTCAGATGGTGGCCTCTATAATGCTCAGAGATTGAAGGCCAAGACCAAAATTAGGAGGGTACTAATCAGAGAGTTGCTTTTTGCGGATGATGCTGCGATTACGACCCACTCTGAGGAAGAATTACAACATCTACTATCTGCATTCTCCAATGCTTGTTCTGAATTTGGTTTAACAATAAAAACAAAAAGAAGACACAGATTATGTCACAAGGTGCACATGGTGTACCATCAATCTTTATTGACGACGCCGAACTGGAGATAGTAGACCATTTTACATATCTAGGATCAGAGGTAAATAGCAAATTATCCCTCGATCAGGAAATCAACATCAGGATTGGCAAGGCAGCAACAACAATGAACATGTTAGCAAAAAGAGTCTGGGAGAACAGGAAGCTTACTGCCAAAACAAAAGTTCTCGTCTACCAAGCCTGTGTCCTTAGTACTCTTCTTCTTTATGGCAGTGAAACCTGGACAACTTACTCACGCCAAGAGAAACGTTTAAACAGCTTTCATATGCGGTGTCTGCGAAGAATACTTGGTATTAAGTGGCAAGACAAAATCCCAAATACTGAAGTATTGGAAAGATCAGGTTGTGTGACGGTGTATTCCATGCTCAGTCTTCGTAGACTTAGATGGATAGGACACGTTAGGAGGATGGATGATGGTATAATACCAAAGGACATCTTTTTTTGTGAATTACAGACGGGTAGGAGATCTTAGGGTCGGCCTCTACTACGATACAAAGATGTGTGTAAGCGGGACATGATTGATACAGGCATTGATAATGCACATTGGGAGCACGTCGCCGCTGAACGTGTTGCATGGAGGGCAACTATCAGAAATGGAATAAAGACAAAGGAGAAAATGATTGCAGATAACGCACACACAGAGCGTGAGAGACGTAAGATGGTGCAAAATGGTGGAAATGACCATGTTTTCACATGCACCTACTGTGGGCAAACATTTGCAGCAAGAATTGGCCTTACCAGCCACACTCGCCACCGCCATGGATCGTAGTTATTAAGCCTTTTTGAAGCACAATGTACCAAACTATCGTCTGTCAAGACGGAAAGGTGCCAATGATATTGTCTGGTGTGTCCTCTTACCCCAACTAATATGAATGTCAATCAATACCATTGAACTTATTTCTTATGCTATTTCAATGGTGTTATAAGTGTCCCAACAATTATCCCAACCTCCAAAATGTTTCAGGGCAAATTGGTCTCCAAATTAACACCACAAAAACAAAGACTATTGATCTTACCAACAGTTCAGATGACACCAAATTGAACAGCTACGTTCTTGAAAAAGTCAACAGTTTTACATACCTAGGAAGCAAAATGACATCTACAGGGGTCTCAACACCAGAAATATCATCTAGAATCGCACTGGCATCTAATGCCTTCAATAAACTGTCAAACATCTGGAAGTCAAAGACACTCAGCAAACACACAAAACTTAAAATCTTCAACTCTTGTGTGATTCCAGTGTTAACGTATGGATGTGAAAGTTGGAAATCAACGGTAGCTTTAGATAAAAAATTAGACAATTTTGAGAACAAATGTCTTAGAAGACTTCTAAACATCCACTGGACAGACTTCAGAACCAATTCGCAAATAAGACAAGAGACTAAGCAAGATACAGTATCCAATTTCATAAGAAGACGCCGTTGGAACTACATCGGCCATGTACTCAGAATGGACAAGTCAAGACTCCCCTATCAAGCCCTCATATGGTCACCAGTAGGGAAAAGAAAACGGGGAAGACCAAGAGAGACCCTGCGTAGAACCATCATTAGAGAAGGCTCATTCAATGGCCAAGTAAATATCCAAGATCTACAACTGGTAGCAGCGAACCGCCAAGCATGGAGAGACAGTACTTCTGCCCTATGCGCCGCCTTAGGCTCAAGAGGAAAGACTAACTAACTAACTAACAATTGGTATTCGTGAATAGCAATGAATCAAAGCCGGTCTTCCTGGCAAAGGTGTTAACGACTTTCTCCGTAATCCCGTATATCCATGTGAGGAACACAGCTGCGCGAGATTCGGCAGCTGATCGCGTCGCGTTGGTTACTTATGGGGTATTTGAGCCGGTCGCTCAGAAAGCAATGGCAAACTGCTGAGCGTAATCTTGCCAAGAACATCAACAACAACTGAAAAATGCTGGTATTTACTGCAACGTCCTGTAAGGGATATGAAACTTTAAACAAACATGACTCAGTGTTGACTGCAGCGTCCTATATGGGATATGCAACTTTAAACGAAATTGAATCTAAACGCACGGCAGCAAAGATCAAGGTCTGCATGCGTGTCACCAATGGCGGCAGGCAGCCATGACACAATAATCTAACGAAGAACAGCAAAAGAAGATATATAAACAGAGGAAGGTCGTGGATGGCCTTGTGATGACTCAATGGGTTCAACACCAGTCCTTGTGGGGACTATACCAGTCCTTATGAGTACCAAATAATCAGTTCGCGATCAGTCCCTGCGAGAACTAAAGAAGTTAAAGACCAGTCCTTTTAGAGTAATCAACGATCATCTGGGAGGCTACTGAATCTGACAGGTCCTCCTAAGGACTGTTCCTCTTCAAGACCAATGCAACTCAATAGTGAAGATGCCAGTTGGCGTGAGGCCCATACGACCCAACCGTACCAGACGAGCAGAGATGAGAAAATATAACCAGTTCTGTTAGGACTAACTCGAAAGAGAACACAGAAATGAAAGAATATCAATATTCACAACAAAAATACGGACTTCAATTAGAACCGACGCTGCAGAAGCCGGTTAAGCGACGCCAAATTTTTATTTATTTTTCTTAAAGATTGGATGGCTTGAGAAGAAGATAGATAGATCTTCAGTCAAACGAATACACAGGAGGCAAGAATGGATTGACAGCAGCAGAAAAGGGAGAAGATTTCATTGGGTGATCATAACTTTGGGTAGAGAATGTCGAAACTGATGTAATGAGCTGGTAGAGTTGGTTGGTTGGTTGGTTGATTCAAAAACAAAAATTCCAAATTCGGCCTCGTCTAACCTGCTTCATGAGCTGTGGTTATTGTTGAGGTCCGTGGTTTTTGTGGGTTTAGTCACCCTAATTCTTGTCTTGTGAGTCCTATCTCGGACTGGTTATGTAGCGTTTGTGTCTGTGACGTCAGTTGGGGGATCCCGATTCCGATTCCATTTCCAAAAACAAAAATTCCAAATTCGTCCTCGTCTAACCTACTTCATCAGCTGTGGTTATAATTGAGGTCCGTGGTTTTTGTGGGTTTATTTACCCTAATTCTTGTCTTGTCCTATCTCGGACTAGTTATGTATCGTTGTTTGATGTTGAGCTGGATTTCTTTCATTTCGGCCAGCATCTTCTCATTATCGCTGGTCGGAGACGTTGTCAGCAGCAGTGCCTTGACTTGTTTCTTAAATTCGTCTATTTGCTTTTGAAGTTGATCTCTTTCAGCTTGTGCTATACCCGTGGCTGTCTCGCCCCTCTGCATTGCTTCCTTGAATGGTGTCTTTGTGATGATGGCGATTTTTAAGACGTCTCTATGTCTCTGCAGGTACGGACAGCCCAGGTATCTTGATCCATGTTTGCCCAGGCAGTTGGCGCACTTTCTTTTGTTGTTGGGAGCTCGAAAGTCCGTGTCCAGCTTGGCCAGCGGACACTCCTTGAAGTTGTGGTGATCGGCGCAGTATCGGCATATTTCCGTCTTACTGCGACACGTAGCTCTGCTGTGGCCGGCCTTCTGACATCTGGAACATTGCGTGATTCTTGGGATGAATCTCTGTGGTTGCTGCGTTCTCTTGTTGAATAATACTGTGATCGGCATCTCGCTGCCCTCCGATGTCACCACTGCCAAGGTTGTAGGTATCTTGGAGTAGGTGAGAAGCCGCTCCGCCTTCAAGAATCGGATGTGAAGATTCTCTTCGCGTAGCTGCTTCAGGATTTCTTCAACTGTCAGCTCCACATGAATCCGCTTGACAACCCATCGGACTGTTTTTGAGTCTGTGTTTCCGACTCTAGTGTCTTTCTCCTCCTTCCCTGCTGTCTTGGTTCTTGACTGTGTTGGGCTGTCAATCTTCTCCCTCGTGGCAGCTCCAGTAATAGGTGTAGTATCAGGCTCTTTGATGCAGCTAGCAGGTGGGCTCTCGACGTTCTTTTTCTTGTTGTCGGCTCCCACGCTGCACATCTTGGCAACAGCGTGTTTCTTGTTGTTGGACTTTCAACGTGACATTTTCCCGCTGATCAGGCTTCTTGACAGAATAATGCGACTTGACTTGTTAGCGCTCGCAGTGCGAATGACACGTCATGGTTGGGGGATCGGTCGGCGGCTATCTTTTGTGCTCGTCTGTTCTTGTGGTTTTCTTTGTTTGTGTAGGCTCCTGGCTCGTCTGGCTTGACTGGCTGCAGTCCTTATAAGGACTTTTCGTAATCCCACTCCAGCTGGGGGATCGGTCGGCGGCTGTCCTTTGTGCATGTTTCCTCTTGTTTTCTTTGTTTGTGCAGGCTCCTGGCTTGACTGGTTGCAGTCCTTAAAAGCAATGGTACTCCCCCGATGTGTCTCCACCTTGCCGTGGTGGGGGAGCTTGCGTGTCCCGTCGACCCCATGTGCTTGCCGATGGGTGAAAAAACTACATATCGGACAGCATATGGGATAGGGACCAGACTAAGAGAGACACAACCTGCTGCTCTGCAGGTGACTGAGGATAGCAGTCAAAAGCTTAAAAAGATGCACGAAGGGACGAAGGCAGACGCTTTTGGTCCGGACAAAACTCTTAAGGCTCCCTGTCGAGGGCTGTGGCTGAACGCCTCTAAGCCACAAACCCTCACATCTGAGAGCCAGGCCGATACCCGCCTACCGAAAAATAGAAGCGTGATACTGAGCAAGCTACATGCTCAGTTCTATTACATGTTCGAAGGCTCTCAGCTGGGGAATATGAGAGATTCCCGGATGAGAGGGCCAGGCCGTTTCTCGTCCACTGCTGCACGAAGGTAAGGTGCTGAGCCGGCAGCACATGTAGCCTACCTGGTGAGCTAGTACGAAAAGTCAGAAAAGTGCCCCAGTCTTAGGAAATGGCTACGAAAACTGTCTGTATCCAGCTCACAGAGAGTATAGACAAAAGTGGAAGAACGTCTCAATGACGCAAAATGGAACGCACGGCGAGCGGACCTATTGCGTGGTCTGAAGTCAAAATAAAAAGCTTACCGAGTGGATGTCGCTCGCAGTCTGACCGCTCCTGGTGTGTGTTTGAGCGATCAGTGGCAAACGGGTTGCCCAACACATGGAAGTGAGGAACTAAAGCAGCCATGAGCAGGACGTGGCAACTCCTCGGGTGAGCCCAGTCTCAGAGCAATATGTGCCGGCTCTGCAATTATGGAAGCCTCCTTGGATAGCAAGGGAATGCCCAAGGTCTGCCCCTGCCTTCCCTTGAGGGCCGACCTCGATGTCGCTGATCGTTCTATCTTGACCAGCTGAGATGTTGGCGACATCACAACAGTCCTACGTGCTACGAAACCAGAGGAAGGCTAACCTCATTAAAAAATGCCCGCCAGAAGTCGGAAGTGTCGTCCTACGGGTGGCAAACTAAAAATTGACACTACGCAATTACGTCCGAGTGAATTGTCTCGTCCGATTGTCTCTTGTGCTAGGAACAGCTCTGACTACCTAGTTTCCGAATGCCGCTCTTGTTCGGAACAGCTCTGACTAGGTAGTTTCCGAATGTCCGACGTGTCTGGAAAAGCTCTGACGGACACAACGACAAGCACATGTCCGAAAAACTCGCTTAGTGGATGCTGGCTGCAGACCAGCTTGGTTTGTGCGGGAAAGGCTCGGGGTGAACGAAATGCCCAATATATTGAAGTGAGGAATTAAAGCAGCCATGAGCAGGACGTGACGATTCCCTCTGTGTGCCCAGTACCAGGGCGCTATGTGCCGGCCCTGCAATTATGGAAGCCACCCAGGATGGCGGAAAATGCTATGGACTGTCCCTGCCTTCATTTGAGGGATGACCGTGCAGTCTCCGACTCTTCCAACTTTACCAGCTGGGAGGTGGATAGTACCACAAAAGTGAGAGTCTCCCAGGAATGCTAACCTGGTCAAAAATGCACGCTAAAAGCCGGATGTGTTGGCCTAAGGGTTTCGATCCAAGGGTGCCTAACTAGACACACCGCAATCACATCTGAAAAAACACTCCGGATGAACGCAAAGAAGAAGAAGAAGAAAAGCAATGGTAGAGTTGAAAGTACAGTAGCTTATAAATGAACACGCCTGTAGAGATGACGCAATGGTGAACAGGAAATTGAGTCATAAAAATATTCATAGTGTCTGATTCTCAGTCTGTATTCAGTCAAGGTTATATTGAACGGAGGTGATATGAGTGGGTATTAAGTATAACCATAACTCTCTGGTGGGGACTTAACTAGGATACACATGCTGGAGTTCCAGGTAACGAACGAGCGGATCTGTTGGTTTCAAAGGCGTCAGCGGATGGAATACTCGTCATGGACCAGGCAGATAGGCCTATACCGAAAACTGTCTAAAAACAACACATAGTTAAAGTGACGGATGAAACAATATATTCAAGGAAGCTCAAATTAGGAGTTATACGTAGTTCTTGTAGGATGTGGCACATGAGCGGAAGAAGTCGGGGTTTACAAGTGTGTCATTGGAATGATTAGTATCTACATCTTGCGATATTTATTTGGGTTTGCTCGGAATATTATATGATTTATATCGATGTTTTATCAATCAGTCGACCGTGGTATTCACGCGAAGGCGAAAAGGATATCTATGAAAAAATTATACACAAAGAATGCAGAATTATTTACAAAGAAGTGATATAGTTTCGATAGGTTTTTGCGAACTCAGTTATAACTTAAACCAAGAAACCATAAACGGGCACTCTCCTGCTGTTTATGCTTCACCTCGACACCGCAAAGTACAAGAGGAACAAGATGAGATGAGACAGGATATGTAAAACAAAATGAAATAAATATACGAGTGCCCTGAAACAACAAGAAAGGAGAAGTGAGACAGAGGAAAACCATGAGAGAATATCTACACAGTAGGGACATGTAGCCGGTCTCCGTGGCTAAGGAATGTGGACGCGATTCGTAAACCCGCTTACTCGCTTTCGAAACAGACTGCGACCTATTTGGCAGCAGGCCGCGTTGCGCTGGGTTTTAACGTGTTGGCATGGGAGCCGGTCGTTCAGAAAGCAATGGCAAACTACTGAGCGTAAACTTGCCAAGACACCAACAACAGCAGTACAATTTTGGTGTTGACAGCGATGTCCTGTAAAAAAAGGGGGGGGGGGGGAGGATATGTATATCGGAAGACAGGAGGCTGTGGACATACAATGACGACCAAGGCCACACAGCATAGGCCAAGAAGTGCCCTTGCCGAGACTCGGGTGATATGGAGACGCGAGTGGCGTCCCTTCCAACAAGATGTCGGACTTCGACTGGCCGTGGCAGTACAAGTTCCCACCTTTCTTCACGTAAGTTGTCCTCACATGACAACTGTTATACGACTGGAGACTAGGGGGAAAGAGATCTTTTAGTTTAGCAGCCGGTCACTGAAGGCATTGTTATCAGTTAGTTGCGTCGCCTTTTGCAGGATGTTGCAATCAGCACCAGCATCTGTTGGCAACCAAGTTTACGTTCAGTACGGTTCAGTTCAGTTCAGTAGTCAGTAGTTTGCCATTTATTTCTTAACGAAAGACGCTCATACTATTGTTAAAAATCAATATTTGGCCATCTGCATCTGCAGCTGATTTTGAGCGCGATTGCGAAGCACGTTCGCTACCCCTTCGCCTTAGACACGGACCATCATTTAAATGATTACATGCCATGGAATGATTAATTATTTTAATTATCATTAAATTAAAATTGTCTTACTTAAGCAACTTCCCATATCTGCAATGAATCTGCAATGGGCTTATCTTATATATCACCAAAATGTTGTTTTTGTCTTATAATACAACATGTCTGTCCTTTGCCTTATAATACAACATGTCTGCTGCCATAGTAACAACTTTTAACAGTGACTGACACAGACCTACTTCCTATCTTTTAATTGTACCTCAGGCAAATATTCTATTTTTTACATGTAAAAAGTTAGAGATGAACAATAAATGTCACAACTCATTCACTGCCCTCTTATAGTGCTCACTCTCTGCCAGCAGAAGTCTAATGGTGTGGGTGTTGATTGTCCTTGTTGCCAACTAATTAGCAACACTCCGGAACTGTCCATGTCTACACGCAATGTGACCAGTTCCATATTCATTTCTACACTCCAACAGCTGTGATGGAGAAGATTCAACCCAAAAGATTTGTAGCTCTCTTCTTTTTCTACTCATACCCTGTTAGAGTTAGTCAATGGATCATCCTCATTGCACATCAAACAATTTAGTCCATAAGTGCTCAGATCTCCTCAGTAAATCCTGCAGCATGTAGCGGCCCACAAAACCAGTTCTGTATTGGTTTATTAATCTTCTTTGGCTTCCTGCGTAGTGCTCTTGTCAGGCCACACCTCTTTTAATTTGCTATTCTTGCAGTCTGACCATGGTTGTAGATTCACAGTCATCACGTGGTTCTTGCAAACGACTTACTTCTCATTCAGTATATCAGACTGGTCCATAGCTCATCCGCCCTCCGCATGTCAGCTTGCTCATTTCCCTGGACGCCCGCACGCCCTGGCATGAAAATGAAACTCATCTTTGCCAGCTGTGACTGCTCCAGAGATAACAACCACTGTCTTCGGATCCACCCCATTTCTATCTTCCTGAGCATACTCATTCAATCACTAAGGAAGCATGTTCTGTTAGAATATCGGCCCTCAACCAATTCACACCAGGTGGTTCTAACTTTTGCTAACTCCTGAAGGCTACTTTATGTAGGCTGCCACCTGTCAGCTACCACCTGTAGGCTACTTCCTGTCGGCTACTTCCTGTCGGCTAACTCCTGTAGGCTACTTCCTGTCAGCTGCTTCTTGTCGGCTAACTCCTCTAAGCTACTTCCTGTCGGCTAACTCCTGTAGGCTACTTCCTGTCGGTTAACTCCTGTAGGCTACTTCCAGTCAGCTAACTCCTGTAGGCTACTTCCTGTCAGCTGCTTCCTGTCGGCTAACTCCTGTAGGCTACTTCCTGTCAGCTACTTCCTGTCGGCTAACTCCTGTAGGCTACTTCCTGTTGGCTAACTCCTGTAGGCTACTTCCTGTCAGCTACTTCCTGTCGGCTAACTCCTGTAGGCTACTTCCTGTCAGCTACTTCCTGTCGGCTAACTCCTATAGGCTACTTCCTGTCAGCTATTTCCTGTCGGCTACCCCCTTTAGGCTACTTACTGTATGCTACCTACTTTAGCACATTCTGTGTCCTCTCCTTGTTATTAATCTCTTCTTCAGTTCTCTTCTCCACATTGTTTTTTGTTCCTGTTACTGCCACTGGGCATCCATTCTGCCCACCCCTGGATACAACTAGCCACTTAGTAATATTTTCTAAATTGCTTTTTATGCATATGACCTGCATAGTTGATACCTCTTGAAAAAACAAATCCAACTGAACCTTATTAAAGTCTCTAGGTCATTTTTAAGCCAAGATATAGAAGTTTGTGTGTCAGTTTATCATTTAATAGGCACATATAGAAGAAAACGGTTTTGACCTTTTCACTTTTTGTGACCTTACCTACACACTCACACAACTGTTGGTTACACTGTCATCAAGGAAATTGCCGCTCTCTAACTCAAGAACAGATAACTCTGCCAGTTTATATATATATATATATATATATATATATATATATATATATATATATATATATATATATATATATATCATTGGCACCTTGCCGTCTTGACAGACGATAGTTTGTAAGGGATGGAGTTATTGCCTCTCCATAGCACAAAGCCTGGGCTAAAATATAGAGATCATGTGTTGCCCATGCAGCATGATCCCTCTCTCGGCCTGCCTAGTTCACTCCAGAGGAAAGGTAACACCTCTACATCTGGAACAAGACAAGCTGCAGAAGCTGCTGGATCAGCAAAGCAATGCTCTTATTGTCCACCTGCCGGAGCTTCGATCCTAGACCAGCCGCCAACCAAGGCTTAGGGCCTGGTCTGCCCTGCCATGACACTTTGTCTTTAGGTTGCATTTCCTCGCACCAGGGTAAGGCTTGTACCCTCCCAATTGCGCTCTTCCGTCCGAAGCCGTTGGCACAATGTGGGGTGTCGGGTTTGGTAAGCGCCGCACAACGTTCGGCGCTAACAGAAAGCAGGTAGTACCTGTCTACTGTTACAGATATAAGCATATAGCACTGTGGATAATACGACTGCTTTGTAGACTTTCAGCTTTGTTTGCAGGCTTATTCCATTTTTTCCCCATACATTCTTGTACAGTCTGCCAAAGGTCATGCTGGCCTTGGAGATTCTTGCATTCACTTTGACATTAATTGTGGCAGCTTGTGACACAGTGCTGCCAAGATAGGTGAATTTGTCCACAACACTTAGTCTATGACCATTCACTTTGATAGTCAGCGTGGTGTGATTATACCCTGGAGCTGGCTGATACATAACTACAGTGATTGGTCTATAAATATGGGTGTAGCACCATATACCCAATGTCCCTTACAACATGGAAAATGGTCATTCACTTAAAATGCTTGTGAAAGTAGGAGAAGTCTAACATACAAAATTACAACTACTCAGAAAGGCTAGCAAGTCCGGATCAAGGTATTATATGCTTACCTGTCTGCTCATTAGAATTCAACTACAGAGAAAGTATATCATCTGAACGAAGTTAATTTGTAATTACAAAGATAGACTATCTAGTCTGAATGATAATATTTTATAATATGTAACTGTCTGCTCATTAATTCAACCACAATACTGTTATTGGCACCTTGCCGTCTTGACAGACAATAGTTTGTTATATTGTGCTTCTAAAAAAAGGCATAATATCTTCTTTATATCACAACTTATGGGTTGAATTGTACAGATCCGGAAAGGTTAACCTGGTCAAAAAATGCCTGCAGAAGTCGGATGTGTCTATCTAACGGCGCAAGAACGCAGCTCTGCTGTAAACAGGCACAACACAATCACCTCCGAAAAAACTCTCTGGATGAACGCAGAAGAAGAAGAAGAATTGTACAGACAGTGTGTTGCCCATGTAGCATGATCCCTCTCTTGGACTGCTTAGTTTAGTCCAGAGGAAAGGACATCAATACACCTGGAACAAGGCAAGCTGCAGAAGCTGCTGGATCAGCAAAGCAATACTTTACCTGTCCACCTCTCATAGCTTCAATTCTAAACCAGTTGCTGACCACAGCTTAGGGCCTGGTCTACCCTGCCATGACATTTAGTCTTTAGGTTGCATTTCCTCACACCAGGATAATGCTAGTACCCTCCAAATTGTGCTGCTCCGCCCTAAGCCGTTGACACAATGTGGGGTGTCGGGTTTGGTGAGCGCTGTCCAAGATTTGATGCCAACAGAAAGCAGTTAGTACAGTCTACTGTCAGACGCTAGCTCATTCATATCAACTAAGACCTGACTATGTAAATCAACCACAGAGAAAGAATATGTAGTCTAAATGAACATAATCTGTAATGACCTGTCTGCTCATCAGGATTCAGCCAAATATTGAAACTCGCAAGAAACAACTTGATGCCTGGTGCAGCCTTGTCTTGAGCTACCAGAAGCACATCAGAAAGTATCACTTGGATGTCACTGAAGCACAGAACTCTGAGCTCTTCTACAACAAACAGCTCAACAGTAAACATACATGTTTGTTTGTTGTGATGTTTTCATTGATTTTTTAAATTCAGCTTCATTGTTGTTTGTGATGATTTTTTCATTCTTATTTGTGGTGATATTTTTCATTTTTGTCTGCTGTGATATTTTCATTGTTTTCTTATTCAACTTCATTTGTTGTTTGCAGTGATGTTTTCATTGTTTTCTTATTCAACTTCATTTTCGTTTTGTTGTAATGTTTTCATTGTTTTCTTATTCAACTTCATTGTTGTTTGTTGTAATGTTTTAATTGTTGTCTTTTTTCAACTTCATTGTTGTTTGCTGTGACGTTTTCATTGTTGTCTTATTCAACTTTGGTGATGTTTTCATTGCTTTCTTATTGAACTTTGCTGTTGTTTGTTTGTTATGTTGTCATTGTTTGTTCATTATTGCCAAAGAGGAACCTGGCTGCTTCCATCCTTATATCCCTTATCTTGCTGAGGTAGACTCCACTTTAGATACATATGAGTATACCCATCTAGCAGACGAGGAGGCAGTTCTTGAGCTCCCCTTGACATCGTTAACGGTAAATAAATTGTGAAAAGTGATACAAGGCATTTGGAAAGAAGGTAGTTGACCATTGCTTTCCTTCTTGGCAGTGACCATATTGGTTATCTGTAGCCATTATCTTTTTAAAGAGATCATAAACCTACCATCAAAACACTTGAGACCATAACCAACAACTATCTGTCAGCTGCTCCCTAGCTTCATCTGCTCAAATAGTTTCATGTTACCCCAATTTGTGGGGGGGGGGGGGGGTTACTCCACCTTGCCTAAGGCTAGGAAAGGGAAGAATTAGAATGCTGGAAATCATAAACATTGATAGTAAAGATCAGAGAATAATGAAGAATGTGAAATGGCAACAAAGAGTACCTGTAAGAACTGATAATCAGTAGGAAACTTGTCAACACTTTAAACAATGTGCTAGACAAGGTTGTGTAACATCATTTGATCTGATCAGTTTGTACAGCAAAATAATAGTCAGACCCATCCAAGACATGCCAGGAATATCAGTTGGTGGGTGTAATCTTAAAAACCTACTTTATGCTGATGACATGATTTTGATTGGTGGAAATAAACCACAGTTACGAGAAATAACATCTAACTTTAAAAAAATGTTTCAGGTGTGCTTTCCCTAACCTTTGACTGTCTCCAGTCTACCTACAAGGCAGCGTGCTTATATATAACTTTTTCTGGTCCTATCCCTTGACCTGTCTGACATGGGAGACCCTATCAGTAGCTGTGCTACTCTCAGTACAGTTCTTGTAACAAACAAGACCCTTTACTGCAAATACACAGGTTCTAGAAGAACTGGGAATGAAAAGAGAGTTGATGACATAAATAAAAAAGAGGCAAGTGAAATATTTCGGCCACGTTAAAAGACATAACACTCTTATAAACTCCATACTGGGGGGCAAGGTTGAGGGCAAGCGAGCAAGAGGTAGACAAAGATACAAGTTGGAAGATAACATCAAGAGAAGGACGAACAGCAATCTGATAGAATGTACAGTCACAGCAAGAGACAGACAATGTTGGAGATCCATTGCAGCCAGCCTTCATTGTGGAGATAGCACCTGATTGATTTATTGATTGATCATAGCAAAGTGGATACACAGCAGAGGGGACATCAATGAATAATGTTGGCAGAAACATTTGATGATCCTTCTTTGCTGAGTTTTGCATACATGTCTGCCCTTGCACATTGTCTCTTTATTGTTGCAAGATTCAAGGAATGAGCAAATTTGTCTTCAATGTTCAGATCTTGTAGACTGTCAGTATTTTTCTCCATATTAGTCCATATATTCTAAGACATTTTCTGCAATTTTTAATCTCAAAAGCCCCAGTTTTCTTCTTCATTAGTCATATATTCATCTAAAAGGCCCCAATTATCTTCTTCATAAGTCATTTACTCATCTTAACAGCCCCAGTTTTCTTCTTCATAAGTCATATTCTCATCTAAAAAGTCCAAATTGTCTGTTACATAAGTCATATATTCATCTAAAAAGCACTAACTTTAAACACAATAGTGTTGGTTAGAAAGTTTTTTATTTTTAAAAAAAACGTGATTAAATGAATTTAAGAAAAAAACAAAAACAAAAAACAGTCAGAATGTACTTGTATTTTCCAGGGCTTCTTATTCATTTTAAACTTATTTTGCTTGCGACAAATTTTGATCAGACACAGCTTTTCATTACCTCCCTCACTGTTATAAATAGGCATTAAGACTATATAATAATTATATATAAAATAGCATTTGCCAATCTGTCTGTAACACCACATTATATGTAAGTACTCAGGGAGTACAATTTGGCTTCTGACCCAATTTGGCGGATAGGCAGTTGAGCTATTAATGCCTCTGGAGTGTTTTTGCCTCTGGCTGCGGCTTGCTTACACATTTTCCTCATGTTGTACTGGTAGTAAATGGTTCCTTCGCCCAGCTACTGGGTTAAGTGCTTAGAGCGATACTGTGAGCTGTGGATTTAATGTGGGGTGCTTTTACATCTGTCCACAGTTTGCATTGAGAACCGCATGTTCAGAAAATAGCTGTGGCTGGTTGCTGAACTAGCTAGTTTTGCAATATGCAGTAATACATGTGAAGCTGCCACTTCCATCGACATATAACTGTAATTTTCATGGCGGACTGTTGTGTTGGCATTCTGGCAGTGGCCTTATACATGTATTTACCTATGCATGCTGTTGGTTTGTTGGTACTGCTGTCTGTTTCACTTTCCACACGGGATAGTGAGGAGCATTTTGTGTGCTATTCACTGGCACAGGAACAGCACATTATGTGAGTGACCTGTTGCCGTGAAGGGAGTACAAGTTCTGTGGCTCTGGGACAGTGAACAAGTTTTACAATTCCCAGAGATACTGAATCGAGAGTTAGATATCAGCTGTGGTTTATTTGGAAGCAGAACACTTTGTGTTGATGTAAGTGGTCTAAGGCGTCAGTCGTTCAAAAACAATGGCAAGCTACTGAATGTAAAATTGACTAGAAAATCACAGTCAACAAATGCTGGGGTTCATTGCGATGGCCTGTAAATGACAAGCAGCTAATGTTTGTTTTCTCATTTTCTTAATTTCAGGAAGGCTTTCTCTTGATGCCATTTATACAGTTCTGGAAGAGCTTAAGAAGAGAGGTAAGCTTCAGTCAATCAGGTGCCATCTCCACAATGAAGGTTGGCTGCAGTGGATCTCCAACACTGTCTGTCTCTCACCCTGACTGTAAATTATGTCAGATTGCTGCTCATCCATCTCTTGATGTTATCTTCTCACTTATATCATTGTCTACCTCTTGTTCGCTTGCCTTCAACCTTACCCTATGGGATGGTTTTTATAAGTGTGTTAACATGACCAAAATATTTTGCTGGTCTCTTTTTTTTTATTTCATTCATCAACTCTCTTTTCATTATGTTTTTCTAGAACCTCTATATTTGATTTCTGGAGGGGGGGGGGGGGGGGGGGGGGGGGGGGGGGGGGGGGGGGGGTGTTAAGGTAAGCTTATGTCTATTTAAAAGTCATTGTGTAAACACAGAAGCATGATGTGACTTGATACAATGAAGCTATGGAATGATTTCTATACCTGGTGATGTTGACAGGACTTTGATCGAAACATTGTATGTTTAACATTAACTTTCATCTCTTTGTGTCTAACAGGCCATATTTTCTAATTCAAAGCAATGTATGACCTTAGTGAAATTATACAAAGTCCATGGTAACAGAATATGTCTTGGACTATTTGATATTTACCAGATCCCCCCTCAAGCGTGGAAAGTGAAGGTGGCTATTTGATATTTACCAGATCCCCCCTCAAGTGTGGAAAGTGAAGGTGGCTATTTGATATTTACCAGATCACCCTTCAAATGTGGAAAGTGAAGGTGGCTGTTTGATATTTACCAGATCACCCTTCAAATGTGGAAAGTGAAGGTGGCTGTTTGATATTTACCAGATTACCCTTCAAATGTGGAAAGTGAAGGTGGCTATTTGATATTTACCAGATCCCCCCTCAAGTGTGGAAAGTGAAGGTGGCTATTTGATATTTACCAGATCACCCTTCAAATGTGGAAAGTGAAGGTGGCTGTTTGATATTTACCAGATCACCCTTCAAATGTGGAAAGTGAAGGTGGCTGTTTGATATTTACCAGATCACCCTTCAAATGTGGAAAGTGAAGGTGGCTATTTGATATTGACCAGATCGCCCCTCAAGTGCCAATTGGTCTATACACATATGAGTTCTAGCACCATATACCCTGATATGTTTTAAGGCCTATAAAAGGGCCCTTTACTCACTCACTTCATGCACAGGTTAAACAGTATTACAAGCCTATGATATACACCAGTAAACTTATTACAGTCACACTTTTGAGTACATGTATTTTAAACACACAAGCCGTAAACAATTTATTGCACAGATTTCTGGTCTGGCATATTTCGCTACATCTCACCAGATGCATACTGCAGAGTTATATATCATATTTTCATAAATAAGTACGCACATATTGTTTGCCGCTCATAGAAGTAGGGGTAAGAATTAGAGACTAGAGGATGCGCTAGACAACATAAAAATTGAAAGCTAAAGTACCAACCAGGATTCAAACCAGTCACCTCCAAATAATGATAGTGCCTCACTGCCAGAACAAGTGTACTTCACAGCATGACCAACTAGGCACTCCTAATAAAAGTGTCTTCGTTAGCCAGGTCTATCATCCACATGAACCCACAACTATGGAATATGGACAGAATTTGTATCTAGCCATTGAAGTAGCACCATAGGTCTCAGAATTTTATATTAAACCAGCATAGATCAAATTGGAACTGACCAATCATTTCTCTCTATATATTCGTTACTATACTGGACACAGCATTATGATTTGATGTGTTTGTGTGTTTGTTATTTGACCTGTGCTGGATAAACTATGAAATAAACTAGAGAACTTTGTGACAACTGGCAAGATTGAGGGGGAAAGCAGAGAAGTAAATATCTGGATGGTTTTACCACATGGCATGGTCAGGACAAGAACACAGAGCATTCCATGACTCTGGTGATCATGTAAGATGTCGAAACATAACCGCCCACGCTTACCGGCATGGCACATGATGATGATGAACTGACTGGTTGATTGATTTGTGAATCCCCTGGACTGGTATTCAGGTCATTGAAGCTCAGAGAATGGCTTGCATCAGTCGGAGTAGAGAGTTTTCTCCCTGCCCTGGTACCAAAGCACCATCTCCTGCTGCTGTTGCAGAGCTCTGCTTCCCTTCTCCAAGCCCAGAAACCAGCAGGTTGGGCAAGACCAGCACTTCACTTCACATCTGGGGACAGGCATTTTAGCATGTAACCAGGTCTTGACTCAGTGCAGGACACACACGCTGGCTGGGGACAGGCATTTTAGCATGTAACCAGGTCTTGACTCAGTGCAGGACACACACGCTGGCTGGGGACAGGCATTTTAGCATGTAACCAGGTCTTGACTCAGTGCAGGACACACACGCTGGCTGGGGACAGGCATTTTAGCATGTAACCAGGTCATGACTCAGTGCAGGACACACACGCTGGCTGGGGACAGGCATTTTAGCATGTAACCAGGTCATGACTCAGTGCAGGACACACACGCTGGCTGGGGACAGGCATTTTAGCATGTAACCAGGTCTTGACTCAGTGCAGGACACACACGCTGGCTGGGGACAGGCATTTTAGCATGTAACCAAGTCTTGACTCAGTGCAGGGCACACAGGCTGGCTGGGGTTAGGCCTTGGTTGGCCATCTTTCCTTGAAGAGTATTCAGCAACTCACTGTTAGTGATTAGTCATGGCAAAGGGTCACCCTAAATGCTCTGTTTCCTGTGCCAGTGAATATCACATAACATGCTCCTCGTTGTTCTGTGTGAAAAGTGGAACAGACAGCAGTCCCGACAAACCAACAACATGCTCAGGCATACATTCATAAGGCCGCTACCAGAATGCCAACACAACAGTCTGCCACTAAAATTACAGTTCAATATCGATGGAAATGGTAGTCACTAGAAAACCAGTAGTTGCACACACATTACTGCATAAGGCAAAACCAGCTAGTTCAGCAACCGGCTGTCCGCCATTTTTCTTAACATGCAGTTCACAATACAATCACAGTGTTAACAGACAATGCCAGGAGGGAGTTGTTTGTACTGATACTACTACTGCTTACATTATACAGTATATACAGGTTCCTGACTGCTGAATCTTATTTTTTTTCGTCATCAGGAAATCTTGAGTGGAAAGATAAGAACCGGACATCGTGTGTGCTGGTATGGAGGACACCAGCAGAGTGGGGCAAGATGATATATAACTGGGTGAGTTTCTTTATACTTCACATCACAGCCAGGTGAGTTCTGTATATAAATCTGTTAGAATATGATAATATACAACCAGATGAGTTATGGCAATATACTTAAAACAGAGATTACTTGTTTTATTGTCCAACCATCTAGTCCTCTCTGTGATTTAACTATGGTTTGGGAATTCTTCATTTGAAGAACATTTCATGCAATAGGTCCTTGTCCTTGGAAGTTAGAACTAATTTTAAAATATGGCTGCGAATCCAATCAGTAAACATGCAAAAAATTTTTGGAAGCCTTGGAGATGTGGTTTTATAGGAAGAATGCTGAAAATTCATTGGACAGCCAAAATGAACAATCTGGCATTTTGAGGGAGGCTGAGTTGCAAAGACAACTTATCACAAACATCAGAAAGAAGCCGTCATAATTCTTTGGCCACAATATAAGAAGATAAAAACTGGACCATATTGTGACATCCTGAAAGAATTGTGGAAAGAGAAAGCAGTAGACATCATGAACAAATTCTTGACAGTCTTGTGTCATGGCATGGAAGGGAATCAACACATGAATTGATCCGTGTCACTGGAGATCGCAATTTGTGGAGAAGCATGATCGCCCATGCCAGAATATGCAATTAACTTTAAAAAGATGTTAAACCTTAGTAATGATCGTAGATTGTGTCATGTAGAGAATAGATAGGAGGTGCAACAGCTGCAGCCGGCTATAACAATACAAAATGAAAACAGTTCAATGGATACACATAAATACTAAATCAATCTTACACAATAAGCCACTATAATTGAATGTAAAAAAAGTTAGTTACATATCCATTACAGGCTGTCGCTGTCAATCCCAGCATTTTTTGGCTGTTTGTGATTTCTTGGCAAGTTTATATTCAGTAGTTTGCCATTGCTTTCTGAACTACCGGCACAAATAACATTGCATGAAAATCAAATGCAAGGTGGTCTGCTTCCAAATCGCCCACCTCTACGTTTCAAATGCAGTATCGCAGGATTACGAATTGCGTCCATAACCTCTTCACCGCAGCCAACAGAACAATACAGAGCACATACAACAATACAAAATGAAATTGGTTCATATAGAGAATAGCCTAGCAACCTTTAAGATTCCCTCTTTAGTTGAATTATTTCAGCCAATTAGTAAACAGCCAAGAGGTGAAGCTTCAAGGGTGTGGTAAGGCCATGGATGTACTTTGGTACTCCAGTAATATTTTATGGTTGCTTTTGTATGTTTGAGCCTACGTGGCTAGACTTCTGAGGACAGATATTTGTTTGTCAGCAGACATGCTTTTTGTACCACGTAAGATGATTACTACCAGGGAGCGGGCGTGAAGCTCAAGGGGATGTTGAGCATTGTTTCATAAGACTACATGTAGTTAGCAGCTTACGGATGACAGGACCTGTCATTTCATCCTTCATGTTTGGTCACCGTTATTCAAAGTCCAAAGCCTGACTATTGTTTTCTGTACTGGATAATGGCTGGGTTTTAATCCAGTGCAGTGAACTAATTCAGTTTTTACCTTTATCTGTCAAGATGTATTGTAAGACAGTTTTCTCAGTATTTCCAGACATTATTTGCATAAATCCTTTAGACCAGTGGTTCTCAACCTTTTTTTGGCCCATGCACCCTTTCACATGTCAGGATGTCATTCTCTCCTTTCTAGTGAACGAAAGAAGAAGAATTCCCCCCTTTCCAAAACTTTCAGCCTCAAAAGGTGCATTTTTGATATTCACAATATTTTATTAACACACCAAATTAGTCATATTATAATAAACAAAATTAAAACGTCAAAGAATTGTCACTTAATACATGACACGTTTGCCTGAAAATTGTGCTTCATCAAACAAAACGCTCAATAGAAAACCATGGTTTTGTGTTTTAAGCCATTTTGAGTTTGCCAATCTGTGGTCTTAATTCCTCCCCCCCCCCAACCCCCCAACCCCCTAAAATTATCCGGGGGGGGGGGGGGGGGAATTCCCCACTGGTTGAGAACCGCACCATGAGAGCAATTGCTAAGGTTATACAGGTCATGGTTTTGTTAGGATGAGTGATAACATTCCCTCCTCACTCTCTTTTTCTTCCACAAAGTGAAGAACTTATTTTATTATTTGTGGTTTTGAAACCCTTTTATAAAGCTATATTTTAATGATTATATTTTAGAAAATGTGGCATCTTCAGACACAATGTACATTTTAAAATATGAATATAGTTGACACTGGCACTCTGTTTATACTTCACCCCGATGCGGCAAAGTACAAGAGGAACAAGATAAGATGATGAGATACATAATCTTTTTATGAGTGTCTTTTTTTTTAACTTCGAAATTTAGCCTGAGCTGCAGCCAATTTGGCATGCTTTTTTTCAATTTCCAACTGCCGGTTGATTTTGAATCTTCGCAAGGTGCACATAAGTCCTCCAAGTTTTTCATCCTTGTCCTTGAAGGTTAAATATGTGAACTACTACCCAAGGATCATGGGGTTAGTGTTCCATCCCTTTCTTATTTTATAAAACTAATGCACATGATAAAGCAAAACAGGTCTGCGCGAGCCAGAAGCAGAAGTCATAACCTCTAAGCCACCTAACGTCCCTTCACACGTACAAGCCACAAATCACACAGCACGTGGCGTACATAATCTAAATCATGCCATGTTGAAGAATCAGACTTGTCAGCCATCTTAGAAAGTTTCCTGTTGTGTTTTTCAGATAACCTCAAAGTCAATGAACAACACAGTATGTACGCTGTATGATCTCACTGGTGAGGACAGTGAGGGCCAAGGTTTGTACCCTTTATCAGGCTTTTATATTTCGTCACCATCAGTTTCTTGCCAGTAACATGTCTGGCTGACTGGCATGGGTGATTTTGTGTGCTTATTTTTTCTGTGCTGTTTATTCATAAATGTTCTGTTCTGATGTCTGTCTATACCATCAGACATAATTATTAACTGATTTAATGCGGATGGATACTATTTCGCCAAGTGTGACCCCAACCCCGTCCCCATTTGGGTAGAAGGACGATATGTATCACCATACTAGAGTTTCGTGTTATTTCTTTTTTTGTGTGGTATCTTCTGCAATTGCAATGCTCGGTAAACGGACATTTACATATTTACATGATAATACTTGTTTATTTGATTGTGTACCATGTTTACCAAACCTACTTGTTGTTTGGCACTGAGTCAACTAATAAGAGATGTGTGAATGAAAGTATGTATGAAAGAATAGAGATAAGAAAGGCAGAATTTTAGATGATCCTGTGTGCCCAATTCTTGACCATTTGAAAATAATGTTTATTGGATCTATTTCTCTTTTATTCTGCCCTTTTCTCCATTAATTGTAATATTTCTACTTATTTTTAATGTTTTTACCTTTCAGCATTAGGAGTCATGACAGCATTGTTGTTAATGCATTTATTGACCTGGTTAGTGTGTTTGTTGACCTGGTTAATGTGTTTGTTGACCTGGTTAGTGTGTTTGTTGACCTGGCTAGTGTGTTTGTTGACCTGGCTAGTGTATTTGTTGACCTGGTTAGTGTGTTTGTTGACCTGGTTAGTGTGTTTGTTGACCTGGTTTGATGTTCAGATCTGGTAGAATTTCAGCATTTTTCATATTTTTGAAGCATTGTTGTTAATGCATTTGTTGACCTGGTTAGTGTGTTTGTTAACCTGGCTAGTGTGTTTGTTGACCTGGCTAGTGTGTTTGTTGACCTGGTTTGATGTTCAGATCTGGTAGAATTTCAGCATTTTTCATATTTTTGAAGCATTGTTAATGCATTTGTTGACATGGTTAGTGTGTTTGTTGACCTAGATAGTGTTTGTTGACCTGGTTAGTGTGTTTGTTGACCTAGATAGTGTGTTTGTTGACCTGGTTAGTGTGTTTGTTGACCTGGCTAGTGTGTTTGTTGACCTGGCTAGTGTGTTTGTTGACCTGGTTAGTGTGTTTATTACCTGGTTAGTGTGTTTGTTGACTTAGATAGTGTGTTTGTTGACCTGGTTAGTGTGTTTGTTGACCTGGTTAGTGTGTTTGTTGACCTGGTTAGTGTGTTTATTACCTGGTTAGTGTGTTTGTTGACCTAGATAGTGTGATTTTTGACCTGTTTAGTGTGTTTGTTGACCTGTTTAGTGTGTTTGTTGACCTAGACAGTGAGTGTGTTGGCATGGTTAGTGTGTTTGTTGACCTTGCTAGTGTGTTTGTTGACCTGGCTAGTGTGTTTGTTGACCTGGCTAGTGTGTTTGTTGACCTGGCTAGTGTGTTTGTTGACCTGGCTAGTGTGTTTGTTGACCTGGCTAGTGTGTTTGTTGACCTGGTTAGTGTGTTTATTACCTGGTTAGTGTGTTTGTTGACCTAGATAGTGTGTTTGTTGACCTGGTTAGTGTGTTTATTACCTGGTTAGTGTGTTTGTTGACCTAGATAGTGTGTTTGTTGACCTGGTTAGTGTGTTTGTTGACCTGTTTAGTGTGTTTGTTGACCTAGATAGTGTGTTTGTTGACCTGGTTAGTGTGTTTGTTGACCTGGCTAGTGTGTTTGTTGACCTGGCTAGTGTGTTTGTTGACCTGGTTAATGTGTTTGTTGACCTAGATAGTGTGTTTGTTGACCTGGTTAGTGTGTTTGTTGACCTGTTTAGTGTGTTTGTTGACCTAGATAGTGTGTTTGTTGACCTGGTTAGTGTGTTTGTTGACCTGGCTAGTGTGTTTGTTGACCTGGCTAGTGTGTTTGTTGACCTGGTTAATGTGTTTGTTGACCTGGTTAGTGTGGTTGTTGACCTGGTTAGTGTGTTTGTTGACCTGGTTAGTGTGTTTGTTGACCTGGTTTGATGTTCAGATCTGGTAGAATTTCATCATTTTTCATATTTTTGAAGCATTGTTGTTAATGCATTTGTTGACATGGTTAGTGTGTTTGTTGACCTGTTTAGTGTGTTTGTTGACCTAGATAGTGTGTTTGTTGACCTATATAGTGTGCTTGTTGACCTGGTTAGTGTGTTTGTTGACCTGGTTAGTGTGTTTATTACCTGGTTAGTGTGTTTGTTGACCTGTTTAGTGTGTTTGTTGACCTGTTTAGTGTGTTAGTTGACCTGGTTAGTGTGTTTATTACCTGGTTAGTGTGTTTGTTGACCTAGATAGTGTTTGTTGACCTGGTTAGTGTGTTTGTTGACCTGGTTAGTGTGTTTGTTGACCTGGTTAGTGTGTTTATTACCTGGTTAGTGTGTTTGTTGACCTAGATAGTGTGTTTGTTGACCTGTTTAGTGTGTTTGTTGACCTGTTTAGTGTGTTTGTTGACCTAGATAGTGTGTTTGTTGACATGGTTAGTGTGTTTGTTGACCTGGCTAGTGTGTTTGTTGACCTTGCTAGTGTTTTTGTTGACCTGGCTAGTGTGTTTGTTGACCTGGCTAGTGTGTTTGTTGACCTGGCTAGTGTGTTTGTTGACCTGGCTAGTGTGTTTGTTGACCTGGCTAGTGTGTTTGTTGACCTGGCTAGTGTGTTTGTTGACCTGGTTAGTGTGTTTATTACCTGGTTAGTGTGTTTGTTGACCTAGATAGTGTGTTTGTTGACCTGGTTAGTGTGTTTGTTGACCTAGATAGTGTGTTTGTTGGCCTGGTTAGTGTGTTTATTACCTGGTTAGTGTGTTTGTTGACCTAGATAGTGTGTTTGTTGACCTGGCTAGTGTGTTTGTTGACCTGGTTAATGTGTTTGTTGACCTAGATAGTGTGTTTGTTGACCTGGTTAGTGTGTTTGTTGACCTGGCTAGTGTGTTTGTTGACCTGGCTAGTGTGTTTGTTGACCTAGATAGTGTGTTTGTTGACCTGGTTAATGTGTTTGTTGACCTGGTTAGTGTGTTTGTTGACCTGGTTAGTGTGTTTATTACCTGGTTAGTGTGTTTGTTGACCTGGTTAGTGTGTTTGTTGACCTGGTTAGTGTGTTTGTTGACCTGGTTAGTGTGTTTGTTGACCTGGTTTGATGTTCAGATCTGGTAGAATTTCAGCATTTTTCATATTTTTGAAGCATTGTTGTTAGTGCATTTGTTGACATGGTTAGTGTGTTTGTTGACCTGTTTAGTGTGTTTGTTGACCTAGATAGTGTGTTTGTTGACCTGGTTAGTGTGTTTGTTGACCTGTTTAGTGTGTTTGTTGACCTGGTTAGTGTGTTTGTTGACCTAGATAGTGTGTTTGTTGACCTGGTTAGTGTGTTTGTTGACCTGTTTAGTGTGTTTGTTGACCTAGATAGTGTGCTTGTTGACCTAGATAGTGTGCTTGTTGACCTGGTTAGTGTGTTTGTTGACCTGGTTTAGTGTGTTTATTACCTGGTTAGTGTGTTTGTTGACCTGTTTAGTGTGTTTGTTGACCTAGATAGTGTGTTTGTTGACCTGTTTAGTGTGTTTATTGACCTAGATAATGTGTTTGTTGAACTGGTTAGTGTGTTTGTTGACCTATTTAGTGTGTTTGTTGACCTGTTTAGTGTGTTTGTTGACCTAGATAGTGTGTTTGTTGACCTGGTTAGTGTGTTTGTTGACCTGGTTAGTGTGTTTGTTGACCTGGCTAGTGTGTTTGTTGACCTGGTTAGTGTGTTTGTTGACCTTGTTAGTGTGTTTATTACCAGGTTAGTGTGTTTGTTGTCCTAGATAGTGTGTTTGTTGACCTGGTTAGTGTGTTTGTTGACCTGTTTAGTGTGTTTGTTGACCTGGTTTGATGTTCAGATCTGGTAGAATTTCAGCATTTTTCATATTTTTGAAGCATTGTTGTTAGTGCATTTGTTGACATGGTTAGTGTGTTTGTTGACCTGTTTAGTGTGTTTGTTGACCTAGATAGTGTGTTTGTTGACCTGGTTAGTGTGTTTGTTGACCTGTTTAGTGTGTTTGTTGACCTGGTTAGTGTGTTTGTTGACCTAGATAGTGTGTTTGTTGACCTGGTTAGTGTGTTTGTTGACCTAGATAGTGTGTTTGTTGACCTAGATAGTGTGCTTGTTGACCTAGATAGTGTGCTTGTTGACCTGGTTAGTGTGTTTGTTGACCTAGATAGTGTGTTTATTACCTGGTTAGTGTGTTTGTTGACCTGTTTAGTGTGTTTGTTGACCTAGATAGTGTGTTTGTTGACCTGTTTAGTGTGTTTATTGACCTAGATAATGTGTTTGTTGAACTGGTTAGTGTGTTTGTTGACCTATTTAGTGTGTTTGTTGACCTGTTTAGTGTGTTTGTTGACCTAGATAGTGTGTTTGTTGACCTGGTTAGTGTGTTTGTTGACCTGGTTAGTGTGTTTGTTGACCTGGCTAGTGTGTTTGTTGACCTGGTTAGTGTGTTTGTTGACCTTGTTAGTGTGTTTATTACCAGGTTAGTGTGTTTGTTGTCCTAGATAGTGTGTTTGTTGACCTGGTTAGTGTGTTTGTTGACCTGTTTAGTGTGTTTGTTGACCTAGATAGTGTGTTTGTTGACCTGGTTAGTGTGTTTGTTGACCTGGTTAGTGTGTTTATTACCTGGTTAGTGTGTTTGTTGACCTGGTTAGTGTGTTTGTTGACCTGGTTTGGTGGGCAGATCTGGTAGGATTTCAGCATTTTTCATATTTGTGAAGGTGCAGCAGGCTAAGTCACATCTCCAAGTGGCCCTGACAAAAAAACGCCGCCTACCTGAAGCCCCAGACACAGATAAAGGCCACAGGCTGGTCAGAGGAAAGTTATGGATAGCTCAGATAGAGGACCCAATCAGTGCATGCTTGAGAACATTGGGAGATGACAGGAGTGGGTCAGAATGCCAGAGGAAATATGAGACCTGTGTAGGATCATAATTACACTGGATCGGAAGGGTAGGAATTGGCCTGCAGGCTGCACTGAATGGGAGGTGCAACAACAATTTGTGCCCAAGTGATGTAATCATCTACACAAATGTCTCTGTGCTAAGAGGCAAAATTAGTGCCTGGGAGTTCATAGCGAAGATGAATGAATAGTTGGTAGTTTAGGAGAGCCTGGCATATGATACACAATATCTAGTTTGAGAATGGAGATGGAGGCGGTCACTACAGCATTTAGCTGGCTGGAGGATTGTAACAGACTCAGAAAGCATGCTGAGTAGGGTGAAGACGCATGCTTTGTGCAGAATGATATGCTTCAAATTATATAATTTCCCTAGAGCATGCTGGTACGTTGGGAAACAAACAGGCAGACAGATTGCACAACTTAGTGCACAGATAGACAGATGTGGTCTGGGCCCTTTGGAATCATGTGTATAGTGTGCAAGAACACGTACACCATCATTGCTAGGAGAGAATGATGCAATAGGGAGTGACCGAGGGATCTATCTGGCTGACAGTAATTTCTCAGAGGAAAGATCAGACAGACACATAATCTGATTACAACTGGTACCATTATATTTGGACTTCACTGATTGTTGAAGATGAGGACGGTGTGAGTATGGGAATGTCCTGAGTGCTGTGATGTCATTTTCAACTCAACTCAGCTCTTATTCGTGGTCCACAGTAAGTCACTTACATGCCCTTTTCAGGACATCGCAGCCAACCCCAGCATTTTCCTGACTGTGATTTAGTAGGCAATTTTGGCATTATTTCCAGGCAATGATAGCGTTTGCCATTGCTTTATGAACGATCGACACCTCATACCATCAAAATCAACACAAAGCAGTCTGCTTCCAAATTGCCTGCAGCTTATTATAAACCCTTGACTCAGTATGTTGGGGAATTGTGAAACACACTCACTGCCCCCCAAGCCATAGTACCAGCTTGGTCCACAGTATTTTAAGAATTTTTCTTTAACATTTAAATGTACAAATAATGATGGCGCAATGGCCAATGATTCACATCAATATATGTTGTATTCTGCAGAGTTCCATGGTCTTGATAAAGACATTTTAATACGAGCGCTGAAGACTCTAGAAGCAGAAGGCAAAGCTGAAGTGATTGTAATTGATGGCAGTGAAGGAGTGAAGTTTTTCTAGTGTGTGGAAGTGATGGCAGTGAAGGAGTGAAGTTTACTAGCATGTGAAAATGATGACAGCAAAGGAGTGAAATTTACTGGAATATGAAAATGATGAATGAAGTTTACTAGCATGTGAAAATGATGATAGTGAAGGAGTGAAGTTTACTAGCATGTAAAAATTATGACAGTGAAGGAGTGAAGTTTACTAGCATGTGAAAATGATGACAGCGAAGGAGTGAAATTTACTGGCATATGAAAATGATGAATGAAATTTACTAGCATTAATTTTCCTAGTGTTGGAAAGGAATGACAGTAAAGTAGTGAAGTTTTTCTAGCAAATAAAAATGATGACAGTGAAGGAGTGAAGTGTTTTTAGTATTGTTATATTATGCCATGTCAAAAGACGTCCTTGCAAATTTAAGCATTCCCATACATGTAAAGTCCTCCGATGCAGGAGTCATCTCAAACTATTTTTCTGCTCACTGTTCCCATAAGGAGTTGGTTATGGTATCTCCTATCTTTCCTCGAAGGCGACTTTGACCAGGCTTCACCCCCAGATCATATAATTTACCTAGCCTCTGAGTCTAGTCAGTATCCACCAACCGAATCCGTACAGCATTGATTATATCAGCCCTGTCATGCTTCTTCCCATGTGTATTGTGCATTATTTGTCAGCTGGTCTGCACGCTCATTACCTTTACCTCTGGCAGGTCCCTGTGCATACATCCTTTTGAGTGATGTGAGGTGTGACTTCTGAATGCTGTCTGTCCAATCGGAGCTGATACTGCCGGTTGCCATTTTCTGTAGCATGGTCATGGAGTTTGATATGATTATCATATGTGTGTGTGTGCTTCCTGTTCTACTGCCTATGCAAGTGCTCTGGGGAAAGTGGTGATCTCCATTGTCAAGCTTGATGTAGTTCTGGAATCCGCCGCTATCCTCTTTGATTGCTCTCTCCATTATTTGTGCTGTGTAAGCCCAAGATGAACTTGAACCATACTTCACAGACCCATCTTTGCAGATGACAACCAATTCCTTTATCTGTGTCGCTTGATGCTGGCAGCTGATCTCAGCAGTATCTCCTTAGTGTAATGACAACCTGAGAGTGATTTTGCAGGTCTACGGGTGTATCAGTCCATTCTTCACCATGTTGGAAGTCACCTAAGTCACAGACCTGCTTCATTATCTCTTCAGCATCGGCCATTCAGGATGGACACTTTTTAGGTGAAATCCTTTTCTGTCGTGTTTCCTTTTCAGGTGGTGTTATTTATCAGCTGTTACTCTCGTGCATGCCTTAACCTATGCAGTTGTGTGCCAGGTGGCCATCGTTGGTAAATCAAGGATCTAACGCATGGCCTGGCACAAGGTATCTTGTGTGCAGCTAAGTACGGGTATCATTGCTTCATTTTGCACCTTGTCTAATTTTTCTAGCTGGGTCATGCTGACAGTGAGGAGAGCCAGACTGTTATCTGTTTTCTTGTGCCTGAAGTGTAGGCCTTGAAGGAGTCAAAGTTTACTAATGTGTCATGTGTCGGCATTGAAGGAATAAAGTTTTACTAGCGTGTCATATGATGGCATTGAAGGAGTCAAGTTTTACTAATGTGTCATGTAATGGCATTGAAAGAGTCAAGTTCTGCTAGATGTGTGACAGTGATGGGAGTGAAGTTCTAGATGTGTGACAGTGATGGGAATGAAGTTCTGCTAGATGTGTGACAGTGATGGGAGTAAAGTTCTACTAGTGTGTGACAGTGATGGGAGTGAAGTTCTGCTAGTGTGTGACAGTGATGGGAGTGAAGTTCTACTAGTGTGTGACATTGATGGGAGTAAAGTTCTACTAGTGTGTGACAGTGATGGGAGTGAAGTTCTGCTAGTGTATAACACTGATGGGAGTGAAGTTCTACTAGTGTGTGACAGTGATGGGAGTGAAGTTCTGCTAGTGTATAACACTGATGGGAGTGAAGTTCTACTAGTGTGTGACAGTGATGGGAGTGAAGTTCTGCTAGTGTATAACACTGATGGGAGTGAAGTTCTACTAGTGTGTGACAGTGATGGGAGTGAAGTTCTACTAGTGCGTGACAGTGATGGGAGTGAAGTTCTACTAGTGTGTGACAGTGATGGGAGTGAAGTTCTACTAGTGTGTGACAGTGATGGGAGTGAAGTTCTACTAGTGTGTGACAGTGATGGGAGTGAAGTTCTATTAGTGTGTGACATTGATGGGAGTAAAGTTCTACTAGTGTGTGACAGTGATGGGAGTGAAGTTCTACTAGTATGTGACAATGATGGGAGTGAAGTTCTACTAGTGTGTGACATTGATGGGAGTGAAGTTCTAGTGTGTGACAGTGATGGGAGTGAAGTTCTGCTAGTGTCTGACAGTGATGGGAGTGAAGTTCTACTAGTGTGTGACATTGATGGGAGTGAAGTTCTACTAGTGTGGGACAGTGATGGGAGTGAAGTTCTGCAAGTGTCTGACAGTGATGGGAGTGAAGTTCTACTAGTGTATAACACTGATGGGAGTGAAGTTCTACTAGTGTGTGACAATGATGGGAGTGAAGTTCTACTAGTGTGTGACAGTGATGGGAGTAAAGTTCTACTAGTGTGTGACAGTGATGGGAGTAAAGTTCTACTAGTGTGTGACAGTGATGGGAGTGAAGTTCTACTAGTAACTAGTGTGTGACAGTGATGGGAGTGAAGTTCTACTAGTGTCTGACAGTGATGGGAGTGAAGTTCTACTAGTGTGTGACAGTGATGGGAGTGAAGTTCTACTAGTGTGTGACAGTGATGGGAGTGAAGTTCTACTAGTGTGTGACAGTGATGGGAGTGAAGTTCTACTAGTGTGTGACAGTGATGGGAGTGAAGTTCTACTAGTGTATAACACTGATGGGAGTGAAGTTCTACTAGTGTGTGACAGTGATGGAAGTGAAGTTCTACTAGTGTCTGACAGTGATGGGAGTGAAGTTCTACTAGTGTGTGACAGTGATGGGAGTGAAGTTCTGCTAGTGTATGACAGTGAAGGAGTGAAGTGTTTCTAGTGTTGGCTTTTTCTAGTTATAAAAATTAGATTTATAAATATCAGAGTGAACATGTTTTTGGAGTAAGTCATGAATGTATTGTATTTTTACAGTTTTTGTATATTTGTTGACTGACCATGGCATTGCAGGGGAGATGTGGTAGTCTAGTGGCTAGACCCCCTACCTGCCAGCCTGGTGGCATGGGTTCAAATTTGTATCAAGACTGATTTTTAAAATTGATCTAGTTTGACCCAACCTAAATAATCATAATCATGTGCCATGCCGATAAGCATGGGCGCCATCATGTTTCGCCATCTCACACGATCACCAGAATCATGGATCAGCTCTGTGTTCTTGTCCCGTCCATACCACGTGGCCAAGCCATCCAGGTATTTATTTCTCTGTCTTCCCAACGTTCTTTTCCCCCTCAATCTTGCCAGTTGTCACCAAGTTCTCCAATTTATTTTTTTCTCATAACGTGTCCAAAAAAGAAGAGCTGTGACTGTCTACACCTCATTTCTCTAATCAGTTTTAGATTTTCATTTGTTTCTTGTAGGACTCGGTCACTGGTTTTTCTCTCTGTCCATGGTATCCAGCCTAAATGGTTACCAGGAAATGTTTTGGAAAGTGATAGTGGCTGTTGTGGCATTGACCGGATCGCCCCTCAAGTGCCAATTGGTCTATACAAATATGAGTTTAGCACCATATACCCAATATGTTTTAAGGCCTATAAAAGGGCCGTTTACTCACTCACTTCATACACAGGTTAAACAGTATTACAAGCCTATGATATACACCAGTAAACATATTACAGTCACACTTTTGAGTACATGTATTTTAAACACACAAGCCGTAGACAATATATTGAACGATTTCTTGTCTGGCATATCTTGTTGCATCTCGTCAGGTGCATACTGTAGAGTTATATATCATATCAAGTGAATAAATGAATAATACTTAGACTGAAATATTACATACATAGTCACTGTTGTTGTTTGTATGTGGAGTATGTTATCTCCAGGGTAGTCTAAGATTTACAAGGAAGTCCTTCTATTTGTTTAGCACTGGCTGGAATCGCCTAGTCGATAATGCATCCATATATTTGAACAATCAATTATTGTTCATCAAATACAGCATATAAATATATTTGTTTTTCAGTTTTTGTTATGTTCGCTTGCTTTGAATGACTTCTAGTGCACTATAGAAATGTGTTATCTTTATTAACTCTATGATTGCTAATTCGCAAATGTCCGGTGATGGCCGACTTTGGTGATTTTCCTGTGGCAATGTATGGATGTGAGTCTTTGACCATTTCACAATCGCTGAAGAAGAAAATCTGGATTTTGAGCTGACATGTTACAGGAAAATTCTTAGAATGTCGTGGAGCAAGAAAAAGAAAAATGTTGAAATTCTACCAGATTTGAACATAACATAAAGCTGGCTCATAGCATAATCAGGTCTCGGAAACTGACATACTTTTGCCATATTATGTGGCACAGTGGTTTGAAAAGATCATTGGTAGCCATATTAAGTGGCACTGTGATTTGGAAAGTCATGGCTCCTGGTGAAAGAGACCAGGGTTGACCAGCACGATGATGGACACGAGACAGCGAAGACACCTTAGGCATGAGAACTAGCAAGGGATTGAGAATGTATTTGGTGGGTCATACAGAAAGTGACGGACTTGCTACATAATGATGATAATATTTGACTGTTTGTCTGACATGTATGTCATTTTAACCAGAAGAATGACAATAACCATCCCGTTGGCTTGTAACCTGTCAATATTGTTAAGGATGTTGAGGGTGGTAAGCACATGGCATCATGGTGCAGATGAACACTGTAATGTCATAAGGGTGTGGAGCACATGACATCATGGTGCAGATGAACACAGTAATTTCATAAGGGCAGTTTAAAGAAGGCTGTCCCACTTTTGACATGCATCAAAGAGGAGCAGCGCTCTGTTATCCATTTTTTGATCAGTAAAGGGGTTAAACCTATTAATCATCGGTGAATGAAAGTCCAGTATGGTGATGCATGTCTGTCAGTCCAGCAAGTGTATTAGTGGAATAGGAAGTATCAAAACAGCGTGACTTCTGATACATTTATTCTTTACTTTTTCAGATTATTCATAAAAAAAACATAAGGTTTTTATTTGAAGCTCCCATGTATGTCATTTTAACAAGAAGAATAACATATTGTATATGATTCAGCAGCTATTGTTTATTTAACAATATATATTTGCGTGGTTTAATTCATATGAAGAAAGCATTTTAAATGAGTAATTTATACTGTTAATTGTGTGTTTCAGGAATAAATATTCATCACTGTTCGTGTTTGTAAGTTTTGGGATGATAAGAAGACGGCAGAAACAAAACTGAATGTTTTTATTTTAAAGCAACGAATCACTTGTGATTGGCTTCTGTGTGTGAATCCCATAATCGTGTAATATGTCCTTTTGCATTTTGTATTTGGTTGACACCATATTAAAGAAATCTGGCTTCTTCTGTGGCCACAGCATGTTTGAAAGTCATGTGCTTGTGATTTCTAATAGTGATTATTGTCCCCCTTGTTCTTCCACTGAGCAAGACCCTGTACATCCACTGAACACTCTTTTCAGGCTTGAGTTAGGAGTAGAACGGAGCATTTATGGGTTACACCCGTGTGCATGATTTTGATCTGTCGACTAAACTAAACTAAACATCCACTGAACAAAACCCTCTGAGACTGAAAAGTTATTGAGACACTCCTGTACTTGTGGGAGATGACAAGGATTTAACATACGAGGGGACTTAAAATAAAAACCTTAAATGTTTTTGCATGTGTTTGTGTGTGAACATATTCTGAAAAAGTAGAGAACAAATGTATCATTTGTCAATGTGGTCACCACTGCATTCAATGCAAGTCCTCTAGTGCCGATAAAGTGCTTGGATTCCTGTAGAAACAATTCTCTGAGGTCACTACTTGGTGTGCCTGACCCGGTCATAAACAATCTGTCACAGATGTCAAGCCGTTTTGAAACTTCCTACTCCACTCATACACTTGCTGGACTCACAGGCATGCATCACCATACTGGACTGTCATTCACTGATGAATTTCTATAGGTTTCACCCCTTTACTGATAAAAAAAAAACGTAACAGAATGCTGCTCCTTGTTGGTGCATGTAAAAAGTGGCGCGACCATCTTTAAACTGTCCTTAAGATGTCCCATCGTTCATCTGTTCCGTGATGTCATGTGCTTAACATCCTTAACAATACTGACAGCTTACAAGACAATGGTGTGGTCATTGCAATTTCTACCACACTTTAAAGGTTGTCATTTGAAACCCCCTCATAAACAGGGTGTATTGTTAATGACTGCAGTTTTTGAAGATATTGCCGGTCCAAGTTTTGTATTTACCTATTATGTTGCATGAACTTTACAGAGGGTGAATACAAAACTTGGACCGGCAATATTTTCAAATACTGCACAGTCATTAAAAATACACCCTATATTAGCTTGTGATGTTAGAAAATCCTTTCTTAGCCGATGCTGTGACGAAGTTCAGAAGTAATTCTTAATCCTGCATACCGCGTAAGGAACACAGCTGTGGGGTTGTGTGTCAGCAGACAACTTTGCATTGGTTTTCATACAGTGGTATGATTGTCAGTCGTTCAGAAAGCAATGGCAAACTGCTGAACACAAACTTGCCAAGAAATCACAAAGGGTATGCAACTTTCACAAGAACCCACAAGGCAAAGAGAGGGAGGCTCAAAAACACACAGAGAAGAGAATTAGCGATAGAAATGAACAATATGGAGAGGACATTGAGCGTGCTGCAGGAGATAGCCAAAGATAGACTGGGTCAGCGGGAGTTGCACAGGAGATAGCCAAAGATAGACCGGGTCAATGGGAGTTGGTTGTGTGCAAGATAGACTGGGTCAGTGGGAGTTGGTTGTGTGCAAGATAGACCGGGTCAGTGGGAGTTGGTTGTGTGCAAGATAGACTGGGTCAGCGAGAGTTGGTTGTGTGCAAGATAGACTGGGTCAGCGGGAGTTGGTTGTGTGCAAGTTAGACTGGGTCAGTGGGAGTTGGTTCTGTGCTGATGCTCAAATGGGGAATAAAGGTCATTAGAAGATGAAGGTTGTGCTTTGTTTTTAGGTGGAAGAGAGATGAAAGAGTGGTCCTGTTGAGAAGTGATAGAATAGTGATGGATTTAGGAGTGATTGAGATTAAAAGTAATAGAATCAGGAAGTAATACAGTTGTGATAATGTCTGAAAGTGATAAAACAAGGAAGTCATACAGAAGTGATACATTCTGTAAGTGATGAAGCAAGGAAGGTGATAGAACATGGACAGTGATAAAACAATGAAAGCAATAAAACAAGGAAAGTGATAAAACAAGGACGTCATAAAACAAAAAACAAAAAAAATAATAAAGTATGAAAGTGATAAGGAAAATGATAAAACAAGAGAAATAACATCTGCACGTGGTAGTCTTGAAAAACAATATGACATTGTCTGAAAGTGATAGAATTAGGGAATGCTACAGTAGTAATATAGTTTGTGTAGTGATAAAGTTAGAAAGTGATAACCTAGTGATAGAGTTTGGAAATGATAGAATCAAGAAATGATAATCTGAGTCGGGAAATGATAGACTCAGGAAGTGATAAAGCAATTTGGAATTGGTAAAGTTGTGATAGAGTTTGGAAGGGATAGAATCAAGAAGTGGTAACCTAGTGATAGTTTGGAAGTGATAACATGAAGATGTCATTGAATCAGGAAGTGATAAAATAGTGATGGAGTTGGAATTGGTAAAGTGATCACATTAAGGAAGTGATAAAACCAGGGTGTGCTACACTAGGGAAGTCGTATATTCACAAGATGATTCCTTGAAGAGATAGAATCATAATAAGTCTGAAAGTGATAAAATCATATTATGCATGTTTATTTGCTATTGGAAAGTGATAAACAATCAACATTATTGCCTGCCTATTTTTATTTTGTTGTAGCTTTGTAAAGTCATTGAGGTTTATACACAGACACTAGATCTTCCTGATTTACCTCTGTCAGCGAAAAACTTCTCTCTGAAGTATTTTTGATGCTCTTTTCATTCCATTGTAATGTGTTTTTAATGCAGTCTGTTGTACTGTAATTTGTATTTTTATGATATAGTTCAAGTGTCGGCAAACTGGCTTGCATGCCAAGCGTGGCACTTGGAATGATTTTCATTGGCATGCTGAGTGAATTGAAATACAGTATATGATTTCATGAAAATATTCTATTTGTAATTAAATATATTGAGAACCTTTAAGTGGAAAGAATGAGATTGTGGGGGAAATGGCAGGGGTTCTGGAAGATTCTCAAAACTGAGAGGGAAGACCAGGAGAACTTTCAATCAGATAGTGGTGGGAATGATTAGTAGTATGACTTTTCGATGGCTGTTGAATGAGAGGACGGAGCGTGTGTGGGAATATGCTGAGTGCAGTGATGTTGGTTCTTAGCTCAACTCAACTCAACTCAATTAAATAGAAGCGCATAATTCTTTTAAAGCTATTTCTGTTTATACAACCGTTCAAAATGAAAGTTGTTAGACATTAGATGAAGGAATGTGCGACCTGATGCAAACTGAGTGAGTATGTAGCAACAATGACTAACCTTGATAAAGTTCTTTTTCTGTCATTTCCTTCTCTCTCTCCTGACCACCAACTCTGTAGATCTCTTGGCTGTCGCTCACTCATGCCAACACAATCTGTTGACTGTAGCATAAGGTTGGTGTTTGACCACAGCATACAAGTTGGTTTTTGATCATATCATAAAACTTGGTGGTTGACCATAGCATAAAAGTTGGTGTTATTAAGTAATAAGGTGCTGTTGTATTTACTGAAAAAAGGCAAAACATTATATACTCTCGTTTCAATACTTTTGGACAAACTAATGTGGACTTAGGTTGATACGTTGAGTGACTTTGCAACATTACTTCGGCACAACACTGTAAAAGTTTGCCAACCCCTGATTTAGTATATATATTGATAATAAATTGAAAAAGGAGCATTATAATCTTCATCGTTGAGACTATTATGTTCCCTGGAGGTTGTACAGCTGCAACTGTTGCCCTTCACAGATTTAAGTATAAAGAGACTCCAGAAGAAGGGCTTTGGGAGGAATGGGTTCAGTTCCTTCTGACACTAGCTTATAATTTCAGAGAGTATCAACAATGTATTAAAATGATGCTGTTTACATTTACTTTGTAAACAAGAATAAGTAAATAGGGTGAGGTTGGGTAGAGCATGAAGCTTAACAGAGGGAGTATCCATATTTGGAGACGCCGTTTGAGGTTTGGTGAAGAGTGCAGCTGGACAGAGGGAACTTTCTGTTGATTCTTAAATACTGAATTAAGTAAACAAACATGTTGGGACATTAAATGAGCTTAACTATTGCAGGATGTGATGAATTGCAACAGCATGTTATCTCTGTGTTTTAATTTACTGTTCGTGATTACAGGTTTAATAGTTCTAGTATTTTAACAACTATATTGACATTATCTTCTTCATATAGTCCATGCCGTTGGTCGTTGTCATCATGTCTGTCTACAGCAATCTGTTTCGTGTGCTGGAATATGGACATAATTCTTATCTAACCATTGAAATAGCACCATAGGTCTCAGAATTTTATATTAAACCAGCATAGGTCAAATAACACAAACACATCGGACCGTAAATGCTATGTCCAGTACATTAACAAACATTTAAAGAAGAGAAATGATACTTGTGGGCTCATGTGGATGATAGATCTGGTTAATGAAGAAACCTTTTTTTAAGGGGTGTCTAGTTGGTCATGCGTCGAAGTAAATTAGTTCCTGCAGTGAGGCTGCTGTCATCATTTGGAAGTGATAGGTTCGAACCCAGGTCGGTAAATATAGCTTTCAATGTTCACATTATCTAGTGCGTCCTCTAGTCTCTTTCCCCTACTTCTATGCGCGATAAACAACATTACATGTATGTTTATTTACGTTCAGTAATTTGTTTTCTGATCAAACCAACACTCATACCATTCAATTAAAACCAACGCAAGGCGGTCTGCAGCCAAATCTACCGCAGGTGTGTTTCAAGCGTGGGATTACAAATTTTGTCTGTAACCTCTTTGCCACAGAGCCAGCGATAGTAGCATATTAAATGTGCTGTGGGAAGCAAAGGTGTTTCCAAGGCACCAGGGCCAGGCTCTATACTGGCCAAGACCTACTATTACGTCCTTGTCGTGCGTCCTGGGCAACTGGTCTCTTCGGGATCCTGGCTAACGTAGTAGGGTCGCTGATTATTCCGAAGTCGGAGAGTATCTGCCTGCAAGGCGAGGAACCACCAGTCTGCACACCAATAAGCCAGGCATGCGCACGCAAACCTCAGTCCGGTATGGCATCACAGTGATGTTATACAACAGGTTGTCTTCATCCGACGTACAGAACTTCACACTGGAGTTCCCAGCCAGCGAACACAAGCAAGCAAGCAGATGTGTGAGTTCCGGTCCTTCAGAAAGCAATGGCAAACTATTAAACGTAAACTTTCCAACAAATCACAAACGCATCAAAAATGCTGTGTTTGACTGCGACGTCCTGTAAATGATTATTGTTCTGGTTATGGATCCACTATATTCAAAGTTTATGGCGTTTGTAATTTCTTTTAAAAGATGTCATTTGCAACGAGAAAAAGAGTGTTGAAGTGCTACATAGAGCCTGTACTTTTGTATGGATGTGAAGTGTGGACAATGAGCAAACAGGCTGAAAAACATCTGATGGCTGTGGAAATGTGGTTTCTGAGGAAAATGCAAAGAATACAATGGGTAGACAGAAACACCAATGACCAGGCCCCACAAGAAATAAATGAAAATCGTGAACTGATTAGAGTAATTAGACGAGACAGTCAAAATTTATTTGAGTCACGTTATGAGAAGAAATAAATTAGAGAACTTGGTGACAACTGGCAAGATCGAGGGAAAAAGAACAAGGGGGAGGTAGAGAGGTACATGTCTAGATGGCTTGTCCACGTGGCATGGTCGAGACAAGAACGCTAAGCTGATCAATGACTCTGGTGATCCAGTGAACTGGGAAAACATGACCGCCCACGCTTATCGGCATGGCGCATGATGATAATGAATTTCTTTACCACTGACTTATTTTTGGTTGCCATGTAGCTTTGTTCATTAATTCGTTGTTGTTTTTATTTTTCCCTTTTCAAGTTTAGATAAAGATTTCGACTTTTAGCCTGTCTCTTGACTGACGGGATCAACTCTTTAAATGTCTGAACACTTCACAGAGAAAAACCAGGTCATCTGCACATCTAAGTTTTGGAGTGGATTTCCAACAATTATGACTCGATCAAAATTGTCTCCGGCCTTATCACTTTTGATGTGTCTCATTATATTTTCTGCATAGATGTTGAACCGGTATGGAAAGAGAATACAGCTGTTTTACTCTCGTTTGCATTCGCATCAGTTTGATGTTGCACCCGCTACTCTGACAGCTGCTAGTTGTTCAGGATATGATGATGCATTAAGTCGCTCAAATATGCTGGAAACATCAAATCACTTAGTTAGTCTTTCCTCTTGAGCCTAAGGCGGCGCATCGGGCAGAAGTCATGGCTCTCCATGTCTGGCGGTTCGCTGCTACCTGTTGTAGGTCCTGGATGTTCACTTGGCCGTTGAATGAGCCTTCTCTGATGATGGTTCTACGCAGGGTCTCTCTTGGTCTTCCCCGTTTTCTTTTCCCTACTGGTGACCATAAGAGGGCTTGGTTGGGAAGTCTTGTCTTGTCCATTCTGAGTACATGGCCGATGTTCTAGGAATTCAACAAATCACTCCTGATGAAAAATAAATAGTAAAAATGAATGCCAGAATCCTACAGGGGCGTGTGGCTGATTGGTGATAGTTCGTAAATAAACACACATAGTATTGTTTGGCGCTCATAGAAGTGAGAAGAAAGAAGTTGAGACTACAGGACGCACTAGACAACATAAAAATTGAAAGCTATATAGTACTATAGTTACCCACCGGAATTTGAACCTGTCACTTCCAAATGATGACGGCACCTCACTGCATGAACAAGTATACTTTGATGCATGACCAACTAAACACCATAGGTGTCGGTAACTATAGCTTTCAATTGTTATGTTGTCTATTGCATCCTCTAGTCCAGTGGTTCTCAACCGGTTGGGAATGTTAGGGTTTCCAAAAAGGGGGGGGGGGGGGGGGGGGGGATGAAGACCATTTCAAGATCGCGTTAATACAAGAACCGATTGCTTTATATTATTTTTCCCTTCATACTTTACAGTTATGTACGTCTCATCCTTCTAAAATTCATTTTATAAAGTAAGTAGACCCACAAATCATATTTTATATGGATGCCTAGACTTGTTTTAGTATATGCTGTTAAATTTACTTTCCATTTTTATGTATACTGTGTAGGAGTGCGGGATTTTTAGATAGGAAATATGAAAGGGGGGAAATGACGTTCTGAAAATATGGTGAAGGGGGGCACGGGCCAGAAAGGTTGAGAACCACTGCTCTAGTCTCTACTTTCTTCTTCTCACTTCTAAGTTCTATGGGTGCCAAACAATACATGTGTGTTTATTTATGAACTGTCTTAGTGGCCTCAAAGAATTCCCCAATTGATATTCCCGACTGGTGATAATATATCAGGCCGTATTACTCATTTAACATACACTGGTTCGCTCTTGTTGAATCAATGGCAGAACATAAGACGAAATTACTAAAGACAAAGTCGCAGCGGCAGCCATCATGGAGTTTATTACCACATGATACACATCCTTGTACACTCAAACAGGAGATTGATGTTTATACATTTGTCATTTGTGTTGAATTATCTTACACTGATACTGCAAGCTGAAATGAATTCTGGTCCAACATGGAGGATAGGCGGTTTAGCTGTTAAGGCCTCTGGAGTGTTTATGCTTGTGGCTATGGTTTGCTTACGCATTTTCCTCATGTTGGACTGGTAGTGCAAGGTTCTGTCGCCCTGCTGCTGAGTGTTGTGTGTGTGTGTATGTGTGGGTGGGGGGGGGGGGGGGGGTGGTAACGCTGTGAATTTCGAGTGGAGTCCTTTTACATCTGTCCACGGTTGTTTGTATCGTGAATTGCATGTTGTTTTTTTTTAAAGCATGTTCAGAAAGATGGCGGCTGACCGGTTGCTGAAATGACTGGGTTTGTCTTATGCAGTAATGTGTGACTGATGGTTGTCTAATGACTGCCGCTTCCATCGACGACGAACTGTATTTTTCGTGGCGGACTTTTGTGTTAGCATTCTGACAGCGGTCTTATGCATATTATGCCTGTGCGGGCTGTTGGTTTGTCGAGACTCCTGTCTGTTCCACTTTTCACATGGGGCAGTGAGGAGAATTTTGTGTGATATTCACTGGCACAAGAACGGAACATTATGGGGACGACCCGTTTGTGAAGTTGGAACCGTGACTAACTAAAGAACGCACTCACTGCAAGCCGAATACATGGTGGACATTCTAACAACTACAATTCCTCCATCTGCAACATACCTTCTCGCCACACTTCTGAATTCCTAACGTGTCTCCTGATAGAGCTCCGTGACGTGTGTCGTTGTCGTTTACAGTTACAGGTTTCCCATACTACACCCTTCACAACACAAGGCTTGTATATTGGACAATCGGAACTCGTATATTTCTGACTCACTCGGTCGTGGACTTAAGGACAATTCTTCCTTTCAGATTAACTTATTAAGTACAATGGGATGATAAATCGTCTTATTCAAACTTTTCGTAACTGCCATGGGCTTATAAATAAAAATATTGTTAAAATATCAATACAGTATTTTTCCCTTCACAAGCCTCTTTAATTTGATATATAATACATGTCTGCCAACATATTAACGACTTTAAAGCCAGAACTGTAACACACCCCGGCTTTCCAGTTTCCGCCATCTAGGTTTGTCTGGTTCAAGCCTATTTATTGTTTGGCACAGAATCTGTCAATATCCTAAATGTGGCTGATTCAGTCGATCCATCCATCCATCCATCATGTGCCATGCCGACAAGCGTGGGCGATCATGTTTTGCCATCTCACTCGATCACCAGAGTCGTGGATCAGCTCCGTGTTTCTGTCTCGACCATGCCACGTGGCCAAGCCACCCAGGTATTTACTTCTCGGTCTTCCCCTTGGTCTCTTCCCTTCGATCTTGTCAGTTGTCACCAAGTTCTCCAAGTCATTTCTTCTCATAACATGCCCACATAAATGTGACTGTCCATGTGACCTGTGCTGGAATAGACGCATAGCAAAGTGTACTCAATACCTTGTTGTAATACCTTTATTGAGACAACACTAATAACATTGGAATGTGTATGTGTGCTCCCTGGCTACCTCCATGCTTGATAGGGCAAAAACAAGGAAGCAAACAAAATGGGTTGATGGAGCTCATAGACCCTTCAAGAAAATCCATTTACATTAATTAAGGACAGCTTGTGGATGTTCTTGTAAGAACAAAGTGTAAAGCAACAAAGCCCGACATAAAACGTGGACAGATAGAGACTACAGGCTCGGGATGGCAGTCTGTCTATGGGAGAAGGAATCCTGAAAATAAACATCAACCGTTAAAGTCGGAAGATGTTAACCTAAGTGGCACGGGACCAGAAAGCGGACATCTACGCACTTAATGATAACGCTGATTGCAAAAGAAGAAAAAGAATTTCCCAAATATTCATTAACGAAAATAATTAAATTGTCTCAAAGCAAGTTTCCCGCTATGAATATGTAGTGCAATTGCGTCATCACATTTTGTGGGCCTGGTTGCACTGAGGGAATAAGTGATCAATCTTACCCTCACTTTCACAGACAAGGTCAGGCGTGAAATCCGCGTCAGACCGAGCTCATGGCATTACTACCACAGTTGGCTGTCCACTTTGATAGCTTGTGATTTCCTGTGTGTATGTAGCAGAGTGTTGCCGTTTGTTAGTGTCAGGTAGCGTATGTGCTAGTACAACAAATACATTCATGTACACATATGATAATATCACATACATGGTTTGCTGTGAGTACGTGCATGTTACAGACATATGCTTCCTTTTAACCTCCACAAGATACACGCGGCATGTAATATCTCTCTCTCTCTCTCTCTCTCTCTCTCTCTCTCTCTCTCTCTCTCTCTCTCTCTCTCTTCACTCGTTTATCTCTATCTCTCTTTCTCTGTTCACTGGTCTCTGTCTCTGTCTCTCTCTCTCTGTCTGTCTCTGTCTCTCTCTCCTTCTCTCTCTCTCTCTTATTTCACTGGTCTCTCTGATTTCACTTCTATCTCTCTCATTTCACCTCTCTCTCTCTCTCTCTCTCTCTCTCTCTACTTCTCGCTCTCTCTCTTTTCACTTCTGTCTGTCTATCTCTCTCTCTTTACTTCTGTCTGTCTGTCTGTCTGTCTGTCTGTCTGTCTGTCTGTCTGTCTGTCTGTCTGTCTGTCTGTCTATCTCTCTCATTTCACTTCTAACTCTCTCTCATTTCACTGGTCTCGCTCCCTCTCTTTCTCTCTCTCTCTCTCTCTCTCTCTCTCTCTCTCTCTCTCTCTCTCTCTCTCTCTTCACTTCTCGCTCTCTCTCTCTTTTCACTCGTGCATGTCTATCTCTCTCTCTTTACGTCTGTCTGCCTGCCTGCCTGTCTGCCTGCCTGTCTGTCTGTCTTTCTCTTTCTCTCTCTCTCTCTCTCTCTCTCTCTCTCTCTCTCGCTCCCCTTCTCCCTTTTCATCTCATGCCGGCTCCGTGGCGAAGGTGTTGCGTTCGCAATTCGTGATCCCACATACCCGTGTTCGAAACACAGCTGCGGGCACTTTGGCAGGACACACCCTGCTGGTTTTTTACACATTGGGTACCGGTCGTTCGGACAGCAATGACAAAACTACTGAACGTGAACTTGTCAAGATACCACAACACAAAAATGCTGGTGTTGACTGCGACGTCATGTAAAGAGTATGCAACTAACTTTTTTTGATCTCCTATGTCACATCCTGCCGCAACCGTTATTTGTCTTTGAAGACAACGCTGACCGTGAATTCTGTCTAATTTGGATTAGTAAATTTTTTCCGCCTCTCCCTGGCGAAGGATTTAAGGACGTTGTTCGTAATCCCGTATACCCACGTACGAGACACAGCTGCGCGAGATTTGGCAGCAGATCGCGTCGCACTGGTTACATGTGGAGGCATTTGAGCCGGTCGTTCAGAAGGCAATGGCATACTAGTGAACGTAAAACTTGCCAAGACATCAACAGCAGCTGAAAACTGCTGGTGTTGACTGCAATGTCCTGTAAAAGAGATATGCGGAAAATAATGTTTTCCTAGGATCACGTGACTTGCGACCTTCGCAATATTTCTGTGTTTATGTTGGCTGCCTTCAGTGAACGAATCAAGTCACTAGTTCAGATCAGACAACATGAGAACAATATGATCTTGGTGTGTGTTACTCGAGGTTTGTTGACGTGAGGAAATGTCATGGCAGGGCAGACCAGGCCCTAAGCCTTGGTCGGCAACTGGACTAGGATGGAAGCTCCGACAGGCGGACAGTTAGAGAATTGCTTTGCTGATCCGACAGCTTCTTCAGCTTGTCTTGTTCCAGACGTATTGGTGTTACCTTTCCTCTGGAGTAAACTAGGCAGGCCGAGAGAGGTGTCATGTTGCATGGACACAGCATGGTCTCTAAATTCTGCCCAGTCTTGGTGCTATGGAGAGGTCTGTCAAGACGGCTGTGTGCCAGAGTCCTGGGTGTGTTACGGTATTTTTAATATACGCTTGTAATTTCGTGTATAATAGACAGGATAGGTGGTGTTTTCCGCAAGATTGTTACTCCAGTTCGATGATTGGATATGTTAAGTGGGTGTGACATAATTAGCTGAGCTCGTGCAGCGCTGTGTTGCAGCGTGGTTCCCGTTGTGTTCTCTCACTATGATTGACGCAGTGTACATGTGATCATGTTTTTGCTATGAATGCAAATGTAATCCACAGACGTGGCCGTATTTATGATGCCTCGTAGAAGGCACACCTTTCGCATGAATATGCTGGGACAAATTTGTAAACAAAAAGGCACGTAGGCCCATTGTTTCTTTTTCTCAAGGCCACGAGACCTGTGGTTAATCAACACAGAACTGGAACAATCAGTCGAAACGTGATGGCGAAGATGTTAAGGAGGAGATCAGAGCACCTATTGACATGTCCGGAGTGCAGAGATGATGCTCTTCACTAATCACATGCGATCTCTGTATTCACGTATTTGTTTGTTTGTGACAAGATCACTGCGAGCATCGTGGCCGACCTTGTGTAATATAGTTCCATGGATGTAATGTGATTTCTTTTCAATGTATGTGCTTACCTGTTGGAATCGGCCAGGTAGTTTTCGTAATTGTGTTACATTCGTATCGTTCTTTCTAACTTCCTGTAGTTTGTGTGCTGTCTTGTTGGTGCTTCATGCATTGTATCATCGTGCATATACATTTTCATTTCATTCATTCATTCAGTAGCATGTCCTTTGCAGAACCTCGCTCCCATAACAAACATTACGAAAAACTTCTCGGTCATAAGCAAGATGTCCCGCGTCCGATATACCCATCTGGAGATCATCTACCACAGTGGCTCTCAACCTTTTTTTTTGGCCCTTGCACCCCTTCATCATATGTTTAGAATGTCATTCCCCCTTTTCGTAATTCCTCCTTACGAACCCCCCCCCCCTCTCTCTCTCTCTCTCTCTCTCTTACACAGTATACGTAAAAATGGAGGCGAAATTTAATCACACATACTAGAACACGTCTAGGCGTCTACATACAACGTGATTTGCGGGTCTACTTATGTTATAAAACGAATTTCAGAAGGGCGTGAAGTACAGAACAGTTAAATGTCGAGGGAAAAACAATATCAAGTAATCGGTTCTTGTAGTAACGCGATCTTGAAATAATCTTAATTCCCCTCTGTAAACCCTAAAATTCCCCCCGGGGCGAGGGGGGGGGGGGGAAGGGAATTCCACACCGGTTGAGAACCACTGATCTACCACATCCAGCACCCATCTTCTCTTTGACCGTCCTCTTCCTCTCTTCCCTTCATATACCCCTCCATTATTGTTTTCTCCAAATTACCACGATGTTTCAAGTGACTAAAATATTTCAATCTTCTTTGTTGTATCTTTATCGTCTTTAATAGCCAGCCTTCTTCAATATTTAGATCTTGTCGTGTGGATGCATTTGTTTTTTACGGTATCCAAGATATTCTTAGAACTCGTCTATAACGTTTATATTCAAAGGCATTTATGCGCTTTTCAGCTTCTTTAGTAAGTGTCCAGGTCTCACAGGCATATGTTGCAATGGGAAATATGTTAGTTGCATATCCTTTACAGGGCGTAGCAGTAAACCCCAGTATTTTATGGCTGTTCGTTATTCCTAGACAAGTGTACATTCAGTAGTATGTCATTGCTTTCTGAACGACCTGCACCCATACTATTTTATAAAAACCAACGCATGAAGGCCTTCTGCCAAATCGCCCGCAGCTGCAATGGGAAAGATGCTCTTATAAGTCTAATTTTTGTGGGTCTGTCTGTCCCACGCCACTAGTTATTCAGCTGTTTTAGTTTTTGAAGAAAATATATATTCGTCTTTTAATTTCTTTCATTGTGTCACCATTGTTGGTAATTAATTACCTACGATATTTAAAGTTCATATTACAATAATCCACTTGTGCCGACAAGCCTCGTGATGAGGAGTAGTTGACATCCAAGATAGCTTTCAAATTCTATGTTGTCTAATACGTCCTCTAATCTCTACTTCCTTCTTCTCCTTCTGTGAGCGCCAAATAATACTATGTGTGTTTATATGTGTACTGTTTTCGTTAAGTAGAGAGCATCGTGATGCATTATTACGTCCGGCTGTCCCTCGGTCGTTTAAGTTTTTGGACTGCCAGGTCCTATATGGTTTCAACATGAATGACACGTGTATGGACTTCTGTCTGTTTGAGTGTATCTTGTGGTAATGTGTTGTTTAAGTGTACAAGGCTGTGTATTCTGTGGTAATGTGTTGTTTGAGTGTACAAGGCTGTGTATCCTATGGTAATGTGTTGTTTGAGTGTATAAGGCTATGTATCCTGTGGTAATGTGTTGTTTGAGTGTTCAAGGCTGTGTGTCCTGTGGTAATGTGTTGTGTGCGTGTACACGGCTGTGTATCATGTGTTAACAGCTGTTGAGTGTGTAAAAAGTGGTAAAAAGTGCTGTTTGAGTGTAAAGGACTGTTTAACCTGTGGTAATAAGCCCAATGACAGCTGTCGCCGCGACTTTGCCTAGAGCAATTTCGTCCACGTTCTGTCGTTGGCACTACAAGAGCGAGCCAGCGTAGTGTGTACAAGGAAGATTAAAATGAAAACATTAAATGTGATTGTGTTTGTGTGTTGTTGTTGTTGTTATTTTTTGAAGTAAAGAACAAATGAATCATTTTTCTATGCAGTTATCACTGAGTTCATTGCGAGACCTCCAGCTCCGGTAAAATGCTTGGATTCCTGTAGAAAATAAAACTTCTCTTGGACGCGTGTGGAACCAGTCTTGCACCACTTGCTGTACCATTTCATATAACGAAAAGTCTTCCTCCCAGTGACTTTTTGCGTTGTCCAAACAGGTGGAAATCTTTTGGGGCTGGGTCTGGCGAGTATGGGGAATGCGGTACACACTGAAAGTGGAGGTCACTGTCAAAAACTGTCATTTACTGCCAATATAGTACCTTGCGGTGTATGGCAGAGGGGTCTTTGAGCATGAGGAATTAAAGGCCGCCTGGCTAGTGCAGTCGCCGCGACAGAAAAAAATCCCACACCTTACCGAGGGATCGAACCCGGGTCTCCCTAAGAAGAGTCCGATGTTCTAGCCACTCGGACTGATCAATAAAAAAAAATGGATAACGGATCGCTGCTCCTCTTTGGTGCATGTAAAAAGTGGCGCGGCTTTCTTTAAACTGTCCTTATGACTTTATCGTGTTCGTCTGCACCATGACGTCACGTGATGAATACTTTACATCCGTAACAACAATATTGACAAGTTACAAGACAGTGGCATGGTTATTGTAACTTCTAACACACTTGTAAGGTTTTCATTTGAAAACCACCTCGTATGTCAATTGACCATTACAGTGCATTATCATCAGTCGACCATACACACCAGTAGGATTCTAGCAGTCTGGTGTCCATTATTATTATTATTATTATTATTATTATTACTATATTATTATTATTATTATTATTAATATTATTATTATTGTTATTATTATTATCATCATGATTGATGACATTTTTTTTAAATCATGATTGATGACATTTTTTTAAAAATCATGAGTGATGACATTTTTCATCATGAGTGGTGGCATTTTTCAACATATTGATGACCATCTTCATCATGAGTGTTGCCATTTTTCATCACGAATGACAAAAGAAGAAGCGTATACCCAAATAACACTGTTATATCTTCTAGACCAGTGGTTCTCAACCGGTGGGGAATTCCATATGGGGGGGGGGGGGTGTTCCATATTTTGGGGGGGGGGGGGGGAATTAAGATTATTTCAAAATCGCGTTAATACAAAAACCGATTACTTGATATTGTTTTCTCTCCATACTTTACTGTTCTGTATTTCTCACCATTCTGAAATTCGTTTTATAAAAAAAGCAGACCCGCAAATCACGTTTTATGTAGACGTCTAGACTTGTTCTAATATGTGTTATAAAATTTAACTTCCATTTCTACGTATGCTGTGTAGGGGTGGGGGAATTTATAGGGAGAAATTACGAAAGGGGAGGGGGGAATGACGTTCTGAACATATGGTGAAGGGGTGCATGGGCCAAATAAGGTTGAGAACCACTGTTCTAGACAATAAAGAAACTGAACACGTGTACGGTGGTTCTGTGCCGTTTAATCTCTTGCAAATATCCTTGTAACAACAGTCTCTTTGACTTTGACCACCTGTGAACACATAAAACAGTTACAGCTGTTTATTGTAACACTACTAGACACGGCGCGGTGGCGAAAGTGTTACGAATGTAATTCGTAATCCTACATACCGCGTTCTCAACACTGCAGCGGGGTCATTTGTGAGCAGACCGCCTTGCTTTGGTTTCCATACAATGGTATGAGTGACGGTGGTTAAGAAAGCAATGCCAAACGTCTAATTTTGGGGGAATTTTCACTCTGTGATTTATGTTCACCTTTATGGGTTCCGTTGTAAGGTACGTACACTGTGTCCATGTTTAATATGTCTCATATTTTCGCAGGAGCTACACATATCTAATTGTTTGCATTTTCTATTGAACGTTAACTTGCCCATAAATCACAAACAGCGAACAAATACTGGGGTTGACTACAACGTTCAATAAAGAATATGCAACTAACTTAAAACTAGACACGAGATCTTTTAACTACTTTCTACGTAACACTCAAGTATTCACATCATCATCATCATCCAGAGCCGTTTGGTCTTCAAAAATGTGAGCTAGTACTATACACCCAAGAAGACCCCACAGGGAGCCGCAGTGGTGTAGTAGCTAGTCGCTCGTCTGCCGTCCCAGTGGTCAGGGTTCCATCCCCAGTGGGGTTGATTTTATTTTTTTTTTAAAACTGACCCGGGCTCTAAGGTCGATAAGCCTGAAATGGGTACCAGGAAATGTCTAGGGATGTTAAGGCGGTAAATCCATATATATATTCCCAGATTGTGTAATAGGGGACGTTACCATACATTTCCAGATTGTGTAACAGGGGACGTTACCGTAAATCCATGTACATTTCCAGATTGTGTAACAGGGGACGTTACTGTAAACCCAGCATACCCCCAGATTGTGTCACAGGTGACGTTACCATAACTCAGTATACCCCAAGATTGTGTAACAGGGGACGTTACTGTAAACATGGTATATTCTCTAATTGTGTAACAGGTTGTGTTACATTAAATCCAGTATAATCCCAGGTTGTGTAACAGGGGACGTTACCGTAAACCTAGTATATTCCCTAATTGTGTAACAGGGCACGTTACCGTGAATCCAGCATACCCCCAGATTGTGTAACAGGGGACGTTACCGTGAATCCAGCATACCCCCAGATTGTGTAACAGGGGACGTTACCGTATACCCAGCATACTCCCAGGTGTGTGACAGGGTCAATTACTTTTTCTTGTTAAACAATTTTCTTTAAAATTTGTCATCACGATGTTTATTTTATTTTAAATTCTAGGTCACTATATGGGGAGAAATAAACTTGAGAACTTAGTGACAACTGGCAAAATTGAGGTGAAAAGAGCAAAGGGAAGGCAAAGAGATACATTTCTGGAGGGCTTGGTTACACAATACAGTCGGCACAAGAACACAGCCCTGAAGCAAGACTGATGATCGTGTGAGACGGTCAACCACCTTCTCTCAATACAGTCGGCACAAGAACACAGCCCTGAAGCAAGACTGATGATCGTGTGGGACGGTCAACCACCTTCTCTCAATTTATAACAGGAAAAACATCGTTTTGTAATATTTTGTTTGTTTGCAGCACTGAAGAATCATTGGCACACTGACTACGGTGTCAACTGCCAAATGTCAAGTGATCTCCTGATGGAGTGATCCCCTGATGGAGTGATCCCCTGATGAAGTCATCACCTGATGAAGTGATACCCTGATGGAGTGATACCCAGATGGAGTGATACCCTGATGGAATGATACTCTGATGGAGTGATACCCTGATGGAGTGAAACCCTGATGGAGTGATACCCTGATGGACTGGACCCTTGATGAAGTGATACCCCGATGAAGTGATCATCTGATGGAGTGATCCCTCGATTGAGTGATCCCCTGACGAAGTGTACCGCTAATGGAATGGACCCCTGATGGAGTGGAGCCCTGATGGAGTGAACCCCTGATGAAGTGATCACCTGATGAAATGATCCCTGAAGTAGTGATCCCCTAATGAAGTGATCACCTGATGAAGTGGACCCCAATGAAGTGATCTCCTGATGAAGTGATCCCCTGGTGAAGTGATCTCCTGATGAAATGATCCCCTGATTAAGTGGCCCCCTTTCAACATTAGACAACATGTTTCAAATGTTAATCATCTTTCATGAGCTTTGTCTCCTGGCTACCAATATTGTTTATACCCACTCCGCCATTGTTGAGAAGCATGTGCTTGTTGCAACTAGCGAATGAATGCTGAGTTAAGATAGAGACATTATAAAACTTACACTAGTCATTTTATTTCCTTGCACCTCATTAGTCACTTTCATGGTAACACGTGGTTTCGGGACACTTTCGTAGTTTTCAATCCATAGCGCGCCGTCTTGTGTAACTATACACTTGAAAATATTGTACATGTTAATCGAGATTGATGGACATAGAAATAGACAGACCGCGAACTACAGGCATGCACACTAAGAAGGGACAGAAATAAGAAAGGGTAATATGATTTAGTAGATAGTAGTCAGAAGTTGAAACGATAAGGAAACAGACAAACAAAGAGATGGTTCAAGAGAAGACGTCCTATAATATAATTACATAGCAATTGAATAGACACATCAACAGACAAACAAATTACAATTTAATATAAACAAGACGAGATCATATGATTTAGATGCATGTATTGATAGATAGATGGATGGATGGACAGACAGACTGAGAGAGACACAGACAGAAAGACCAACAGATATATATGAATACGATTTATAGCCTAGCATATTTCGCTGCATCTCGCCAGGTGCATACTGCAGAGTTATATGTCATATTAAGTGAATAGAGGAATTATACTTTGGATGAAATACTTAAACATCATAGTCACAGGTATTGTTCGAATGTGATGCATTTAATTTTTTCTTTCGGCTTGCATTACATTTGTTTGAAATCGCCTAATTGCTAGAGCCTGTGTACATTTGAGCAATCGTTTACAATTCGTTAAATACCATTTAAGCAACGGCATTACTTTTATTACTGATACAGTGGCAACCAATAACTAGCTTTAGACCATACCTGTTACACGATCAAATGAACAAGTATTATAATGTAAATTTCCATACACTAAGCATTGAAATTGAAATTTAAGATGGAACAGTACTTCGAACAACTTCTCAACACCCCATCAGATGGCACAGGAATTCAAGAAACCGACACAGATGCCACCGAAGAAATAGAACCAGACATACTGAAAGAAGAAATTATAAAAGCCATCAGATTAGCCCGATTGAACAAATCACCAGGACAAGATGAAATACCAAATGAACTAGTTAAAGCAGCAAGAGAAGTAGGAACAGCATGGCTACATAGACTATTCAACCATGTTTGGGTAGAAAAACAGACACCACGAGACTGGGGAAACGCCATAATTGTCCCAATTTGAAAACAAACAAACAAACAAACAAACAAACAAAGGCAGCAAAAGAGACAGCACACAATACAGAGGCATTTCACTGTTGAGTCATACTGGGAAAATATTTTGCAAACTTTTTGAGAAAAGATTACGAACTTTTATAGAACCCCAGCTAAGCGAAACACAACTTGGATTTAGGAAAAACAAAGGATGCACAGATGCCATTTTTGCTCTTAGACAACTTATAGAAAAATCAATCGAATTCAATGAAACACTCTACTTAGCCTTTGTCGACCAATAAAAGGCATTTGATAGAGTAGATAGAAACAAGCTGTGGGAAATCCTTAAACAATATGGAGTGAGTACACATCTAACAAACCTATGTAGAAGCTTATACAACAACAGTGAATGCATAGTGAGAGCAACTGGAGGACACTCAGAACCCTTCACCATAAGATCTGGAGTACGACAAGGTTGTGTCCTGTCCCCTCTCTTGTTTATAACATATATAGACAACGTATGTAAAGAAACCAGCCAAACAGAGACCGCAAGAACACCGCATGACGAGAACACAGAAGAAGAACCATCTGCAAATCTAACCATTAGAGAACTGTTTGTGGCTGACCAAGCACTAATAGCAAAATCAGAAGCTGAATTACAAGACCACATGAATAGTCTAAACGAAATGTGTAGGGAACATAACATGAAAATTAGCACAAGTAAAACGGAGGTATTGACTATAACTAAAGAAGAAAAAGCAACAACGACTCACCTAAACGAACATCCCTTGAAACAAGTAAAGAGTTTCAAGTACCTAGGAAGTATAATATCATCAAATGGCAAATCAGAAGACGAGATCGAAAATAGATGCAATAAGGCAAACCAACTCATTGGACAAATGGCACCAATACTAAAGAACAAACATGTATCAATAACTACTAAGAAAGCACTTTACAACACAATCTTCCTACCAACTCTATGTTACCAATGCCAAACCTGGACAATGACAGAAAAAGAGAAAAGAAAAATCACAACAACAGAAATGAGATTCCTGAGAAGAATACTCAATGTATCAAGAAGAGATAAGATCAGAAATGAAGAAATCAGGACTAAAGTGGGGGTTATAGCTGCACTAGATTTTATTAGAAGGCAGCAAGTCAAATGGTTTGGCCATGCAAGTAGGTTACCAACTAACAGTATACCACAACAAGCAATGATGTACAGACCAGAGTGAAGCAGAGGAAGAGGCCGACCACGTAAACGATGGACGCAGGGAATAACAGAGTCTATGGAGATATCGATACATGAAGCCCATAAGCGGGAAATCTCCCGCTGTTTATACTTCACCTCGACACCGCAAGGTACAAGAGGAACATAATGAGATGAGATGAGAGACCACGAACAACAAAAACAAAAATGAAAACAAATAACACGATGACTCTAGAATTACTATATATCATCCATCTTTCCAAATGTGAAGTTACTTATGGTGATATAGTATCATTCAAAATTGAATCAATTAACTTTATGACAGAAAAATAGCAGATTTGAGAGATGGCCGAGTTTGTGACTGCATATGCGTTCCAGAATTCTGATTCAACTCTATTTTCAGTAACTCTCATTTCAGTAACGCTCTTTTCAATAACTCTCTTTTCAGTAACGCTCTTTTCAATAACTCTCTTTTCTGTGACTATATGTTTCAATTATTTCAGCCAAAATAACTGCAGTATGCACCTGACTAAATGCAGTTAAATATGCCTGGCAACAAATCTAGCAACCTTTAGTTTCTTGCTTCTGTGTTGAGCATTAAGGGAGTGTACTGTTTAGAATTTATCAACACATTCGTGCTCCAGGAAAAAGATGCCCTAAAGTGGCCCCAAAGATTAAAATGAATTTATAAGAATTAATTAAACAAATGTCTGAATGATGTTAAATGAAGAAAAAGAGGAAGGCGGAAAGAAGAAATAACAGTTGTGAAGGAAGTGGATTATAGGAACAGCAGCTGCAGCAGTAGCAGCTGCAGCAGTAGCAGCAGCAGCAGCAGAAGAAGAAGAAGAAGAAGAAGAAGAAGAAGAAGAACAAGAACAAGAACAAGAAGGACAAGAACAAGAAGATATTGCGGAGGAGAGAAAAAAGAATAAGAAAAAGTAGTAGTAGTAGCAACAGCAGAAGCAGCAGAAGAAGCAGAAGAGGAAGGAGAGGCAGAAGAGGAAGGAGAGGCAGAAGAGGAAGAAGAAGAAGCAACAGCAGCAGCTGCGGAAGAGACAGAAACGAAAGATGCAGAAGAAAGAAGTAGCAAAAGACAGAAGAAAGCCATGGTAAACGAACGAACGAACGAACAATCTTTATTTTGAAAGGGTTAAGAACTGGGCACGCAGGCCCGTCTGGCATTTTGCCCTGCTTCTCTAATTCCTCTCATACATTATTTCATTCGACATCGCTTATGAAGCTAATCTTAGACAACAAAAGAACAATAAGCATTACTACGCATGAAAAATAATCAATAATACATAACTCACTGAGGCAATGTTTAACATGGGCATGTCGGTCTCTGTGGTTAAGGGCTTGCGAACGCGGTTTGTGAGCCCGTATACCCGGGTTCGAAACACAGCGGTGCTGGTTGTTTCGAAAAAGGTTTAGGAGCCGGTCGTTCAGAAAGCAATGGCAAACTACTGAACGTAAAATTTGCCCAGGAATCACGAACAGCGAAAATTCTGGGGTTGACTGCTACGTCCTGTGAAGGACATGCAACTTAATTTTTTATTTAAAAATAAATACCCAAGAAAGGTGTAACGTGCCTTACATATGGGAATGTTTATTGGCTAGTTGTCATTTGAGATAATTTAAGACACACTTACATTCATCAAAGGTCCAACCAGCATCTTTACTGTAAATAATTCTTGAATCTTAAAAGTGTAGGAAATCCTTTGCGGAAAGTTAAGGAAGCCCGAGTCGATCGTCCATTGGTTGTTGCTTTTCGAGTAGGTCAGATCCAGCTTTGCTGTGCGCAGAAACTTCTGCACGTCACTGGGTAGGCCTGAGACACGAGGTGGGATACATTGAGCCATCACAACACTGTGCTAAACGATTACAGGAGAAGTGGACACTTTCACATTTCTAATCAAACTAGAATATTATATACAACAATAAGAAAGGGACAAACAGCTTTCTTTGGTCATGTGATGATATGAGAGGCATTGCAGAACATCGTGACGACTGGAAAGATCAAGGGGAAGAGAGGCAGAAATGATGCTGGGTGGATTGAGACAGTGGCTTAGAGGAATATCAGCAGCAGAGTTGATCCAGAATACCAAAGACCGAGATATGTGGAGAGACATGATCGTCTACGCCAGCTGGCATGGTACTTGATGATGATGATGATGATGATGATGATGATGATGATGATGATGATGATGATGATGATGAATCAAGTGTAATCCCTCAGTGAATGTAAACCCAGACCCCACACACGATATATTGCCATGTTGTTTTCTTGGTCGGCGGTCGATGGCTTTGAACTAAACCGTTGTACATACACGTGTGACTACTTCTAGTGCTATATATCGTATGAAGTGAATACATGAATAATCATCACCATTATCATGTGCCATGCCGATAAGCGTGGGCGGTCATATTTCGTCATCTTACGCGATCACCAGAGTCATGGATCAGCTCTGTGTTCTTGTCTCGACCACACCATATGGCCATGTCATCCAGGTATTTACTTCTCTGCCTTCCAATAGTTCTCCACTCCTCAATCGCGCCAATTGTCACCAAGTTCTCCAATTTATTTATTCTCATAACCTGGCTAAGAGACTGTGACTGTCTACGTCTAATTTCTCTAATCAGTTTACGGTTTTCATTTGTTTCTTGTAGGACTTGGTCATTGGTTTTTCTGTCTGTCCATAATATTTTTTATATGTTCCTCAGAAACCACACTTCCACAGCCATCAGATGTTTTCCAGCTTGTCTGCTCATTGTCCACGCTTTACATCCATACAAAACTATAGGTTCTATGTAGCTTCGTTGCAAACGATATCTTTTTGTTGGTCAGTATTTTTTCCATCTTGCAGAAGGCTACTTTCGCCATCGTGATTCTTGTTCTAATCTCTTCAAGGCATCTCCCATCAGATGTTATGACTGCTCCTGGATAATTGGACCGTTTAACTTGATTAATAATATTCAAATTTAAATGAATAATACTTTAGATGAAACAAAACACACAGGGACTGGTTTTGTTCGAATGTGGAATTTTTGTTATCCCAACGGTAATTTCAACGAATTTACAACGAGCTCTTTCTGTTGGCACAAAACCTGCTAGAACCGTCTAATTGCTAGCTCCTCACTATGTATATATATATATATATATATATATATATATATATATATATATATATATATATATATATATATATATATATATATATATATATATATATATATATATATATATATATTCATTCAAGTATTTCATCCCAAGTATAATTCATTTAATCTTTTCGTATGATACATACCCTATCTGTGAAAGAATCATTGTCTCCGTAGACCAAATCATTTTTTGTCAATTCCAGTGTGAGTGTCAAGCAACTTACATAGGTGAACCGGGAGACAATGAGCAAATCGAGTAGGCGAACATATATAAGTGTTTATTATATAATTATATAATCAGCCTTCAGGAATCCCTGTACAGTCGAACGGCTATAAAAACTCCATCATCGTCGATTTCTCAACACTAATAAAATACGGCCATATCGCTAACAAAGAAAACTCGTTCCGTAATCTGTATTCTACGAACAATAAACGACTGCTCAAATATAGTGAGGCGGTTCCGGCCGATTGTGTGCAAATAGAAAGAGTTCGTTGTAAATTTGAAATTACCGTGCGATAACAAATATTCCACATTCGAACAATGATTGTGACTATGTGTTTTAATTTCAGCTTAAGTATTAATCATTTTTTAAAATGCTGCATATCCCTTACACTACGTTGCAGTCAACACCAGAATTTTTCAGCTGTTGTTGATGTACTAGGCAAGATTACGCTCAGTAGTTTGCCATTGCTTTCTGAGCGATCGGCTCGCATATCTCCGTAAGTTACCGACGCGGCGAGAACCGCTACCAATTCTCGCGAACATCACGTTAATCACAAGAGTATACGGGATTACGGAGAAAGACGCTAACCCCTAGGCCAGGGAGACCGGCTATTATTCATTTACTCACTTCATATGATATATAACTCTGCAGTATGCACCTGATGAGATGCAGCAAAATATGCCAGACAATAAATTGTGCAACATATTGTTTGTGACTTCTGTGTTTAAATTCACGAAGGGAATACACTGTTTTGTACTTCTAGTGTACCGGGCTGATTTTTGCGTGTGGATTAATTTTCCCTATTACCAGCGTTCTTCGCCATCAGGCGAACCCACTGCGACTTCTGAAGTACTTGTAATCGTACACTATGCTGAGGTTCTTCTCTGTGGAATAACATAGGATATTGGAACTCGTATGAAAGTAACGACGTGGAGTTCGTATTCCTTTATAAAACAGATCAGTCTTGACTAGGGTTGCCAGACGCCCTGGTTTTCTGGGACAGTACCTGTATGTTAAATTAAATAATACACTATCCCGAAAGCATCTTTCGGTAGGTCCATTAGTCCCTTTTTTTTCCCCACTCTCAGATAAAAGATTTAGTTAAATCGAACTGTTTCTTGATATGCAAGTGGTTGAACTGTTCAACTTGTGACAAAGATTAAAAGCAGAATTCGCCGAGCAATAACTGTATTTCATAAAATGAAAAATATCTTACGCAATAATTCACTATCTTTCCATGTCAGAAATGGAGTGCTGAAATGTTATATAAAACCTGTCTTGCTGTATGGCAGTGAATCATGGAACGTGAATGGACGAATTGGGAACAGCTTGGAAGCAACGTAGTCTGGTTCCTGAGACGAATGTTGTGAATACCTTGGACTGTCAGAGTTACTAACAGCGATTGCTTGAAAGAATCTTATGTAAGTATATATTTTAAAAAAAAAGTTATTTGCATATCCTTTACAGGACGTCGCAGTTAACACCAGCATATTTTGCTGTTGTGATCTCTTGGCAAGTTTACGTTCAGCAGTTTGTCATTGTTTTCTGAACGACCGACACCCATACGATTTCGTTAAAAATAAACCTAACGGAACACGGTCTACTGCAAAATCGCGCGCAGCTATGTTTCGAATGGGGGTATGTGGGTTCCGGAACTTCTTCGCCACGGAGCCGTCAAGTATATACAACTATAAGACATATTGCCGGGAAGGTTAACTCGGTCAACAAATGCCCGCAGAAGTCGGATGTGTCGGCCTAACGGCGCAAGAACGCAGCTCTGCTGTAAACAGGCACAACGCAGTCACATCCGAAAAAAAAATAAATCCGGATGAACGCAGAAGAAGAAGAAGAAGAAGAAGAAGATATATTGAAACAACGTTCTATGGTCATTTAATGAGTAGAGAGACACTGGGAAACACCGACGGGAAAGATCAGTTTGACTAGAGGCAGTGGCAGACGGAGATAAATAATTCTGGATAGACTGAGACAGAGGAATGCACGAATATCATCAACAGATCAGGGTGACCAAGGACAGCGATCCGTGGAATTACATGAACAGTTGGCATGGCACGTGATGATGAGTGGCAATATTAAATTGCGTAATATCTTTAGTTCTAAGAGAAACATCCAGGTTTCTCAGTTACAAGATCTGGGCACCTGAATCTTCACAGAAAGAAATGTAATAAACATAACACTAGCCAACAAAGAAACGAAAGACAACGGTTACAACACTCACCCGAGGCTTCCAGGAACTCATTCAACCCGACACAGTTGACCTCCTTCCATCTCCCAATAAACGGGTCTAGTAAACGTTCATCTTGGATCCCGATAGACCGACACCGGATGTAGTCTCGGCTGGTGGCGATGTGGCGTCGCGAGGCTGCTGCAGACGGAGCCATGTTAAAAGAGCGCAGTTTGAGCACAGGCATCAATGGCTGCCCGAATATTAAAGGTAATCTTGAGGCGATCATGGGATCTTGGACAGTTGTCTATTCACCTGCTGAATTTAACATGTCGGTTAACGAATGGTGTGAATGCAGTGGGCTGCCGGAGTAGCTAACAATGATGCTTGTAAGAAGCTAATGAAAGTATCACTTTATCCAGCTATATGAAAGAGACAAACAGCGTTCGTTGGTCATACAATGACAAAAGAAGCATTAGAAAACAACGTGACGACTCGACAGATCAGTGGGGGTGGGGAAGAGGCAAACCGAGAGACAGACATTATGCTAGACCAGTAGTTCTCAACCGGTGGGGAATTCTTCCCCCCCCCCCCCCCCCCCCCCCCAGGGGGGAATTTTCGGGTTTCCAGGGAGGAATTAAGATTATTTCAAGACCGCGTTAATACAAGAACCGATTACTTGATATTGTTTTCCCTTCATACTGTACGGTTCTGTACGTCCCACCCTTCTAAAATTCAATTTATAAAGTAAGTAGACCCACAAATCATGTTTTATGTGGACGTCTAGACTTGTTTTAGCATGTGCTATTAAATTTAGCTTTCATTATTACGTATACTGTGTAGGGGCGGGGGCGGAATTTTTACGTAGGAAATATGAAAGGGGGGAATGACATTCTGAAAATATGGTGAATGGGGGAACGGGCCAAAAAGGTTAAGAACCACTGTGCTAGATGGACTAAAACTAGGAATCAGGAAAACCAAGAATCGCGATCTATGGAGAGACATAAACGTCTACGCCAGCTGGTAAAGCACGTGAACTTGTTTTTGCTTTATTAAATGCATATCACTTATCAGTTATCAGTTGGGGTATCTTCATTGCACTCCGGACAGGTGTCCATAGGTGCTCAGATCTTCCCTCCTCCTCCCCTCTCTCTCTCTCTCTCTCTCTCCCCCCCCCCCCCCCAACGGTGGCTAATAGTACCAGTTCTGTGTTGGTTAACGAGGCACCTCGTTTTCCCGATGGACCTCTCGTGTATGGCCGTGCCAATTTTTACTCCCACGTCTTTCATCCTGGACAGCGATGTGGATTCACTGACGTCAAAGTCTTCTGTTCTCGACGTGTCTTTAAGGACGTTAGTAACATCGGCACGATCCATGGGCTGGCCATCTGCAGGGTGTGCAGAGCCAGCCACTTTATCAGCTCGTTCATTTCCCTCGATTCCTGCATGTCCCGGGACATAGATGAAGGTGACTTTACGGACAACTGACTTCCTCAGCGACTCAGTCCACTGTCTAAGTACAGATCCAGCCTCGACCTTCCGAATCATGCTCATTGAATCACTTAGTACACACACGTTGGTATAATGCTGTGTTTCTAGCCACAGGAAAGCCTGTGTTACTGCCATCACCTCCATCGTCATGCTGCTCGTGGACAGTGTGTGGGCACCACTGGATTCTTGGACGGTTCGGCCCGCTGAACGGGCTGTAAATGCCCATGCACTTATCTGCTTCTTTACAACAGATCCATCTGTGTAGATGAGCATTTGGGGGTTGTCTGCGTGTTCATTGATGAGCGCGTTGACCTCTGCATTGACAATGACAGGATTCTGTTCTCTGCACCGTCACTGCAAGTGTGATAATGCAGGAGAAGGTGCACTTAAAAGCTGGAGGTACAGGCACCCATCCCTTGCCGGGGTTGATACTGGTAGGACTGCAGACCTGTCTGATGATATCCTCCGCCCGACCCATCCATGATTTGCCCCTCTTTAGCCTGTTGCCATTTTCTCTGAATATATCATCATGCAGAGGGTGCTGCTCATCCGCACTTATTTTTAAGTATGCACGAGCTCTCCAGATCTTGATCCTGTGTTCCATTGTCAGGAAGTAAAGGAGGTATCTCATTGCCACACAGCTGGTGTCTCTCGTGTAGCCCAAAATGATGCGCATGACCTCGTTTTGTACCCTTTCAAGTCTTCCAATCTGTGTAGGGCTGACAGTGAGGATGGCCAGGGCATACTTGATGCGTGACAGCACCAGTCCTTGGAACAGAAGTATTAGCAGTCTTTGCTCGATATTGGTAGTCGCCATGACTCTCATTGCTGACAAACCTTTTCGAGCTTTCGTTATGACATAATCGACATGATCTCTGAAAGACAGGCTACGATCAAGCCTCACGCCAAGATATGTCATTGACTGGGTTCTACTCAAAATGCTCCCATCCATTCTCACTGCCGGCAGGTCTGTGTTCACAATATGGTTGTTTAGGGAGAACCATGTAACCGATGCCTTTGCAGGGTTGACAATGGCATCGGCATCAGCACACCATGAGGAAATTCGATCTAGTTCGTCCTGCATATCATTGGCAACCTCCTTCTCGTGTCTCGACCCTGTCGATACACGAAAATGTCATCAGCAAATGACAGAGTCCTACCCCTCCCGTCCAACTGTTGTTCAGTGATCGGCACCGTATACACGTTGAATAGTACTGGTGACAGTGGTGAACCCTGCGGCAATCCTGGACATATCGTTGTCGGCTCAGAAGACCAACTCCCACATCTTAGCACCACCTTCCTTTGGAGCAGGACTGCAGCTATCCATCGCACAAGGTGAGGGGACACTTTCAGTCTGAGGAGGGCTTGCATCAAGTGCTCGAAGGATACTTTATTGTATGCGTCCTCTAAGTCTATGGCGGCCGCACATGTCTCTTCTCTGACCTGAAAGCTTTCGTAAACATCTTGAGCAAAGACTGCCGCATTCAGCCATGACTCTTTGTTACGTCTGTATCCTCCAAGTGTGGGCGGGAAGCAGCCGAGTTGTTCCAAGTCACAAGCAAGTCTGTGTGCTACAATTTTCTCCAGTAGCTTGCCAGCAGTATTCTGCATCGTAATGATTCTGTAGCCGCTTATCTTGGAATGGTCTTTGTTCGGTTTTGGCAGCGGCAGCAAGTAGCTGTGTAGCCATTCTTCTTTGACCTGACCCCTCTGGACACTGGTGTTGAATTCTCTGGCCAGTTCTTCCATGTCATCATCTGATATCACCAGTAGGTCACCATATCGGATGCCGTCTGGGCCTGGGGTGGTGTTAGGTGATTTCTTGAGCATCGCACGTATTGTCTCAGCCGTGATTATGTATTCTTCGTCTGTCCCGAACCCATCACACAACTGAGAGAGTGTCGTTGTGGTTCTCTGTCTGGCGGGCTCATCTTTCTGGTCAGTTTGCCCTATGTAGCGTGCAAGAAGGGCCTTACCCTTGTCCGCATCCGACTTTTTCCATGTGAAGTCTGTGCCTTGAAAGTCTGGAATACCCCTACGTTGTGCAGCACCGTTCATGCTGTTATGGAGGAGCCAGAATTTCGTAAGAAATCGCTCGGAGCACACCTTCATGCAGAACTCGCCCCATTTCTCGGCCTTGGCCTGTTTGGCGCAGGATTTGAATAAGGTCATCGTCCTATGGACCTCAGTCTTCAGGTTCCCCAACTCACCCTGTGGCATGTTAGCCTTTCTGGCTTTTTGCCAGTCTTTGACAGCCTGCCTCTTTCCCAGCTATGCCTTCTCGACCTCTCCATTCCACCATGGTGGTTGCAACCATCTTTCTCGTCTCCTGCGGGAGGAAGTTAGTTTTCTTCTTCTGATCTTGCTTATGGCGTCTTGACCAGTGTTGTCATACGGGAAGGCATTTGTCTTGTTTCTTTGACTCATGGCCCCGTCTTTCTTGATCAGGATGACACAAGGGTAGTGGTCACTATCGTGGTATCCCAGTGTGCCCCACCGGCACCTTGGTGCGATGGTGGGCGACGCCAGGGCCAAGTCACTGACGCTGTCAGAATCACCTGGTCGAGTTGCCATCCTAGTGACCTTCCCATCATTCAGACAGACTAGGGCAGCAGATGCCAGGGCGTCCTCCAGATCTTCTCCCTGTCTATTAGTGATGCTATTCCCCCATTGACTACCTCTGGCATTGAAGTCCCCACAGTAGATGATATGCCTTTCATCCATATCGAACAAACGCTACCATTGTCAAACGTCGATCTTACAATTACGTGCATAAACGTTCACGATTACAAGCTGCATAAATGTTTCTCTTGGTGTGAGTAAGTTGACCAGGCTTCACTGCCACAAAGAAGAGTACTAAGGACACATGCTGTTATAATGTATAGTGGTTTTAGTTGCTGTAGTTTTTGAAGACCAGTGTCCTTCTTTTCATTTTAATCGGACAATGTGGGAGAGTCATGAACGCCTACGCCATTCAGCATGGCACTTGATGATGATGATGATTAGCAGTCGCATCATCTCATCATGTTCCTCTTGTACCTTGCGGCAGTGTCGAGGTGAAGTATAAACAGCGGGAGAGTGCCTGTTTATGTGTTTCATATATCGAGATCCCCATGGACTCTGCTATTCCCTATGTCTATCGTGTATGTGGTCGGCTTCCATTTGGTCTGTACATCATTGCTTGTTAGCAGTGCTGTACAGACCATTGAGATATTATTAGTGAATTACTTACCTAGTATTACTATTAGCATTAGCAGTAAACCTAGATATTCAAAACTGTTCACTTTCTGTAATTTCTCTCCATTGATAAATTTATCAGGTGACATATTTGTTTTATTTTTATATTTGTTTTATCGATTGTGATTATTGAAATTAAACAATACAACTAATAAGATAACACGCACAGACTTGTAAACAGTTGGCAGACATACCGTATGAGAAGCTAGGTTTATCTTTATATCGGAAACAAAGTAACTTATACGAATAACGTGTGACGCTACATAGTGCGTTCAGATGGTGCGAATTTAGAAGCGAGAAATTGTCTGTAGATTTGCGTGTGCAAGCATTCCAGATAATTTTAATGGCATTTTTCAAAGTGGTACCAGGAGAACTGTGAAGCAGATAGCAGTGGGAACGATTAGTAGTATGACACTTCGCTGGTTGTTGAACGAGGGGATGGAGCGCGTATGGGAATGTCCTGAGTGCAGTGATGTCGGTTCTTTGCTCAACTTCACTAAACTCAACTTTTCTTCGCGGTGCATTCTTCTTCGTGTTTCACATTAAAACCACTATTCCAGAGCGAACCCCGTGTACAGATGAACATAGAGTATCGCTTCAAATCCAGACAAAAGTGAGAGGAATATTTGACAAGGAAGAACAGAACAATGTACAGCGCAGAACAGCCACTCTCAGCTTCCCTGATGACGAATATCCACAGGATCTCTAGATCCGAGTCTACACAGGTGGGTCAGTACAAAATGCTGTTCGAAATGGAGGAGCGGAAGTATACATTTAAAAAAAAAAATTCGCATATCTCTTACAGGACATCGCTGTCAACAGCAGCATCTTTCAGCTATCTGTTGATTTCTTGGCAAGATTACGCTCAGTAGTTTGCCATTGCTTTCTGAGCGGCCGGCTCAGTTATCCCGTACGTCACCAGCGGAGGTCGAACCGCTTCCAGCTCTCGCCCGCTACAAGACTCTGCGTGATAAACGGGATTACGGAGAAAGTGTTGTAACCCCTCGGCCAGAGAGACCGGCGGGAGTGTACATAGAATACCCAAATAATACTAGGGAAACGGCCAGAGTTCCAACAGGAAAGTACTGCCATAACTATGATGCTGAACTTCAGGCAATCAAGATAGCCACAGGTAAATTACAAAATACCAGCCATGGTACACGACCTGTGGTGATATTGAAAGATGAAAAATTCGTAATAGTGGCGCTCCTGCCTGGGAAATTGCCAGTTCTAAGGACACTACTTTCTGAACTTAGCAGTCAGCATAAGGTCACCATACAGTGGATAACATCCCACTGTGGAGTCCCCGGAAACGACAGATCTGATCGATTGGCTAAGGAAGCAGCAAAAGAAGAACAATCTGATGTGCCCATTACATACCACCAAAAGAAAAGAATGATCAAATCAGTCAGAAGGCCACCAAACCCTACTCAAGATGACTACCACGTTATGGACAGACCAGAACAGGTCATTCTTCTGCGCCTCAGAACAGGACACAATAGATTACGCAACCACATGTATACAAAATTCAAGATTGGTGACTCAGCAATGTGCACATGTGGTTTGGCGTCGCAGACAGCAGAGCACATACTCCAGGATTGCCCAAACTACAACATATCCAGGCAAACTTTCTGGCCTAGAGAGACATCAGTGGAAGATAAACTCTATGGACCACTGAGTGAACTAAAAAAAACTGTTAGATTCATACAAGAGACAACATTGCAGTTATAAACATATTTCAGGCGAACGAAAGAAGAAGAAGAAGAAGAAGAAGAAGAAGATGAAGAAGAAGAAGAAGAAGAAGAAGAAGAAGAAGAAGAAGAAGAAGAAGAAGAAGAAGAAGAAGAAGAAGAAGAAGAACATTCAAATAGCACAGATATGTAGTGTTTGTAACGGACTCACAGGTATGCTGTGAAAGGCGAAGACAGGCATGCTGTGTGCAGATGGCATGCTCCACTGTAAAACTCCAAGATAGGAAGCATCTGATGGATCTATACCCCAGGACATGCTGGTGTGGTGGGACATGAGCAGGTGGACAGCTTGGTTGGGTGGGTCCACACTGTTTGATGGGGTATTGGTATGAGATAAGGTAGACGGGGTCGAGAAGGAGAGAGAGTTAGACGGAGATAGAGTGTTAGAGAGATAGTTAGACAGAGTTAGTGAGAGAGAAAGCGAGAGAGAGAAGAGAGAGAGAGAGAGAGAGAGAGAGAGAGAGAGAGAGAGAGAGAGAGAGAGCGAGAGATAGAGTTGAGAGAGATAGAGCGGATAGAGATAAAAGGTGTGTGTGTGTGTGTGTGTGTGTGTGTGTGTGTATAACATTGCCACCTTGCCGTCTTCACAGACGATAGTTTGTGCTTTAAAAAGGCATAATAACTTTTACCTATGGCGGTAGCGAATGTGACTGATAAGGCCAATTCGCGCTGTAAATGTCCGTTCACAGTGGGTGCATGTGAACACATGGTAATTTCCACCATCATGCACCATCTTACGTCTCACACGCTCAGTGTGTGACTTATCTGCAATAATTTTCTCCTTTGTCTTTATTCCATTTCTTATGTTTGCCCTCCATGCAACACGTTCAGCGGCGACTTGCTCCCAATGTGCATTGTCAATGCCTGTATCAATCATGTCCCGCTTACACAAATCTTTGTATCGTAGTAGAGGCCGACCCTGAGATCTCTACCCATCTGTAATTCACCAAAAAAGATGTCCTTTGGTATTCTACCATCATCCATCCTCCTAAGGTGTCCTATCCATCTTAGTCTACGAAGACTAAGCATGGAATAAACCGTCACACAACCTGATCTTTCCAATACTTCAGTATTTGTGATTTTGTCTTGCCACTTAATACCAAGTATTCTTCGCAGACACCGCATATGAAAGCTGTTTAAACGTTTCTCTTGGTGTGAGTAAGTTGTCCAGGTTTCACTGCCATAAAGAAGAGTACTAAGGACACAGGCTTGATAGACAAGGACTTTTGTTTTGGAAGTAAGCTTCCTATTCTCCCAGACTCTTTTCCTTAACCTGTTCATTGTTGTTGCTGCCTTACCAATCCGGATGATGATTTCCTGATCTAGGGATAATTTGCTATTTACCACTGATCCTAGATATGTAAAATGGTCTACCATCTCTAGTTCGGCGTCGTCAATAAAGATTGATGGTACCCCATGTGCACTTTGTGACATAATCTGTGTCTTCTTTTTGCTAATTGTTAAACCAAATTCAGAACAAGCATTGGAGAATGCAGATAGTAGACATTGTAATTCTTCCTCAGAGTGGCGTAACTGCAGCATCATATGCAAAAAGCAACTCTCTGATCAGTACCCTCCTAATTTTAGCCTTGGCCTTCAATCTCTGAGCATTGTAGAGGCCGCCATCTGAGCGTGAGTGAATGTATATACCACCATCCTGATCACGAAAGGCATATTTCAGTAGAAGTGAAAAGTATATCCCAAAGAGGGTGGGGGGCCAGTACACAACCTTGCTTAACTCCACTCTTGATTTCAAACTCTTCAGAAGTTGCACCATCAAACTTGATTATACCCTTCATGCCTGTGTGGAACGATTCCACAATGGACAGGTGAGTTGGTATATATATATATAGGTATTCAGTGAATGGAAATGCACATTATAATACTTGTTCATGTGACTGTGTACCATGTCTGCTCCAAACATAATTTTTATTTGGCACTGAATCAGTTAACAAACAAGAGGCATTGCGTATATTGTATCTGACGAACAGTAAACGATTGCTTAAATATACATTGGCTCTAGGAATAAGACAATTCCATCCAGTTTAGTGCAAACAGAAAGACTTCTTTTTAAATTAACACGAACAGCCAACAATTCTGGGGTTGACTACTACGTCCTGTAAAGGATATGCAACTAATCTGTTTTAACGCATCTAAATTATATGATCTTGTCTTGTTTCTATTAAATTATAATTGGACTGTCTGTTTAACCGTCCATCAAATTGATATTTAATTATATTATTGGACATCTTCACTTGTATCCTTTCTTTGTTTGTCTGATTCCTTTTAGTTACACATTCTATCTACTAAATCATATTACCCTCTCTTATTTCTGTCCCTTCTTAGTGGGCCTGCCTTTGGTCCACAGTCTGTATAATTCTATGTCCATCAATATAGATTAATATATACAATATTTTTAAGTGTATAGTTAAACAAGATGGAGCGCTATGGTTGGAAAACTACTAAAGTGTCACGAAACCACGTGTTACAATGAAAGTGACCAATGAGGTGCAAGGAGACAAACTGACTAGTGTAAGTTTTATAATGTCACTATCTTAGGTCAACTTTCATTAGTTAGTTGCAACAAGCATATGCTTTGCTTTGATTTAATCTGAAATCCGTAGCTCATTTGCAATTCTCGTATTGTATTGTTCTGTCATATGTCTTAATTTATCTTCATAAATTAATCGAATGCTTTCTTCTTGTTGAGTCTTCTCTTCTCTTCCATTCATCGTTTTCACACTGACGTTGGTTTGATAATTCACAGATCTATTCAGCACTTTCATATAGTCAATTATTCCGTTCAAGACGCCAGTACCATTGTCTAGTGATGCAATTTTCGTTGACAAGTACTGTGCTCGGATATGTAGACCCTGACACTGATCAATTTTCGCCTCTACATCTTCAAGTGATTGTACATTTTAATCTTCTTAAGAATGAAGCTTGACTCCATCTTTAATTCTTCCTGTATCAGAGCTTTTTAAAAAAAAAATTTCAACAAGGAACCGTTGTCTTCCATTGTTGGCACGCGCAAAGCGTTCATCTGTGTATATTATGCCTTTACCTCTGAGAACGCCTATAATCAACAGCTGCTCCAGTCTTGTAGTCTCATCTGTTGTGACGTAATCACATAAGACAGCTCGCTGCTCACATTCAATTATCGGATCTCTGAAAGCCCCAGTGCGTTTCTCAATTCATAGTTGAATTGAATTTCCGGAACCTTCCGTTTCAGTTTCCCGTTGAAATACTTCTCCACAAAGTGACAACCAAAAATGCAGAAGAGTTTGATAAAGTCTTGACCAGATAGTTTCCTCATATACTCGAAAGTTTAATTAATTTCTGTTGTGTACGAGTGCTATTCCAAAATCAACCAGTTGCCATAGCGAGCGACACCGCTCATTGCTTGCATCATTCGGTAGTCTTTCAGCTCACTACACAGTGGCGTCACTGGGGTTGGTGTCACCCAGTGCGGTAAACTCTTGGTGTCACCCCTCTAGACTTTCACCATGATCTTCTTCCGAGTGTTCCTGTACCATATATAATCGCATATAGTAATGTTTGTAAAATAAGTCAAAAAGTTAATAAGGACATAAGAAAGAAAACAAATTGAACAATATAACTTCAATACTTCAGGTAAAACATAAAGAACTTCGACAAACTCGGACAAAGTTAAATTTTTGTTATTTTGCTATGTCTGCTTTGTCAAATTTGCAATTTTTTTATTTTGGTGTCACCCCTTGATGGTGTCACCCGGTGCGGCCCGCACCCCCCTAGTGACGCCCCTGTCACTACACACCAACATACAGTCGCATTTGTTCAGAGGTTCATGAATCGCGAACGAATAAACATGGACACTAATATTGCCTTTCCCGCCAGCTGTGAAATTCGTAGTGTGGTTCGTTTTCTTAAAGAAGAAGGTCAAAATGCGACCGAGATTCATCGTCAGTTGTGTCGTGTGTACGGTGATAACGTTATGAGTGACAGTTCTGTGAGGGATTGGTGCAGGAAATTCAGAGAATGCGTAAAAATGTGAATGATGAGGGTCGACGAGGACGACATTCATGTGTGATAGATGAGCTCATTCAAAAAGTCGACCAAGCCATAGCGGAAAAGCGTAGTTTCACAATTTCAGATCTTTCTACAGAATTTCCACAAATGTGTAGGGCTAGTCTACTTCGAATAGTCACAGAGGAGTTAAGTTACCACACATTCTGTTCACGGTGGGTACCAACGCAATTGACTGACGTTCACAAAGCTCAAAGAATGGGTTCAGCTTGACGTTCTCTTTGCGCTATTGGGTAGAGGTGGGATGCACTTCTTGACAGAACAGTGACTGGGGACGAGACATGGATTAACTCATAACCGTTATCACTATACACACGACACAGTCGACAATGAATCTCGACCGCATTTTGACCTTCTGCTTGAAGAAAATGAATCACACTACGAATTCCACAGCTGGCGGGAAAGACAATTAACGTCCATGCTTATTCGTTCGCGATTCGTGAATCACTAAACAATTTGGACTGTAGGTTGGTGTGTAGTGAGCTAAAAGGATACTGAATGATGCAAGCAATGAATGGCATGGCAACTGGTTTATTTTTACCAGCCAATCGGTGGTTGGTTTTGGAATAGTCCTTGTATATTTCGCTATATTTGACAAGAAGAAGAAAAGCATCGTAGCCATGGGGATTTGCAGCGATTACATATTCCACTGAAGACCTTGTCTAGATAAAGATGTCTCTTCTAGTCTGCGACAGTGTGGCCGACGTCTGGCCTATCCACAACTGTGATCAAATGATTGTTAAACTCGGAATGGGGTGACGGCACAGAGCTAGGTCTAAAGGCACTTGGTATTAAAATACTTGTTTCCTGTGGGACTTCTCCCTCGCCCCATTCTCCCAATGAGCAGTAGCTGAACGTCTGCAGGCTCATTCATTGTAAGCTGCAAGTACAAAAGGCCGTCTTCTTGGTCTAGGCTAGGTGTTACACGACTTTCTCCGTAATCCCATATACTCTCGTGAGTAACGTGACATGCGCGAGAATTTGTAGCTATTCTCTCCGTGTCGGTAACTTATGGGGTATGTGAGCCGGTCGCTCAGAAAGCAGTGGCAAGCTACTGAGCATAATCTTGCCAAGAAATAAAAAATCAGCTGAAAGATGCAGATGTTGACAGCGATGTCCTGCAAAGGATATGCGAGGAAAAAAAGTACAAAAGAAAAGATTGAAAACTGAGTACATTTTTAACGCTGACGTCGACGTGGCTGAAAAGATAAGTAGGCCCGCTCTTTAACTTCCGGTTCGCTGATAGCGAGGTAGGCAGTTCAACCCCATACACCGGTATTATGTTGGCCTTTAAGATTGATTTCTAGTTCAGAAAGCAATGACAAACTTATTTTTTTTTTTTTGCATATCCTTTACAGGACATCGCTGTCAACACCAGCATCTTTCAGCTGTATGTTGATTTCTTGGCAAGATTACGCTCAGTAGTTTGCCATTGCTTTCTGAGCGGCCGGCTCACATACCCCTTAAGTTACCGATGCGATTCGAACCACTGCTGATTCTAACCGTCATCACGTTACCGACGAGAGTATACGAGATTACGGAGAAAAGTCGTAACCTCTAAGCCACGAAGCCGGCAATAACAAACTACTGACTTAAAATTGCGTAGAAAATACATCTGGTGTTGATCGCAACGTCCTGCAAAGAAAATGCAACACTATTTTACCTTTTTTAGTTAGTTGCTATATCCTCTGAAGTGGGACAATATCAACCTGTTAAGAGAGGTGTTAAGCAGGGATTGTGTAATGTCTCCAGATCTTTTTTCCCTATACAGTGAAAATATTTTCAGAAGTGTAGAAGACATAAATGGAATCAGCATTGGAGGACGAAACATAAATAACATTAGATATGCATATGATACAGTATTGATTGCAGACAATGCACAGGATCTACAACAATTAGTAGACGCGGTTGTTGTCCATAGTGAGCAGCTGGGGTTGGAATTAAATTGTATGAAAACACAGGTTATGTCGTCACTAGGAAGAACGAAGTACCACAATGTAATATACAAGTAAATGGGGATATTCTTCAACAAGTGAATCGGTACAATTATCTCGGAACAGTCATAATATATGATGGGAGATGCCTTGAAGAGATTAGAACAAGAATCGCCATGGCGAAGGTAGCCTTTAGCAAGATGAAAAATATTCCGACCAATAAAACGATATCAATTGAAACGAGAAAGAGAGTGTTGAGGGGATACATACAGCCTGTTCTTTTGTATGGATGTGAAACTTGGACAATGTGCAGTCAAGCTGAAAAACATCTTATGGCTGCAGAAATGTGGTTTCTGAGAAAAATGCAAAGAATACCATGGACAGATAGAAAAACCAATGACCAAGTACTACAGGAGACAAATGAAAATCGTAGATTGATTAGAGAAATTAGACGTAGACAGTCAAAATGTTTTGGACATGTTATGAGAAGAAATGGACTTGAGAACTTAGTGACAACTGGCAAGATCGAGGGGAACAACCAAGAGGAAGACCGAGAGGAAAATATCTGGATGGCTTGGCCACATGGCATGGACGAGACAGGAAGACTGAGCTGATCCACGACTCTGGTGATAGAGTGAAATGGCGAGTCATGACCGCCCACGCTTTCCGGCATGGCACATGATTGATTGATTGCATATCCTCTACAGGACGTCACAGTCAACCCCAGCATTATTTACCTATTTGTGATTCCTGGGCAAAATTTACGTTCAGTAGTTTGCCATTGTCGGTCTCCCTGGCGAAGGCGTTAACGACTTTCTCCATAATCCCGTATATCCACGTGGGGGAACACAGCAGCGCGAGATTAGGTAGCGGATTTCTTCACGTTGGTTACTTACGGGGTTATGTGAGCCGGTCCCTCAGAAAACAATGGCAAAGTACTGAGCGTAATCTTGCCAAGACATCAACAACAGCAGTAAAATGCTGGTGTTGACAACGATGTCCTGTAAAAAGGATATGCGAAAAAATGAGTTTGCCATTGCTTTTTAAACGACCGGTACTCATATCAGTGTCTGGAAACCAACGCAAGGTTTTCTGCTGCCAGATCGCCCGCAGTTGTGTTTCGAACGCCGTATGCGGGATTACGAATTGCTTTCGTAACCGCATCGCCACAGAGCTGGTTAATTGGCTTTACAGTGCATGAATATCAAACAATGTTTGCAAGTGGTAAACTAGCAGCTTGATTAGACAGACGGCCATCTTGTCGTTGTTAAATTAAACAAGACCGATCTATTACAATTTTTACACTCTCACACTTTCTCTCCCCCTCCCCCCTCTCTGTTCCTCTCGATCTCTCTCCTCTCTCTCTCTCTCTCTCTCTCTCTCTCTCTCATACACACACATACACCGGAGACCCCTAGTGGTCGTCGCTGGAACTACGGAGTTCGTGCTCTGTGCGACGCTGTCAGCAGGTCTCTTTACGGGATACAACTCGGTGCAATGAAATCGACCATCTTGAATTTAAACCCCTTTAAATATAAAGATATATATAAAGATATATTTGTGCTATAAACAGGCATAGTGCAGAATGTGGCTTAGACATTAACATCCAAAAACTAAAAAAAACAAAAACTATTATGATTAGGTGTGGAAAGTAGATGTCATCAATGAACATCACGGTAAATGGGAGATACTAATTCAAGTAACAAGTTTCTCCTATCATGGACATGTAATAACAGTTGATGGCAGAAGTGAAATAGAAATCACAAAGAGAATAGGAGTGGCCCAAAATGCTTTCAACAGTATGAAATCAATATTAACATCTAAAGAGATTAACAACGCATTAAAAATGAGAATTGTCAAATGTCATGTATATTCAACTCTACTAAATGGAGCTGAAGCCTGAAATAATGAACAAGAAATTAGAAAATCGAATAGAGGCCCTGGAGATGTGGATGTACAAAATAATATGTCATATTTCATGGAAACATAAACAATTAAATACAGAGGTTCTAGAAAAATTGGGAATGAAAACAGAGTTGATGAAATAAATAAAACAGAGGCAAGTGAAATATATCGGTCACGTTAAAAGACACTCTTATAAAAACCATACTGGGTGTCAACGGGAACCACCTATGGTGTTGGAGACAGTGATCGACACATGAAAAATATGTACAATTTTAATTTGGGTAACTCGCAGGTGACTCTCCTGTCGCCTAATCTCGCTGTTTAGTACGTAAACGGATCTTGTTAAATGCCTTAAGGGGTTGGTAGGTATATGTGCTAGACTCACATATTAGGCCCCAACAAGCACTCGCCCAGGCAAAACGAGCAATCCAGACATTGTAAGAAAGGCTAAGTGGCAAAGACAACTTATCACAAACATCAGAAAGAGGCAGTCTTCATTTTTGGGACATATTATGAGAAGACAAACACTGGAACATGTTTTAACAACTGAAAAGAGTTGTGGAAAGAGAGATAGAGGAAGACAGTGAGAGCTAATTTTTAACAGTGGTATGTCATGGAAGACAGTCAGCACACGAACTAATAATGGCATTGTAGATGGCAAGACCAGTAGTCAAGGCTCTTGATGATGATGATGTTGATGATGATGTTGATGATGATGATGATGATGATGATGAGGAGGAGGAGGAGGAGGAAGACGAGGAGGAGGAGGAGGAGGAAGACGCAAAATGTCCACCATCTTCTTTAAAATCAAACTTGTTGAGATAACACAACATAACAATTTATCATCGTAGATATATATATATGACTGCGTACAGTTATGAAATCAACATTTCGCGAAAGAGGTTTTACTAGAAATATGTTCAGGCAATTGTAATATCGGGAATTTCCAAGTTGACTTCAACTATCGCCTAGTCTTGCTGTTTAACAAGTAAACCAAAAAAAAATTGTTGCGTATCCCTTGCGTATACCGTTGCAGTCAACACCAGCATTTTTCAGCTGCTGTTGATGTACTAGGCAAGTGTTACGTTCAGTAGTGTTGCCATTGCTTTCTGAACGACCGGCTCCCATACCAGCACGTTATAACACAACGTGACACGGTCTGCTGCACAAATCGGTCGCAGCTGAGCTTCGAACGCCTGGTATCCGGCTCACGAACCGCGTTACGCAAGCCTTTAGCCACAAGTAAAAGACCCTATTAAATACCTTTCTCGCATTGGGACATATGGTGCTAGACCCATATTTGTATATACCAATCGTACACGGAAGGGGTGACTATGGTTAGTGTCACACCGACCGCCTTCACTCTCCGTGACGATCTGGAAAGGCTAGATCAATTTAAAAAAAAAAAAATCCGTCTCGAGACGGATTTGAAGTAATCAGTACTGCGTCAGAAGGCAACCATGACAAGACAGTGGCCCAGTTTCCCAGTAGAGGCAGGACTTGTATTGTCGAACAGTGTACTATGTAGTTGACCCACTCTCTTAAAGATGGGTCATTATCATCATCATCAAGTGCCCTGCAAGCTGGACGTAGGCGTTCATGTCTCCCAATACGTCTCGGTCTTTGGTGTTCTGGAACAACTGTGCTGCTGATTAAAGATGGGTACCTGAGAATATTCAAAATTTAAAACAATGTTTTCCCGTAGTGAATTTGAATACCGAAGACGCAAACAATAGATTACACAATCTATTGCCTGGAATATTTCGCTGCATCTCTCAGGCACATACTACAGAAATCACACGTATGAGTCAGTAATCTTTACCACAACACAGTCACAAGTAACAAAACGAACGTTGCCACAAAAGCGTTCGCTAGCACACAAACAAGAAAAACACACCGGTAGAACTACATGAAAACTTCTACATATATGAAGTTGAATACCGCGTGTATGCTATAGTGCGTTCACCCCCCCCCCCCCCCCCCCCCCCCCGTAAACATATCCATAACTCAGTAACCAGCTGAGGGAAAATGATGAGATTTAGCATACAACCTTATCATTACGTACATCCAACAAATAAATTGTTTTGGAGAATGTACAGCAAATCTCAGTGTTTGTTTATAGGCGGTATATATTCTTATAAATTACGGGTCAGAGATGAAGTGCATATTATGACATGTATTACATCTTCACATGGAAACATCAGTGTTCAATAATGAATATTCTCCGTTGTACAGGGGCAATTTATTTATGAGAAGCATGTCACATGGTGGAAAGAATTTGTTCAGAGGCCGTTACCCGAATTGACGTGCATTACTGTAAAACAAGTTTGTTACCGTGAATTCAATACATTTTCGTTAAAACATCAAAGTTGAAATTCGCCGCTTTCCATGATTTCAGTAGCCTTTGGACCTATCAAAGACATATTCCTTGGTAGGGAGTAAATATAAGCTGGCAGGTAAAATGTCCTGACGATGCAATAGATACTTTTAAAAAACAATTGAACGCGAGTGAGGGCAAACATTTGTGGACGCACTATACTAGAGGCTGTACGTGGCAATTTATCATCATTTCCAGAAAACTGTGACACACATTTCACGCGTCTATTACAAATTTGACTATAATGACAACTTCCTAGAAAATTTGTATTTCTTAGACTTGGCCTTTCTGAATATTTTCGCATACAATTTTCAATAACAGCAATGTTATTGATACTTTTAACTCAGTAAAACAGGTTGCTTAGATTGTTTTTATTCGAAGTTCCAGTTTTAACAGGTGATCGCATCCTTTGAAATAGGGACAAAACGCACATCCCGTGGCGTTGAGATGTCAGGGACACACATTTAACAATTTATTTCTAAAACGATGAGCTGTTACTAAATTGGGAGTAAAGTGGTTGTTGTGGGATGGGGAATTGATAGAGATAATTACATTAATAATTAGTCATTGCTTTTATACAGGCCAAATCAACACGCAGGGTAAAAACTGACAGGTCGGATTGCTTTAGAATCATCTGAACTAAATATAAGAAGTAAACCCACATAATAGATGACAAGAGGTCAGCGTGGGCAAATGGATAACAGCGCTTACTATTAAACTTCAGGTGCGCTGATCGAGGGTAGTTGGATTGTTCCGTACACAGGTCAGTTGGACATGAACTTTGACTTATCGTTCTGAAAGCAATGGCAAGTTACTGAACGTAAATCAACATGCAGATGGAGTTGATCGCAGAGTCCTGCAAAGGAATGAAACATTTGAACAGCTTAAAATTGTTTATAGGTGCACATGATGACTAGCCTGTCACATTTGAAACTGTTTATAGGTGTACATGACTGACTTGCCTGTCACAGTCAAAATGTTTATAGGTGCATCAAGATTACTAGTCTGTCACAGTTGAAACTTTTTATAGGTGTACTTGATGAAAAGTCAACTACAGTTAAAATGTTTACATGTGCACATGATGACTAGTCTGTCACAGATGAAACTGTTTATATGTGCACAAGATGAATAGTCTGCCACAGTTGAAACTGTTTATAGGTGCCCATGATTAGTAATCTGTCACAGTTGAAACTGTTTATATGTGCACAAGATGAATAGTCTGTCACAGTTGAAACTGTTTATAGGTGCCCATGATTAGTAATCTGTCACAGTTGAAACTGTTTATATGTGCACAAGATGAATAGTCTGTCACAGTTGAAACTGTTTATAGGTGCCCATGATTAGTAATCTGTCACAGTTGAAACTGTTTATATGTGCACAAGATGAATAGTCTGTCACAGTTGAAACTGTTTATATGTGTCAAAATAGTAATGCCAACAAAAGACATCTCCGTCGTACTCCTGTGTTCATTTCAAATGCATCTGTCAGTTTTCCTCCGCGAAGAGCCCCTCCACACATCATATCTTCATATGTTGCCCTTCTTAAGTCAGTAGGTAGTTGAATTTATTGACCTGATTAAGCATGTTCCTACATAGGGTGTGAGTTATGAACTATTTGGCAGCCATGATAATGCCATTAGCGCTGTATGAAGTGGGTTCGAAACCTCTATTCGTCGCCTGCGAAAGTGATTGAAAGATATGCTGACTATTTCTCCGTTCATTCAGGCTTACAAAATGTGTCGTCTCATCCCAGTCATACAGCAGGAAACTGCTTTGGGACAACAACAACAAAAACAACAACAACAACAATAAAGAAGAAGAAGAAGAAGAAGAAGAAGAAGAAGAAGAAGAAGAAGAAGAAGAAGAAGAAGAAGAAGAATAATAATATCGTGACTTTATAACTGAAATGCTACATAAAAGTTGTGTAACCTACATATCGTTAATTGTTTGTATTGACTGGTTCCTTGCCGTCTTGACAGGCGATAGTTTGTAATATGGAGTGCATTTTTAATGACTGTGCAGTGTTTGAAAATATTGCCGGTCCAAGTTTTGTATTCACCCTCTTTAAAGTTAATGCAACATAATAGGTAAATGCAACACTTGGACTGGAAATATTCTCAAAAACTGCACAGTCATTAAAAATACACCCTGTACCTCTCTACAGCACAAAGCCTGGGCTGATATGAAAGGCCACGGGCTTGCCCATGCAGCATGATCCCTCTCTCAGCCTGCCTAGTTTACTCCAGATGAAAGGTACAACCAATACATCTGGAACAAGGCGAGCTGCTGAAACTGCCAGATCAACAGTTTAGTCGTTTAGTTGATGGATCAACATCACGGCACACGGGTGTAACCCATAAGTGCTCTGTTCTTCTCCTAACTCAAACCTGAGCCTGGAGAACTCAGCTCAGTGCACGAACTCCGTAACACAGCCGAGGATCCTGAAATACTTTGGGTAGATTTTTACCTCAAAATTTTGCACGGGCAGCGCCGTTAGGCTACTCTTTTTCGATTTCCAACTGCCAAGGGATTTTTTACGATTTTTTACAAAAATACACACGTGCGTCCGATCTCAGTACCCAGAGACCAGGGAAAATTTTAGTACTAGAAGTCCGCGTGAAAAAATCCCGGTCACCACCGCGGTTTGAACCCGGGACCTCCAGCACTCGAGGCGGACACCATACCTCGAGACCACGCAGCCCCATGCCAGATCAACAAAGAAATGCTCTAACTACCCGTCTGTCTGAACTTCGATCCTAGACCAGTTGCTCACCAAGGACCTTGTCTGTCCTGCCATGATATTTAGTCGTTATGTTGCATTTCCTTGTCCTAGGGTTATGCTTGTACCCTCCAAACTGCGCTCAAAGCCGTTGGCACAATGTAGGGTGTTGGGTATGTATGTATTATAACATAAGTATCATAATTACCAGTCTACTTTAGGTATCTCTCATCTTTTTTTCAGAACAAACCAGTTTCTACCATATTCAGTTTCACAATCTAGGTTTAACAAATACATGTTTGTCTGGCTTGCACCAATACGACTATTCTATATATAACTTCACCAACTGCTGCATTCATTTGCCTCTGCGACGGCAGCTCGTGCAATCCTGATTAGTAATGGTTTTCTTGGAAATACCTGCTAGCGGAGAAATTCAACTGATTACAAATACACCGCGACGGTTATTTCACGTGCCAGGTTACACATTTTCCGGTAAACAACCATTGTGCGGGCAGCCGTCTGAAGAGGTAGGTGCTGTTATCCTGTGGTGTACTATGATTAAAAAAAAGTATAAATGTCCATATATGTCGATGACTCATCGCAGAGCGGACTCTGCGATTAAGTATTAGTACACCTGCCTATTGCTGTAGAGATTTAGGGTTCAGGTCTCTCGACGTGTCTCAATGCGTCTGTTTGTAGTTGCAATTATTTTAGTTTACAATGAAAGTTAGTTGCATATCCTTTACAAGACGTTGCTGTCAACCCCAGAATGTCATGGCTTTTTGTGTTGTACTAATTGCTATATTTAGCTCAGTAGTTTTCCATTGGTTTCTGAACGACCGATGACTCATATCATGGAAATCAACACAAGACGGTTTGCTTCAAAATTGCCCATGGCTGATTTCGAACCTTGGGTTCGGTATATCTTATACAACTGCCAGTATTACTATCTCCTAAGCCACAGGCGCCGGAAACTATTATAAAGTGCCAAATTGCCGCTACCATTATTAAATTGTATAGTGGAAAGCCATATCGCATCTATGTATAGGTGTAAATGTTACAGTATAACGCCATATGGCGTCTCTCTGTACTTCTGATTGTTATAGCAAAGAGCTATATTAACCCTCTCTAATGTGCATGTTATAGCAAAGCGCCATGTGACACTCTAATTAATGTAAAGTTTATAGCAAAGAACCATGTAACATTCTATCCAATGTAAATGTTATAGCAAAGAGTCATGTAAATATCTATCTCAGAGGTTCTCAACCGGTGGGGAATTCCTCCAAAGGGGGAATTTTAGGGCTTCCAGAAAGGGGGAGAGGGGGGGGGGGTGGAATTAATATCATTTCAAGATCGCGTTATTACAAGAACCGAATACTTGATATTGTTTTTCCCTCCATACTTTACGGTTCTGTACTTCTCACCATTCTGAAATTCGTTTTATAACATAAGTAGACCCGCAAACAATGTTTTATGTAGATGTCTAGACTTGTTCTAGTATGTGTTATTCAATTTAGCTTCCATTTTTAGATATACCGTGTAGGGGCTGGTGGGAATTTATAGGGAGGAAATACGAAAAGGTGGCGGGAGAGAGAATGACATTCTGGTGAAAGGGTACATGGGCCAAAACAAATGTGAGAACTACTGTTCTATCTAATCTAAATATTATAGCAAACAGTCATGTAACACTCAATCTAATGTAAATTTTATAGCAAAGAGCAATGTAACACCCTCTCTAATGTAGATGTTATAGCAAAGAGCCATATGACAACTATCTGTATTTGTGATTGTCACAGCAAAGAGCCAAGTAACACCCTATCTAATGTAAATGTTATGCCAAAGAGCCATGTAACACCCTGTCTAATGTACATGCTATATCAAAGAGCCATATTGCACCTATCTGGATTTTTGTAAATGTTATAACAAAGAGCCATGCAACATCCTATCTACTGTAAATGTTAGGCAAAAGAACCATAATGCATCTTATCCTTGACTGGCACCTTGCCTTCTTGACAGAGGGTAGTTTGCAAAACGGAGCCACACCTCTCCATAACACAAAACCTGGGCTGAGTTTAGAGACCATTGTATCTATCAATAGTTTTAAATATTATAGTAGAGAGTCCCGCTGCATCTTTCTGTAGTTGTAAATTTTATAGTAAAGAGCCATTCTGCACCTGTCTACAGCGTA